>NW_023613866.1:0-83509 GCF_013339725.1 Rhipicephalus microplus
GTAATTGCCTGCTCACCGCAGCTAGCTAAAAAATAGTATAGTTTCTTAAGTTAGAACAGTTTCATGTTTCTACTAGCACTCGTACAACCGGATACAAAAAATGATACGAATAAAAAACTTTCATTTGCAAGACTCCTTCGATATCTCCTTAGGATGCCTAATATGGCCATCCCTGTCGCCTATGCTCCTGCCTACAGCATCTTTCGTTGAGAAAGTTCATGCCAAAATTCTCAAAGCTCAGACAGGCGCAGTTATTAAAACGCAACAGCTGGAGCTTCGATTTCGACTCCTTTATTGTAAAAGCATGTTTCCTCACGAGTAGCTGGCTGGCGGTTGGGCAAGCAGCAACTGAAGCACAAGCAGCAGCGCTGTTGAACGTTCTTCGCTTCATGGAACTCCTGGAGGCCAAGACAAATTTTCGTAGTTTTCTGATTGCGCAAGCACTGAGCGATTCATTGAACCTGCTTCATGGTAAACATCACAGAACCCAAAGATTTATAAGATTTGCAAAAAGTTTATAGTTTTCCTTTAGTGATATCATAGCTTTTTTTATTTACGCATACAAAATAAGTTTTGTGACAATTGTCACAGAACTTATTGGAAGTGAAAAACTAGCGTCATAAGTATTAATTCTTATGCCGCTAGTTTCTACTTCCGCACTAAAAATTCGGACATTGCCCAACTTCTTTCAGAATGATTGCAATGGCATATTTCAATCATTCATCTGAATCTACAATGAAGAGAACACCCAACTGCACTGGCGCCGACATCGTTCTGCATCATGCACAGACTGGTGAGAGAGAGAGAGATAAAGATGCAAGCAAAGGCAGGGAGGTCAACCAGGTGCACATCCGGTTTGCTACTCTGCACTGGGGAAGGGATAAAGGGGAGAAAAGAAGTTGCAGAAAAATGAGAAGGTACACACAATCACGAGCACACTCGGGGAGCACACGCAGTCTACAGGCGGTCGCTCAGGTTTGTTGACTTAAGGTAAAATAGCAGTGCTTTAGTTGATTTCTGCGCAACTGAGGCAGATGCCCAAGGTCCTAGTATCTTCTGCACACAAAATGATCTGGGGTGAAGTCGATTCAAAACTATCCATAGCTGGCATCGCTGTGTGTCGTAGCAAGCGCAGCTGCACAGGACGTGTTCGATGGTCTCTTCGGCTCTGCAGTAGTCGCATGTAGGAGTGTCTGCCATACCAATACGAAAAGAGTACACCTTTGTGAATGCAACACCCAACCAAACGCGGCATAACAGTGTCGCATCGGAACGGGAAAGTTGTGATGGTAGTTTTAGCTTGAGCAAAGGATCGAGTTCATAAAATTGACACCCTTGGAAGCTGGTAGACGACCAGAACGTGCGTGTGAGATCTCGAGCCAGCAGGTAAAGTTGTCTTGCTGGATCATTCCTTGATAGAGGAATCGGGACTACACGGGTTTCTTCATGGGCTGAGCGGGCTGCATCATCGGCTAATTGATTTCCGGTAATACCGATATGTCCAGGCAGCCATTAATATATAATATCATGCCCTCGTGCTAGAGCTTCATGATGGCAATGTATTATTTCTTGTACCAGTTGGTCATGGCTCCTCCTACGCATGGCAGACTGCAAACTCTGAAGTGCTGCCTTCGAATCACAGAATATGACCCATTTTCCTGGACGTTCTTGAACGAGATATTGTAAAGCAGCCCTTATAGCAGCAAGTTCTGATGCCGTAGAGGTAGTCATATGCGACAACTTAAACTTGATTGTCATTTCTGCAGCCGGAATCACAGTGGCACCTGATGAGCTGCTGAATGAGACGGAGCCATCAGTTTATATCTGCGTTCGGTCTAAGTAGAACTCATGTAATAATAGCAGTGTTGCTTGATTCAATGCTACTCTGGAGTGACTGCTTTTCTTTTTGATTGCCGGAATTTCTAGACGTACTTGCGGCTGGTCGAGGCACTACACAGGGCATGCCGTTCTCGCAGCTGGCGTATATCCTGATGGAATGCTGTTTAGGTGCTTGGCTATGACGTCTGAAAACGTAGCACGTGGTCTTCCGGAAGGTAGAAAGGCCAAGTGGTGGTCGGGGACACGGCTAGCATGTCGAATGTGCGCTCTGAGGCAATCCACAACTATATGTGCCCTGACCGGATGGTATTTGGCAAGCATGATTGTGGCATAAGTAGAAGCGCATCGGGGAAGTCCTAGGCAGATACGCAATGCCTGACCCTGCAAACTCTCCAATGAATGAGTATTCCATTTGCAAGTGTTAGTCAGTACCGCCAAGCTGTAGCGCAATAGACCCAGAAATAGGGCCCTGTACAGCTGTAGCATGGAGGCCACAGAAGTTCCCCATGCTTTACCGCACAAGAATTTCATGATATGCACAATAGATAGCAGTCTCTTCTTCAAGTACGCACAATGTGGGCTCCACGAAAGGATTCTGTCAATTATTATGCCCAGGAAACGATGCGTCCGTGCATATTTGACACTCTGCCCATTCATGTGAACAGGGTATGGCGTCATTGGTTTGCGTGCAAACGCCATCAACGCGCACTTCGCAGTTGATATATTTAGGCCTCTTTTCTGAAGGTAGGCTGTTGTGAGGGTTGCTGCCCGCTGTATTCGTGCACGCACCTGTGGGCGAGTAACAGCAGCACTCCAGAGGCAAATATCATCGGCGTATATGGATAGGCACACCGACTTTGGCAGAACCTTCACCAGACCAATGAGGGCCACATTGAACAATATGGGCTTAAAACACCTCCCTGAGGTACTCGCAGTAGGTGTAATGTTGGGAAGTTGTACCCTCTATGTTTGTACAAAGAAACCCCTGCCAGTTATATAATCTTTTATCCATTGAAACATTCGTCCACCAATGCCCATTGCTGCGAGAGAAGTGAGGATGGAATCGTGAGCTACATTATCATATGCACCCTTCACGTCAGTAATAGTGCCACTGATATGCGCTTGCGACTTTTTTCTTGTTCAATATAAAGCGTGCTTGATTGTTCTTGCCTTATAATATTGAAGGCGAACATCTTGGAAACTACCCTCATTGTGGAAATTTCAGTCTTTCCTTTAAATATATATAGGTCAAAACAACATCTTAATGTCAGCGCTTTCATAAAAATTTCTATTCTACAACTGCTTATTCACATTAAAAGCAATGCCTAAAAACGATGCACCAATGGCATTGTGTTTTTCTGACGACGCAACTCGCGTATCACATTCATAGGCTGCAGGCTTCATGACAAGATATCATTACCACGTAGTTATGAACATTTATATTGAAAATGTATCCAACCAGAGCTACGATTGTTTGTAACAAAAACCCAACGCCCACGCTGTTATTGCCTGCTTACCGCAGCTAGCTAAAAAAAGTATATGTTTCTTAAGTTAGAAAAGTTTCATGTTTCTACTAGCATTCCTACCACCCGGATGAAAAAAAAATTATTCGAATAAAAAACATCCATTTTGCAAGACTCCTTCGATGTCTCCTTCGGATGCCTAATATGGCCGTCACGCTCGCCTAAGCTCCCTTCCTACAAGCATTTTTCGTTGAGTAAAGTTCTTGCCAAAATTTTCAAAGCTCAGACAGGCGCTGTTATTAAAAGCGCAACAGCTGGAGCTTCAATTTCAGCTCCTTTGTTGTAAAGGCATGTTTCCTCGCAAGCAGCTAGCTGGCGGTTGGGCGAGCAGCAACTGAAGCAGAAGCAGCAGCGCTGTTGAACGTTCTTCAATCATGGAGCTGCTGGAGGTCAAGACAACTTTTCGTAGTTTTATGATTGCGCAAACACTGAGGGATTCATTGAACCTGCTGTATCGTGAACATCAAAGAACCCAAAGATTTATACAATTTGCAAAAACAACAGTTTTCCTTTATTGATATCATAGCTTTTCTTAATTACGCATACAAAATAAGTTCTGGGACAATGCTGATGCTGCTAGTTTTTCACTTCTTCACAAAATATTTGGACATTGCGCAACTTCTTTCAGAATGATAACGATGGAATATTACAAACATTCATCTGAATCTACGATAAAGAGAACGCCCAACTGCACTGGCGCGTGCATCGTTCTGCAATATGCACAGACTGGTAAAATTCTCGATTCAATTATAGTCCTTGCTTGAGGCTTACAAATGTTCCTCAAGTAGTGTTTGCCTGCCAGTGTACACACACTGGTAAATTAAGGCTTCGGTGGTTACGTATACACTTAGTTCATTGAGTCAGCTATATACTATTCAAACGCAACCTATTTTGTGGCTACATATGATACCTGCATTCGACAAACATAATTTTAAACCATGAATATGCGGTTCTGCGATTACATATGGTGAGCGAAATTAAATGCGACAGCGGTGAAGAGCTCGCTTTGAAAAAACTGAAGTGTAGGCAGTGGCGTCACTGGTTGAGAGCGAAACAGTGGCTTGTCAGCAAGAAAAAGTCACCATTAATCCGAAAATAAAACTCTTCTCACTTATAAACTTCAAACGAGTCTTTTGAGATACCCGTAGCGCAAACCAGACCTTGTGCCTGGCAAGCAAGTGCTCAGCGAAAGTCATTTCAAGGAATAAAACTATGTCGGGAAAAAAGCCACATATGTGTGTTAAATAGTGGTGGGAGCCCCGTTAGTACATGTGTTGCTAGGCAGAAACAGAATCGTGCGACGTGTTCGCGCCATACGAACTGCGCAACGAGTGGTTTGGGTATAGAGACCGCATGCGTTAAATTGCAATCAGGCATCATTGATAGTTATCTTAGAACAAGAAAACCATGAAAAAGTTTGGAAGATAAGAGGGGGGCCATTGCTGACGTCATTAAACCTAGAGAACCAGTTCCGGCTAGTTGAAAGGACTCATGCTCCGGCCGCAGGCTGCGACCGCTAAGAATATGGAAGTCACCCACTTGTTGGCGGACAGAGTGCACATGTCGTTGTAACATAAAGCTAAATTTTTATCTCTTTCTGCTACGGCATCAGCAATGTGTTCCATTGCGTAGGTGCGCGAATTGTCTTGCGGACGCATAAAGAATACATCGTAATTGTCATAGCCAGGAACCATGGCGCAGTATGCAATTTTCAACTTTACGTGCAGTGTAGTCATTCTAGCATATTTTGGTTAAAACGGTTAGTGTTACACGTACATATGTTTCTTTCCTCGCTGCATACGGTGGAAGTGCCTATCGAGAAACGGAGCCTTGCTAGGGAATAACAACACGGTGCGTAATTGAACCGATTACGTTTTTGCGTTCTTCTAATCAAATTGAAGATCAAGCGTCCTTGAAGTTTTTCTCACAACAGCGCAGCCACTTGTGAGTGAAACGATCTTGACGCTGTCAAGGATGAGCTCGTTTGAAAACATAGCCCTTTAATGGTTCGAGGCAGCCTCTTGCGAAAAGAATTCCTAGTGGCCCTAAAGACATCCCTAGCGGCCCACGCATGTGTTGCCGTCGGAGAGTATGCTTTTCTCCGTTGTAGCTTCAGTGAATGTGGCTGTTTAATTTACTGCCCCTTCCCATTGCTTCTGCAGCCAATATATCATCGTAACACCATTCATATCTTGATTCTGCAGAATTGAACCTTCACTTTCATTCACCCATAAAACAGCATTCATGGCTCTCGAGCGCACTGCTGAAAAACATTCCTCTAGTTAAGCATTCAAAAAGAAAACTTTATTTTTATAGCCCCTTCTTCACTATATTCTACTTTGTATGATCATATTGTTAGAATGTTTCAATAGGTGTTGGCACCAAATGAAATACGCACAGGCATCATGTCAAATGCAGATATAAAGCACTCTCTTGTTAGTGCATGGACATTGTTGGCTGGCAGAGCATAAACTTTGGTTTATGAGTACACATTAACCTCTGTTTAAAAAACATGCATCGCTTACTGCATTTGGGCTTCAGTACTTACGATGCTCGAATACTAACATAAAAGCCGGAATTTTATTCGTAGCCGCAGCAGTTGCATTTTGACGGCTGCGAGTGGCTAAATGTCAATGTATGTGTGCACTTAGTTAGGTGCACAATAAAAAATACCACGTGACTTAACTTTCTGACCTTTCCACTACTTTGTGCCTCATAATACTATCAAGGTTTTGGCGCGCATCACAACAAAAGCTTTATTATAACTTGTATTGCGACGAGGTACGGATGCAAATTTTGTCACGTCACGTAAGCACTGTGTCGCTGAAAAATTGAACCCTATTGGCAATATTTGATTGCGAACAATTTAATTTCTTTTTCCCTTAAGATATTCAGTCTATATTCACAGAAGACGAGCACTTGAAAATGGCGCTATGGCGCAATAAGGCCCACTGACGTTAAGAAATGTTTTAATAAAACGATAGGCAGTGTTGTAGAAATGTTGCCTCAGAACAGGGATGAATTGTATTAGTACTACGTCTCACTACACAAGCACCGGGGCTGGAAGACAACTTCTTACAAAACTATGTCTTGGAGTTAGTGAGGAATACTAGACAGATTTAGTACTGCGGAATGGTGCTACGTACGCATCACGCAAGCGCCTTGCGTTACGTGGCGTCGTTTGCCACCAATCGGCTCTAAGTACGCCGTAGTACCCGCGTACGTAACGAGCGTGAAGCGTGTTGTGCCATCTGGTAGATCAAAATAATAGCACGTGTTGTTGACAGCCTATGTGAGCCAATCCAATTGTTATAGCCAGATTATGGCCATATTTTAAGCCATAGAACCGGTTGGTGCTTGCCTTCGATGCCGCCATTGTGCAAAACGAAGTTTCGCGCGGTCGCGAACTTGTTCGAGAGCGGTGCGATCACCTCATACGTACGCAAACACGCATCTCATGTGGGCGTACGTAGCGGCTGCGTACGTAATGCGATACGTGCGCGTTGCGGTCTGCGCATGCGCACTACGCAGAACGTGGCGTCTTTACGTACGCAACGCCGCTACGTACGCAGCATATGCAGTACTAAAACTCTCTACTAGTTCGAGTGAAATAACTTTGCATGCTTATAAAAAGCGTGCAAACTTTTTTGTCAAGCCTATGCGAATCTATATCAGTTTTAATATGTTCCACTGCGGTGCGTAAGAATGTCGTAATTCATTTATCAAGAGCATTATAGAGAGGATGTTTGTGCGTCGTGAAGTATGCAACTGTTTAAAACGCTCAGTATCTTGAGGCATAGCCTCTGGAACGGCAAGGTTCAGTGGTTGTACTCAGCGACTGAAGTTTCCCTAAGCGTTAGTGGCACGTCGTTTAATCAAAGGCGTCTCGGCGCTCTTTCTAGGTCGCGAAAGAGAAGGAAGTTGGCACTAATGGAATAAGCCCACCTTCATCTAGGAAGGCAAAAACATTTTTCTTGCCGAAGCCATCGGGCGTTGATGAAGAAAACTTCCTAGGAGCGTGAACATTACTTTCGTTCTCTAGAGAAGCATTGCTCGCCAAAGTTGCGCTTATAGAAGCAGCTTGTTGTGGCGATTGCTTACGCTCACATACTGATAAGGGCTATCTTCATAATGCATGCGCGACTGCAGTACAGCATCTGCACCACGCTTGCTTTCAATCGACGGATGAAGTGGTTGCGCTGGAAGTCAACTTTTTCACGGGCTGCACTGCATCACAAAGCGTGAAATAAATAGCACAGTAAGAATACACGGAAATGAAAGCTGACTTCTTCACAGTTTAAGCGTGTACTTTTTTTTCGAAGGATAAAGCCACAATCTTGGTGGTGTTTGACGCGTGGTAAGAAGTGTGTCCAAAAAGGTGGAGGCGCAGATAAGTTCTGACCGCGAAAATGAACGGTGTTTCTTGTATACCCTATTTTTACAGTGAAATCTCCTATGAAATCGCAATAGCAGCATATTTCAGCCCGCACTTGTGACTGCGGTCCGTAACGAACAACGGTTTAGGTAAGAGAAACAATTAAATCAGAAAAATATTTCTAGGATAAGATGTGATTTCAATCCGCGCTCTCTGCGTAGCAGTCCAGTATTCTGCGTATGTAGTATAGCGTATTAGACGTGTCGAATTACAACCAGGCGTCACAGAGTGCTAATCGCCACCGAGTGAGCCGCCCATGCTCCCGACTCTATCAAATTCCCACCTCAAATTCTTTTTCATCGGACGCAGAAAAAGATTCGCGTATGCTTTGTGATGTGTAGCGGGTTATTGTTTGATGTGGAGCAGAATGTTAAAGAATAATGTTTTTCGGGTATTAGGATTAGCCTAATTATTTGAAAGGAGATAGTATCCAGAAGCCAAATTCCCACAACTTTTCTTTACTAAATGCCTTCTGCCGTGGTTGGAGGTCTTCACTGTTGAAATTCTCTCCTCCCCACCCCCCCCCCCTCATATCCTGTATGGCTGAAAATCATCTTACGCAAAATTTCAGACTATTACATTTTCGTGAGTACGGGCATTGATTGTTCTTTTTGATTTAGTGGTGTTGTCCCCCATCAGTATTTTATGGCTAGTGTGAAAGCAGCGACTCTCGCAGCGTCGTGGTCAGTGCAAAAAGTAACGATGATATTTATTGTAGTTACAGCTTATAAATGCACGAGCAAGCGCACGGTGCAAAAATAATGCTCGTGCGTGCGGTATACATCAGTACACCTGTCCGACATGCATAAATCACCAATGGCGTCTCTAATAATCATACGGTGAATTTATAAATCACCAACAATTTTTGACTTACTCTTGCAGACAATTCACTTACCAAATTATTATACGAAGGAACTTTACTTGGGCTAATTTTGTTCTTGCTTTGTAACATAGGCATATCTTAGCTCCGGGGAATAAAGATGGGTACTACACGCCAGATGCGTGTATCTAAAATCAACTTCATAGTTGGCCAATGTGTGCCTAGCCAAAATACACAACAGGAACGCGCTCCCTATGGACATGACAGCCTGCGACTAAAATATTCCAGAAGCGGCGTTTTACTCTTTTTTTTCGAAGTCGCACAGCCTTCCTTTGTTTGGATGCAACAGAAGAAACTGGTGTTGCTTGTGGAGTACGCTTTTCCGAGTGAAGTGGAAACAAACATTTAAAACCTGCGTTCGCTTCTGCCATTTTTTCGCGTGACGTTCTCAACAATCCTCTCCTTTTTTAGACTTTGATCACCGCCAGCAAGCTACTGCGGTCGAGAAGGAATTTATTTATGTGTGTTTGGGACGGAGTAAAAAAGAGAAAAGGGCTAGCGAAGGTTGCGGAATCTGCAAAGTTCGGACCGCACTAGACGTCGAGTGTGCACCGGAGAAAACTCTTTGCACTCTTTCTAGTGCATTTACCTTAGGTCTAGGTTTCGAAATACCTAATTTTTTTTCTCAGACGTTGTTTGAATTTGTATGAGTGAACTTCAACTTCATGTGCACTAAAGCAAATGTACAGCACCTAAAGATGGCGCAACAGTCTAGTATTCCAATGCGTCATCAGTGCCGCGAGTAATGACTTGCGGCCACTTCAGTTTCAATTAACTGGATTGCTACAATCGTCGTATCTCCGTCAGATGTGAGCACGTGTATTCTGCAAGTGCGTGTGCGCTTAAGTGATGCAACGGGTAAGCTTGCCGAACTTAAACAGTTACAGTGCATCACTTTGTGGTACCTTGAGCGAACAGAAAATATATTATTACAGAAACGTTTTCAATGTGACGTAGCACAAAAGCGCGACAGGCTGTTTGGCGAATCATGCAGCCGGCCGGCGTAAATCTCGAAACATAGGCCATCATTATCGATGTTTATTAACATTACTTTTTACCATTACGCCTACTTGTCGTTGAGTAAACGGGGACCTTTGTGCCTGACTTGTTGAACAACATTTGGTATTCCCGCAAGTAGTACGTACGGTCACTCAACCGCACTTGTTGCATTTAGTAATGCATGACATTCCCGAGAAATGTTCTGTGCAGTAGTTCCGCTCCGTTACCAGTCATGCAGCCTGGAGAAAATTCACAACGTGGCAGCTTGCCACGTTGTTGTCTCAACTGGTACGTAGCGCAATTCAATCGCATGGCAGCGGCTTCGCTTGCACGCAAAGTGATAATAAGGGCTAAGGCAGTACATGGGGAATAAATTTCAAACTTCCTGTACTCTGCGACGCGTTTTGCCTAGCATGAGGAACGTCTTCCTTCACGTTACCGTTAACGAAGGGTCGGCGATACGGTGAAAAACAGCAGCAGCCTACGAGGGCGAGAATGGCTGCATCTGTTGATTGCCTTCCGTCAAGCCATAAGTATTTTGTAGTGCAGACTAGGACATCACTTTTCCAAATAGCCCTTGGTTCTTTCAGGCCGGTAAAAAAATGCCCGTTCACTAGGGCGAAGAGTAAACAAGCTACAGCTTGTACTTCACGAATGCTCTCGCGGACCACTTGCTTAAACGTCGCGTACCATATTCCGGTGTTCTCGTAGGTTGCTGAAGCACACTCACTTCCGGAAACTAAATAAAACAGAAATGCCCGGCCTGCGCGCAAGGCGCGGCACAGTCATAGCGAAAGCTAGAACAGCGGCTTTTCAGAGCATTTTCCAAACACTCATTGGGCTACTGCTGCAAGCACACATGCTTCATGCCCACTGCGACATTAACAGTAAACATGCTAAGATAGTAGGCCGACATTCACTATGCAATTTTTTGTCATTCTTCTGAGAAGCGTGGCATCCGCTAAACTATTGCGAGAAATTTTGTGCCAATTGTTCATGCAGTGGCTGATGACGAAAAGGAATTGTGCCTGAAGGGGGTATGTGCCACAGTTAATAACTGAACAAAAACAAGCTTGTGTAATGGGTTTGAGCACTGGACGACCCACTCGTTACGCTATTCGCATTGTGCGACGACTGGTTGTTCTTTTGCTGTTTTAAAACGCTTTATAAGTAGTATTAGGCGATTGCTTTCCTGACATCAAGCCTGCCCTAAGAATGCTTGACAACAAGTCCCAGGTACCAGCGTGGCTCAGTGTTAGAATACCGGGCTGGCTCTCAGCGGACCCGGGCTTTAGCCCCACTATCTCATTGGTATTAGGTGTTTCGCTAATTTTGCGCGATGTGATTACAAACACCGGTGGTGGCAGTGGACCACTACGGCACTGCGCGGAACACGAGTTGTAATCTCATAACAAATTTCGCTGTAAAACTTTATTCGGGTGTGTAGTTTTCACATTTATTGGCGCAGTTTACCTTACATCGACTCATACGCGATATCGCAAACCACTGCGAACAAATTGGCGGGCTGCTCCGCGCAGCACGCCTATATGTTTCAATTTTTTCCGCACCACGGCGCCACCGGTTCAGTGCCCGTTTCCTATTTTGCTCATGAAGCTGCACACAAAACACACATTCACGCATGCGTAATGTGGGCACAAACACCAACGCTTGTGTTTGTGCCTTCATATGTGTGCGTGATTGTCCTCGTAAATACAACAAATGTTAAAACCCTAATGACAATACTATAGTGGCTATATAATACCTATTACGTACTTAATGTAACTTTTTTAGAATATCTCCGGCAAGAAATGGAAATTGTGTCATTCAAATTGCCGATGGGGTGGTTCGAGATGGCACTTCATAGTCTGACTGTACTATGTCTATATTCTGTGCTACGTATTGCTAAGGCAATTCCTATCCGGCTCTTGATATAGTGTTTCATTCGAGAATCCTCAAAGAGCTATTTCATAGACGAATAGATTTCTCTGAAAATACTTATATATTTTTAAGATCCCTGACTGGGGAACTTGTGCGTTTCTAATTTTGTTTTCCTTCATGGAATATACGTATATTGTAGTCCAATATGACGACGTCATGAAAAGACCCTTCCTTTCGATTCGTCATGACAATAGGGAGCGAGCACAATGCTTGCCTTCCACGCAAAAGGACCCTGCAGAATCATCTTAAGTCATTAATAATATACTGCTGCAAGCTGGAAGTGAATAATAAAGGGGGAGTTAAAAAACAGTTCGTGGCATCATCAATAATAAATATGGTGTGTCATCGATCCTGAAAGCTCAATACGTGACCATTCAACCTCCTAATAGCGTGAGGCACAATTGTGTTCGCTGGAGCACTTCGGCAGTGTTTCACGGAATATTGTTTTAAGATGAATAATCGTTGCCGTGGTGTCACTGTTTGGCATCGCTGGCATGTATGGCATCGCTGTTAGAATAGATCGAGCTAGGTTTGGAAAAAAATAACTTGGCCAATTCAAGTAGAAATGAATCGGGACCTCAAACGAAGGCAGTCACCCCCATTAAACTCAATTATTGGGTCTACCTTAAAATGAAAGTTGAGATGTTCAAAATAGTAACGTATGAAAACCACATAAATCAATTGTCAGAAGTCTAGGATCACGTAAACATGGGTCATCGCCATATATAAATGTGGCTTGATTGTAGCAACAGCGCCGCAGAAATATTAAGAGGAAAAATACCTGAAGCCGAAACTAAAAGTACAAGTGCGCTCTCAGTAGCAGCCTAATGAAAGCCTGAAGGCACGTACTAAGGCGTGTAATTAGTGGTGTCTCGGTTTTTGACTGCTGTCTCTTGTAGCGTGAGACCTGAATAACGGGTGCTGAAGACGCTTGCGCCCAAAAGCAGATGGATGGCTGAGGAAAGACATCAAAAAGATATTCAGTAAGTCTGCATTGCTCAACTTCTAAGCTTGAAGCATACATCCTGGCTACACCAACGAAGCCTTGCCGATGGTGGTTCTGGTTCATCAGGAAGCATTCATCGTGTCTATGGCTGCTATATAAAGAAAATATTCAAACTTCCACTGATTGCTCTCTCGAAATCCTCTGCAGTTTACACGGAGAAGTAGGAGCCAATTAGTGTGGTGCAGTGGTGATAATGGTAGAGTGATGATGGCTTGTGAAAAGCCCATGAGAGGAGCGACAATCAATAATCTGCTGATGAAACTCAGAACAGGTGTATACGTATACATCGAGATACGGACACATCGTCGGTGTTCTGGAGAACATGTTACACACCTCTGACGAGTACGCAGCTTATATCTGGTGGTGGTAATTTCTCAAGTTTTTTCTAGTTGCGGTGGTGGTGGTGGTGGTGGTAGCAGTAGCAGTATTGGTACTATAGTAGAAGGCAGTAGTATTTGCCGCCATGTTGTTATAGTGACTAAGGCACTCTGCTTCTGACTCGCAGGTCGCGGGATTGAATCTCGCCCCATTTTCCTGATGACGATAATGCTGGAGGCCTGTGTGCTTCAATTTAGGTGCGCGTTAACAAAACCCAGGTGGGTGAAATTACCGGAGCCCTCCACTACAGCATTTTTTCCGTATGCATATGGTGGTCCTGGGTGTTAAACACTAACAAATAATATTATCAATATATTATTATTATTAGTAGTAGAAGTAGTATATTACAACGACAATCCCCACCGTGGTGGTCTAGTGGCTAAGGAAGGTACTATAGGCTGCTGACCCGCAGGTCACGGAATCAAATTCTGCCTGTGGCGGCTGCATTTTCGATGGAGGTGAAAATGTGGTAGACCTTGTGCTCAGGTTTGGGTGCACGTTAAAGAATCCCAGGAGGTCGAAATTTTCGGAGCCCTCCACTATGGTGTCTCTCATAATCAAATGGTGGTTTTGGGACGTTAAACCGCACATATCAATCAGTACAACTACAAGATGATATTGTAACGCCGCATGCTGCAGCTAACTAGCCATGCCCATTTAAAGTGGTCATTTCAACCTTCGCCAGTAATGAAGTCAAGCTGACACGTTCTTCAGCAAAGTAAAATACCCATAATGTCTTCAAAACAGACACTCTTCTATAGTGAGCAACTTGAGTGTGTCATATACCTGAAAACACAAAAAATCATCCGGAGAGCTTCAAGTACTGGTCGCGTTCTTTTGTGACGCGTTTCCGACAGGATGTTTAAGTCCGCATTTATGAGCAACTGTGGATAACATCTGAACAACTATAATACACCTCTCTAAACGTGAGCCAATATTTGAACAATAATATATATTTATATAATTCTTGAAAGAGAAATCTAATTTACCATGAAATGCGCACCCATGGCTGTGATTCATGAATCCGTTATGTTTTTTTTATTAAAGGGATTTCAAGATCCTTCTTCGCTGGCGCTTAAGTTCTTCGAGGTTGATTCCATATTTCGTGTTAACAGACCTCTGTCTGGAATCACATTCGTGGGATGTTACTACCATGTCATCCATTAGCTGTATCGTATACAATTTTCTTTTTATATTTGTCTACTACAATTATTTGTGCTCGTATTTCAACTGAAAGCGACATTGCTGTGGCCTAAATGCCAGCACTTTTGCAGGTGTCAATACTTTTGAGGATATATTATTTTCAATTGCCGCTTTACAAACCCATCACGGTGTTGGTTAACAATATCCCACAAGTTCTTCTTTTTTTGCCAGTGTCTGCCTTATGTTGAGAGAACCAATGACTCAAAGATTTTTTCATACTTAGTCCTTTCAGTCCCAAAATATACACAGTTTGTTTGAGCATCTACATATATCTAGCAATGAAACTTGCCATTGCCACCTATTAGCGCTTAATAAATAATATATTCGCCGCAACACTTTGTTTCTGTTACAACTCGATGAATGTATCATACCTAGCTTGAGCGATTCATTTGAGAAAAAAGGCGTAGTAGGTATGTAATAACCATGAATCAGAATGAACATTTCAAACGTTTGGTGTCAGCTGAAGCATGTGTTAACCTCCCTTTCCGTTGCCTCATTTTGTTGCGTTTTACGGTCAATTTAGTAGTGTTTAGTTTCATATACTACCAACTATCACAGTTACAGCGTATTTGCATATTTGGCCATACTATGGAG
This sequence comes from Rhipicephalus microplus, assembly GCF_013339725.1. Taxonomy (NCBI): domain Eukaryota; kingdom Metazoa; phylum Arthropoda; class Arachnida; order Ixodida; family Ixodidae; genus Rhipicephalus; species Rhipicephalus microplus. The sequence continues at coordinate 14,796 of NW_023613866.1, forward strand.
AGTGAACTCATTTATTGTAGTTCTAGTAATGCATTTCACTAATGAGAGAAGTATAAGTTTAGAAATGAGCCTGAACTTAAGACGAAAAGAATCCAAATTTGGCACAGATTAACGAATTGCGAACGCCGGCCAGACTTTTTTATTTGATTTTTCTTGGAGACCTGATTCTCTCTGACGGGTTGTTCTGAGTGATCCTAATCGCAAACGTTTCCACTCCAAATCTACATCTGGCCTCAACTAACAGTAACAGGAATGACAAACTTGCATCCGGGCATTCGAAGCACAAAAAGGTACAAAGACTAAGAAAATCGCATGATCACCAGTATATTATCACAACGTTTCGAAAAGTTACTATTGTTTCCGCTCAAAGGCAGCTTCACCGAATACAATCATTAGCAATGTCACGTGGAAAATTGCCTTCTTAAGACCGTTTTCTCAAACATTTCCGCCACAGTTTGTGGGCCTATTCCTGCAAATGCTTCCTGCCGGCCTTTTTTTGTAATGCTAAGAATGCCAAGCTCGTATGCCTACATAACAATGCGAACTTCCCTTGAGTTCAGTAGCGGTGGTATGTGAACTCCTGTCCAGAAAACTCACGACGCTCTGTGTCAACGTAGAAGCCCCAGTCGCTCGCTTTGTAAGCTTCATGAAAGAATGACTTCGAGAAGCTGTTTCCTTCAGTTGGTTGCTTTATAGTCATTGTAAGGAGAAGTTCTCAGTCTAGGACTCGCCCCGCGGTTCTGTTCTTCGACGTCACTACAGACAAAGACCCGCTTCTCGTACTAGCGTGTCTCTAGTGGCTTCTAGAGTCGAAGCCGGAGTACCATTCTAGCTAACATTCCACTTCCGAATTCCGCCCTCCCGTTGACGTTTCAAGTAGAAGCAGACGCCTCATACTCTTCCCAAAACTAATCTCTGCGTAAATTAACTTTGTGAACCAAAGCTAGTACGAAAGAATAAGCTGGTTTAACAAATAAGACCCGCTGGTTGTGACGTGATTATTGTCACAATCCCGTCGCGTACGCCATCAAACATCAAACACCCGCGGGCGGGTATGTGCCACTGGGTATGCGCCATAAATGATTGACAGTTTTTATGTAGCCAACAACGGCAACAACAGATATTGGTCATTTAAATGCGAGAGCTTTAAGGAAAACTGACATCGACAGCGTTGACCCAACGAACACCATGGTCCCACCAAGAATGAAATCCAACCATTATGCGTGGAAATCAAGTATTCTACAACAAAGCCATGTCCCTCTTCGGTACTGATTTTGTAAAATACACTATTCAGGTGCAATGTTGGTGAAACGTCAACTGTGGTTGCAATGTTGGCTATCGTTTTTTTACAAACATTACATATGTATTCCTATGATACAGCCGTCTCGTCGGGTTAACGTCAGTCGTATACGTTAGGTGCCATGCACTAAAGTTACTATTGTAGCAGTGTCAACATCTACCATCCTCGCGAACTGAAGCGTTACATGTCAGCTTACCACTTCTCAGTAATACTTATGCTATTGCTGCGCAGGTGTGAACTACTTATATAAAATATGTGCGACTGTGCAACATATCTGTGAGCGTGGAACGTTTTTACAAGTATTTAGTGTTATTTTGTAACGTGTCTCTCAACAACAAAAGTAATAACACGCTTACCTTCCATTGCATGCTTCGTATTACGTCGATTCCCAAGGTACGTGTGGGATCTGCCGAATTTTTCATCTGACCTTTAAGTTAGACCGTCTTGAGCGCAGTTTCAAACCTTTATTATTTTCGCTCGTTTTTAACTCTTAGCGTCACTAGAAATTCTCGCCAGAAAGAGTTTTTAGGATTGCCAGTTTACAAAAAGACTAAGCAAGGTTAATTATTGTCTTTGTAGTTTTATTTATCTTCATAAACAAAAATTTTAGCAATGGAGTGAGGCCTGTACTTTTTATGCATGATGAAATGAAACGCGAAGGCAACAATATTCTACCACGCTGACATTGGGTGAGTAACCGGAGAGAGCGAAGTCCTGGAGTGCCTTCTGGGCAAATGGGATAGAATATCAGAAGAAAGCAAAAAGAAATGTGCAAGTGCCTTCTTCTCAGTTCGGAACTTACATATTCGGAACTTCTCTATTCAGAACTTAGCTGTTCTGAACTTTCTGACTGCAAAGCAGTCGGCTGTGACGTTACGATGACATACATGGCAACGGCATTTTTAGGAGAATGGTCTTTTGATTTTGGAAGAGCCATTTTTAAAAGCTTGCTCCTTCCACCCGCGGATTAACTTATATCGGCGGCGTCTACTCTAGTGTTGCCTGTACACCTCTGAGATCGCGCTCAAGGTTGCCTTTCCGGTATTTCTAACAATGCTTACTAGATGGCGTGCCCTCCCTCCCCCCCCCCCCCCCATGAGTTAAAATCCCCAAGGCGTCTGTTTTAGATAGGCCGCGTGGTAACCTCCTCAACTGGATTTGAAAGACCGAGAAATGAATACAAATGTGTGTCATGCTCACTGTTAAGGTCACCTCAACAACGCCACGAGGGAGATGGGTAGGACAGAGAAAAAAATGTTAAAGAGAAAGCAAAAGAGGAAAGTGTCAGCAGTGCTTTGTGTGGCCGCGCGTGAACGCGCGATGCCTTCCAAAGCGTCGGTTTTCCGGTGATTATAAGAATGCTTACTAGATGACGCGCCATCGCTTATGAGGGCGCCCACCATTCTCGGCATGTCCGCTTCCTTTCTGTCCACCGGTAGCTCACGCTATGAGTACACTTCGTCACCATTGGCCGCATGTACAACCCAACAACCAAGGCAGCAGCCAGGCGGGCTCGCAACGCAGCTTCAGCTCGGGCTCGCCGCTAAGACCCTGCGTTGAGAGTCCGGGTGGCCGAAGCTAACAGGGCTCTGGCGAGCAAGCCTGGAGCTGCGGGCCAGCGAGGCAGCAGCGGTGTGGGCTCTCTGTCAAGTGAACCCGTGGCGGTGGGCCAGTAAAGCAGAAGCAATACGGAAGCGGCGGCAAGATAAACCCGAAGTGGGGGCGCGGAATGCCGCGGCCAAGAGCAAAACGTGGTCGCTACAGGACGTAGGCGGCACCGACGCGCGCTTCAGGTGCGACTTCCTCGACCACAAATTCGGCCACAGCTGCAAGGTATGCGACTACTTGTGGGTCTATGACGACATGACCACAATCGCTAGCATTCGCTCGAGCAATACCTTACCAACGCCGTCCCAGTCCTTCATCGAGAGTTCCTTGTAGATGATGATAACAGATGTCTACGGAGGATTCATGGGTCACCGAGCAAGCTCCTTCGAAATCATTTACTTTGGGAATGTGGCAGGGAATATTTCCTTAACTTATGCCAGAGTTCAGGAAAGTATTTGTGTAGAGCTAAGTACTTAGACAAGTATTCGCTAAGAACGTCGAAGTTTCTTTGCCCGCAGGAGTACGTAATGGCACTGATGTTCAAATTATGAAATCAAAACTCCCTTCATGAAAGAAAAAAATCAACGAAAGAAAAGCATTCACCTGTAAGCGTTTCCTGGTCCTTATGAGTGAGGGGAGATTTAAGAAAAAATGTCAGAGTTGTGGCTACTACTGAAGCTCCCATGACATTAACTGCTTTGCTGGGCGTTATATATTTTATCTTCGACTGTCGAAAGCTTAGAAAGAAGCGTTTGTGCTAAAGTCCCCTTCCACTTTATTTCGGCTACGGTGAAGTCATGCTGATTTGGATTTTTATACCATGAGACACTGTGAGCAACAAGACACCTTTCACTGATCGAAAAAAGTTAATTCATTGCACCGTTCTGGCAGCTGGTATTTCAATGCCTGCCGGGTCTGCTGTTTCAATCACCTAAGTTTTTTCACTTAGTTAACGTACCATTCAATTGGATCTTACATTAGGTAACCGTATGTACCAGTAATATATGTGTCCAGTAAACTCCAGCTTGAACAAAACAATGTATGGTGTAGAAGTTCTATTTTTCAAGACACATTGCCTGATTATTCAAATAGTACCCGAAGTAAGAGTTTGAACTGAAGTGCTTGAAACATAAACATGACCTACACTCGTGCCTCATGCCAATAAAAAAACGAACATACAGGAAGAAGTATCCGATTACCAACGTTGAAGAAATTGAAACAAAACAGCCTTCTCGCACGCGGTGCCTCACACAGACTGGAAACGGCAAATCTGCAAAGAGAAATACGGAGACGGGGTATCTGATTGCACCAAATAAAAAGAACAAGTTTCCGTATCTGTTATTTTGGTGGAACCTCCGAAAAGGGCCCGTGAAAAGCGGCCATTCACGCCCCCCACCTTTCACATCGGTGTTAAGATGGAGGACCCGCGTGAACGAGATGAAAAGACCAATGTGCAGTCACCACACCACTCGCACAGCGAGTTTCTTCAGCGACGCGATGGAATGGAGCAGTGACTGACTGGCGGCTATTCACAAGGGATACTCCGTCGAGCTTCGGTCGTACTTTCTTTTCTTGGTGTTACGATAGATGCGGCTGCTTGGATGGAAGCATTCGAACTTTTGCATTCTCTCTATTAATATATCTCTCCCACTTTCAGGTGTTTGCCGACGTTACGTAGGCGTTTGTCCTCATTCTTTGTACTGACAAAAGATTGAAAGAATGATATCGTGGTGGGGGTGAAAATGGCGCTGTTTTTGAACAGGGTGGCCACTGAATTTATTACCTCTGGGCGTCTTTGTGACGGGCTGTCGTACGCGGCCACTTGCATCGAATGCGTCGGTCGAAAACATAACTTATACACAGAACGAATTAACTGGGGTAGAGGTGGGAGCCGTATACTGGTTTTTGTCCAAAAAAAAGGCTATTGTTGCCTTCACCATTGCGGAAGATGTCTGTAATTTTTGTGCAAGTGCGAATAGTAGAATTGTTTTTTTTTAAGTGACTGTATGGGATTTTCTTCTTTCTTTGGTGCAAAAGCCATGCAATCGGGAAAATATTTTGAATCGGCTTCTGCTCTGTTGGTTTTTTGCATAGAAAAATTCTAAATAAAACTTGTCAAAAAGAACGTGAAAACGAGTGCGACGGGTGATTCAAGGCATGCAATACTTGCCCATTTCTGTTATCCCACAGTTGCTGGAAAACGGCAACTACTTTTTTACTCATTTTTGAAAATTCAGGTTTCAAAAAGACGTGGTTCTGACTGAAGTGTTACGTTGCGTTTACTCGTATGGGCTGCTTAAGGGTAAATTAATGTTTGAAATGGGGTTGACCTGTTTCAAGCAATGATACGCATTCGGTACAGGTTCAGTATGATACGCATTCAGTACAGGTTCAGTACTCCTGCAGCAGTACCACACATTCACGCATACGTGAGTGAGCATATGTGGTTAAGGAAACTGTCGTTTACAAGGCAAAAATAAGGGCGTTTGTACAAAAGAGTTAGTATGCATGGGGAAATAAGAAGGCTGCACAGGAAACGCGCATGTCCTGTGGGCCCCTCATCTGCAAGCTTAGCAACAATATTAGTTCTTATTCAGGGTAATGTTCGTTAGACTGTAGTACTCCCACAGAACACTTGCAATTGAGTAAAGCCTGCAAATTTCTCCATCACTGAACGTTCATGTTGAGGCTGCGTCACGAGTTCATGCAAGGATTTCGGACTTTTAAAAGCGTGAAATGCGTGAGGTCAGAGAAGAAAGGGTATAAAAAATTTTGTTTTCTTGTTTGGGTGGATATTTTACTCGTTTGATCGTGGTCCTTGAATTTTTTCAACCTTTTTCCAAGCGCAACAGCCATTGGCTCTGTGGATCTACTCTTATTTCACTAAACAAAAACAAACGGCTCAACGATTTCGTTAGGCCTATAAATATGTATGGTTACGTTGATGCTAAAATGCGCTTTTTAGAATATCTGCGGGCTTCCAACAAATTCTTAGAAACAATTATTTCTCTTTGTGGCTTGGAAATTCGCCATGCCATCAACATTCGCCTTGACGACAAGATGTCGTGCACTCGTCATCCACAATACCTGTTTATCAACTCCTAGGTATGCCGGCTAGCTGCTCTTCTTTCTCGCATAGTGAGCTGAGTGCTCGGCCAGGAGATACAAGCCTACATATAATGCATAGCGAAGGAAAGGGCAAATCGAACAAGGGCGTCTTTAGTATCATGAAACCCACGTAACTCCGTTATGAAACCAGTTCCGAAAATTTCAAAAGTGATGTGATCGTTGTTGAATAATGGGTAATTGTGACACCACAACTAAATCTTGACCTGTAGGCCCATTAAGGGGCCGTTATAGATGCTGACAATCGCTAGAAAGGAGCCATGATATCAATGCTTTCAGAAAAAAAGTGAATTTGTAGGGGACATAATTTACGGCAAAGCGCTGTGCTAGTGCACTCTTTCAGGGGTCATCCATTCGTATATTGGCAGCATTTTCGGTAGCACTTTTTCTTCTCCATCCGGTGCACTCGAGTACACCGTCAGAGGGGAGTGCTTCAGTGCAGAGATTTTCGACCACTGCAAATCCGCCAATTAATTTCACCATTAAACAACTTCAAGTTACGCTTCAGTGCCGCCACCTTCACTGAAGTCGATTTTCACTGAGCGGTGCTCAGTAGTTTGCTAAGATAGCCTAATTATCATGTCTACTTCATATATTTTTATTGTTCTCGATATGCTTGCCAACATTACAGTGCATTAGCTCTAGTTCTGAAATATGATAAGGAAGTGTTTCTCGGCATATTAGGCAGAAGAGCTTGTAAGAAAAAATGGTGCTCGAGAACGCTACTTGGCCGTATACTAAAGGTGTGGACTCGCACTATACCTATAAACAAAAGCAGCATACAATTAATACACGATCGAGAACATGACAACATTCTCTAAAGCCTCACTTTTAATTGGAAGGGAAAGGTGGGACTACACGACAGCATGTCACAGTGTACAACTTGTGTACCCGCGCATAAGGCTCATCCATACATATATGAAATGAAAACTCAAACAATGACACACTGGAACATGCAGCGGCAGACAAACTTTCATATAGTACAAAGATACTTCCCACTTCAGTTCATTCGATTCTTAAAAAAATTTTTCATGAAAAACGTAGATTGGGTAATTCGATGGTAACAAAAACTGTGCCTTTTTCCGTAGACTCATAACTATACCCAGCTCATACAGTTTGACAACATCATTTCTCGAGGGCTATAGAAACATGAAATCAACTGGTATGATTCTGCGTCAGCCAGCAATATAGTACCAGAACGCATACGTCTCGCGATGATTGCAAAAAAAAATGATCCACAAGGCGGAGTGGCCTGCTAGGAAATCGGCCACCGCTAGGCTCTGATGAATTACACAGAGGTAAATAACGACTTTTGCAACTTCTTCCGGCACTCAGGACGCTGTTACGCGGCTATAGTTGAAGGCAGGCAACATATTGAGCGTATGAAATGTTTCGTGTACAATAAAACCTTACGACACCTGCCATGGTAGTCTATAGGCTATGGTGTTCGACTGCCGACCCGCAAGTAGCAGGATCGAATCCCAGCCGCGTTGGAGGCCTTTTTAATAAAGGCGAACTTTCTTGAGGCCTATGTGCCTACGTTTAAGTGCACAATGAGAACACCAAGGCACCGAAGTTTCCGCAGCCCTTCACTACGACGTCTTTCATAACGTGGTTTTGTGACGTCAAACAACAACAATCATTATTATAAAAACACTTACGGTTCACGATAGCCATGATCGAGCTTTCGTTACTGCGGAGTTACCTGCGTGACATTATCTGAAAGCTGACCTGTCATCTATGGCCGCCTATTTACGCGAACGGCACGTACGATAAATGTTACATGAATAAGAGTAGGTTACAGAGACTGCAAATATCAAGAAATAGCATTGTAAATCTGGTGGCATTGTCTCAACTGGCCAGCTAGACATTACTTGCTAAGCTTACCTTTTTGCGCCATCGTGTCAGAGGTATAAATTTGAGCAGTTATTCATTTCTACAATTGGTCGTATTCTTCAGTAGCTTCGTTTGACATATGCTGCAGTCGTTCCTCTGTAATATTTGAAGCTGCGCCTGGTAATACGGCTGCTGTCACACAGTGTCGCGCAACTACATGCTGCTATTGAAACCCAAGTAGCGTCAACTTTCTTGCGTGAGTGGCATTGCTTAAGGTGACCATGCGATCTCTTGAAGAGGTAGGTGTCACACAAATCCCGTTAATTAGGGAGGCGATCGCCGGGCTAATTCCAAGGGCCGAAGTATCGGCCCCCCGAACCACACCACGAAAGCGTGGACAATTTAGAAGTGGTCCCTTTTGGCACGCCAGCGGACGCCGGCTGTGGCCCAAAGAACAAGTCAGAGCCGAGAGTTGATAAACAAAAGAGAATTATATTCTCAATATAGGCAGATCAAAAACTATACACAAGTGTGCACACTCCACAATAGTTGAATACAATATGTCTCCCACCAAACAACGTACTACACAGTACAATCAGCCACACTCGAAACAACGGACACAGACAACAATACGCACTACAATGCAGTCGCATGCATTGAACAACCAAGACACTTAAAGACTAAAGAGATAGAAAACCTATTCAGTTCAAAGTTCTTGGAACAAAAGTCTAGATGATACTCTTCCGAGAATCACTCACTCAAAGTCCAGCGTTGTTGTCGTTCCGCGGCCCCCGAAGTTTCTCTTCCAGGAAACCTCGCGTCTTCAATTAGCCACTCTCCAAGCTTCAAACTTCTTCGCTGGAAACACGTCGGCTTCACACACGCAGCTCTTGCCATGCGTGTTCGCTCGATAGCAGTAAACACATACTCTTGCCTGTAGCTCGAGTCGTCACCCCTCAGGGGGAAATCCTCTTCTTCTCCTGCTTTGTCTCTACGGACAAAACCTTCGCCGACTACACGGCAGAAACCCTACGCGCTCTGGCGCTAACTTCCGTCTTCTCCTCCTTTGTCCCTACGGACAAAACCTTCGCCGACTACACGGCGGAATCCCTACGCGCTCTGTTGCTAACTTCCGTCTTCTCTTGCTCTCTCATCTCGGCTGCTCGATTAAATACCTTCCGCGCGAGATTCCAGAAAGTGCTCATCTTTTCGTCAGAGCGATGCGCAGCGAAGGCTGGGGGAAAGCGCGAGACGGTGCGAGGGCCGTCCGCGACGGATGACTCAACCCGGCATTACCACGCCTCTTTCCTTCTAGAAATTTCGAGTGCTTGCTCGGCCGCCGATGTGGGGTGAGGAGGTTCGCCGGCGAAGCCACGCTTGCGAGAAGAGAGGGAGCGTGCCCGGGGAGCTTGTTTTCTTTTTTCTCTTTTTCTTTTGACCTCGGGGCGTTACTCCGGCGTTTCGTGCGGGAATTTGGCGGCGTGCCCTTTTTGAGCGCTCGTTCTGTGACAGTAGGAATGGTCTTCAGCATTCAGTGGGGTAAGGCCATAACTGGCCAAAGAGCAATGGTCTTCAGCACATCTGGTGTCACTGTCCACATCCGAAAATGAAAGAAACTCGGATATCTCAGTTTGCAACTTTTTCATGCAGGCCTGCTTCTGTACCATTCACCTTCCCCGACCCAGAAACACTGTACGTAGTCAGAAAATTCTTTTATTGTTCATTTGTGAAAACAACATGATATCACAAGAAATTTATACTGAACACATGAAAACATTTCATGGGGTGATAATATGGTGGAAAAAAGCGTAAGTGCAGATACGGGTAAAGGAGAATAGATCAAGAATTCAAAAGCATGGCCTTTTCTATTGGCTTCGTTTCTCTTCTTGTGCCCGTATGTACATGCCTACTTTTATTTACTGAATCCACACCAACTAGGCCAACTTCTTGTCGTTATAAGCACAATACTGCCGCTTCCCTCTCCTTCCTCTCATTCAAGAGATTTACTTACAATTTACTCCAGTACACATGTCATTCAGCAGCTAAGAAGTCATTTTTGCATCGCACCTCGTAAAAAGGTAACATGGACTGGTTTTGAAAACACGTTGTAGGCTACACAACTACACTTCACACTCATACGCGCGACCTCACGATGATTACATCAGACATTTTACTTCGTGGCATTTTCATGTATCAATCTGTAACGACATTACGACTTCGCTTCAATCATAAGCTTCCGTAAGCCGACACACACCACGATCCACTCCCAGCTACCACTTCTTAGCAAAAGTTTCATGCTTTGAGAGAGTTATTTTGCAATTGGAGCACTCGCTAAAATCCCTGAGAGTCAGAAATTTAGGTACATTGTTGCATAGTCTTATGCCACAGCTCGTAGTCGCGGTACTTTCTGCCACAGCCAACTACAGCGGTGATAGTAAGGAAGGGGAACATTATGGTTTAACACATATCGCATAATAAGTAATGAAGATTGTTGGACGTATTTCTCTTCTTGAAATGTTGCAAATCAGGCCTATATGACAAGAACATCGTCGTCACAACTGACTTTTGTTCACAATGAATTTAAAAACCCATATTGTCTACCTAAAGGACTTCATGCAATCAGGAATGGGTGGGTGAAGCATTCGCGGAATAGTTTTTTTCGTGCACGCTAGCAACAACAAGGAACAATATGAGACAAAACCTTAGGAGTCCTGTGTGAAATCAATTTGATACATGCCGACGTTGCACAGGTACATGGTGTGATGCAATGAAGGCCTGGCAATTTTAAGAAGTCATTGCGCAACATTGTGATATCACGACCGCATTATAACACCACAGGAAAATACACGGGTGACACTGGATTTTCAGAATTTAATGCAGCACGCGTGCTTTTAAAGAGAAGTCAGCGAATTTTCACGGTGCCTAAAAAAGTACGTTCTCACAGTGCAGGGAACAATTCACAGTCTGTTTGTGGATGGCTTTACAAAAACTGTAGAATAGGAGGGAATATTACAAAGCCCAATCGACGTGAAACATTCATCTATAACGTTTGAGTTTACGATGACCAGTTATGATAACCTTGTTCAACACCTGAACATGTGCCGGCTTACTCACACACTTTACGGTGCGTAAATATTGGCACACTGTGCATCCAACTCAAGAGATGCCGTCACGGCGTCAATGCCAATTCAAAGAAAAACGGCACAGTAAATGCATTCTGGCACGTTGTATCAGCCGTAATCACATTCGTGGAACGGAGTGAGTGATCAGGTGATTCGTCGCCTCAACTTCGCCATGTTGTCTATAATGAGCTGGTTCTTTGGGTCCAGCGACAGAGCCACTTGGTAGTGTCGAAAGGCACCTGGGTAGTCACTCTGGGAAAAAACGTGTAGCACAATATGTTGACATAAATGATTGTACACAAACTGTCTTGCATAGAAAAAGTGGTATTTTAAGGTTAAGTGCAGCCAAGGGAGTGTTAAAAAAATAAGAACAAACTACAGTGCGTTTCCAGAAAGCCTATAATTACTGGCGCATGATCAAATAGTTGGGTGGTTAGTTTGCCCTTAGACGCCTGGCGCAACCAGCACGGGAGATCGGCCTTGAAACAGACGGTACGTTATCTTAGAATTAAGACTGTTTTGCCACCCTAATAAGCTTAGGTAAGAAAATTTTTTATAGGAAAACATAGGTGAGACATGTAATAAATAGAATATTAAAAATGAATTTATGCTTATGCTCTACACTCAGTTCGTTTTGTTATTCTTTGAAAATCGCATATAGCTTCGCAAACATTCTTGTGGCTAAAGCTCTTTCCAGTTGGTGCAAAGGAAAAGACTGCTGGTAGGTATAAATTTTAAGGTTCATCTAATAACAGTCTTTTATTTGCAAATACCCTGCATGTTAAGAAAAAATGCAGAAATCTTCTCTCGTTGCAGTGAGCGCATAAGAGTGACTTTAGCAGACCAGACCTGTGTAGGTAAAAATTCAGTGGGTAGACTAAGCATCTTACTCTCGTAATTATTATTTCCGCCCTTCAAGAAGAACACCATACGTTTTTCCAAGCCTACTTAAGATGAAAAAACTCCGCTTCTGCGAAGCAAGACATTGCAAACTTATCTGATGTGGCAAAATTTTCAAACCATGCCACGGCGATATATGCTAGCGTCACTAATATAGCAATTATCCAACCAATATGTGAAGCCACTTCAAGTGCATCTGAATGTTCATGGAGGGTATTACCTTAATGACCTGGTACTCATACCCATTGAAAGACGTTAATATCTTGGGGCAGAGGCATAAAACACTTCTAAAGCATTCCCCATATTCGGTGCAGTTAATTAAGTGCAGACAGACAGGCAGTCTGTGGGACTGAGAGGATCTGTTAAAGATAGAAGCTATTTTTATGATGCTAAGACAGATGCAAGTAATTTCGCTTAGTAAATAGGTGAAAAATTGGGTAAACTAAATGAAAAAGACCAATCAAACACTGAATATGCAATATCACTTCTGCCTTTTCTACACAAACTGAAGCATCAGTTAGTAATACAATCTTTAAAATTAATCTTCCCAGGTGATCTTTCACAAGGCCATTTGAGTACCTGCTGGGAAAATTTCTGCAATACATTGGAAATATATTCTCGAATTTTATTTCATTGTTTGAATAAGTCTCCTTAGCACCAGTACATCATGAAGGTTTACTAGTAATGTTTCTAAGAGCTTCTGAACGACAATGACTTGTGGGCACATGAATCTAGACTACGGTTGGTTAAAAAAGGCTGTCGACTCATTATTGAAAGCCCACTGCGACCTCCTTTGTGGGGATGCATAACTTTTAAAAGAGTACGCACTGTTAGTATTTGGAAGCTTATAAGAGTTGAAGGCAAGCGTGCTTCTTTATATCAAATATTGTTTGCGACAAACTTATGGAGTCCAGGTCATAATCGTAATGCTTCGCGTTCTAGAAGTAACAGTGGTCGAAGTTTGTAGGTGGGTGCTCCCGAAAACACGACGCAGCAAAACTGTAATATCGGGTGAGTACCAAACAATATATCGCGACGAGCCCATAATGACGCAAATCATACCTGTACTGCTACCTCTACAAAGCATCCCTGCTGCCCGTGCTCCTTTAGCTGCCATATTTTCTATATGAGGACTCCACTCTAGATTTACGGTATAAGTCGCTACTGAGTACTTATCCACTTCCACCTGCAGAATAACGTCCGGTCGTTTCCTTATGTTTAGTTATGTATCAATGCTGTCCTGAAGTCCGCGATGTCACAACTCCCCTCCAAGTGCCGGATCACAGCAGGGTTCAGATGAGCATGAGCGAGATGAGAATCGAGCCGAATAGTTGCTTCGTAACTCTGAAACAAAAAACCAAAATGGCACCTTCAAATATTTTCTTCTTTGTTATGCACCTTATTATATGAAAGTTGGCACATGAGTAGAGTGATAACTAGATGATTTGAAGCACGCTCTTCGGTACGAACATGGGGCTTATGGCACAAGGAATGATAGGCGTTAATTGACTCATTTACGCTTTTACTTGACTCGTATACGGAGAAAATGTTTAAGTAGTATTTACAGCTTAAATGATGTAGCACATGTGAACATTATAAACACGGAACTGAGATAATTCTACTGCGCATGAAGCCACGTTGCAAGGTTTCTATTTTAGTCAAATTTGCTTTATGTATATAACAGTAAAAATTTGTGCCTACTTATGTAGTTATTGAGAGCAATACGGCTTCCTCTTACATATTTTTTGATTTTTTATTCATTTAGCTTGAATATGTTTCCCTCTCTCTTCATTGGGTCAGTCTGAGTCCCCCAAAAACGCCTTATGATTCAGCAAAATGGAATGATAGCGCGAATTTCATAACTCTGTTTCAGAAGGTTCTTACCTAAGTCACTTGGACGTCCTGGTGTCAAATCACATTAAAAGAAAACTATCATTTCGAGAAATTATAGAGAACCAATATAACAACCCTATAGAATTGAACGAGATTTTATTTGATTTTCTTAACGTCGGTGATTCGTGCAAAATACGTTCAAGCATAAAAACCTTCATTCTTCACTTCACTTCATTAAAGAGTACCACATTGAAGGCACCTACCTGGGCCGATGTGTTTAGGTCACCTAGGTCCTAAAGTATGTCACCGTGATCACTGTGTATTTTCGCACAATGGAGGTCATAACATCACACTGCTTTAGAATCTTTCATATGTCGTGCAATGCCTGAAACATTTCGAGACATTAAATACAACGTGATAACTAATATATCTACCATAAAATCAGCACGAAAACGCACAACAGTTAATACATTCTTCATTTTGTTCAAGCCAGCTTAGAGAACTCGCTCGGGGTACGACATATTGGCTTATAACTCTCTGGCTCGGCAATGTCACCATGCCGGCAATGACAGCACACCAGCATACGCACATTGAAATAAGAGAACATACAAAAATCAATTTTTAAATTAACCAGAATATATGCAAGTATGTATGTGAACTAACAGTGATAATACGTAGTGAAAGGTGAAAGTGCCCGATAGTATTAAACACCAAGATTATGGAAATTAATTTCAGTGTGGTATAGATATATCCTATTATATATTCATATAATTAGTATTTATGTAAGTCATTTTTCTATGGTTTAACAGAGGTATTCCTGCAATCTCTACAATTATTTTGAATTGGACTCATTTGACGGTCGGTTCAGCAGTACTGTAGCGTTAGAGCATCCGCGATTGAATATAATTAAACAAATAGTTGCATCCCGTCCGCTAATATGTAAGGAAGTGCGCAAAAAGAGCTGCAACCGAAATTCGGCCAGCGCGTCTACGTTTTTGCACTTGCAAGGCAATCCAACTACACTAAGATTTTCATGCTCAAAATACCGGTTGCTGTCTGAGCTAGCTGAAAAATAGAATATGCTCGCATTTTTTTACAGATGTCTAATGACAAAGTATGAGATATTAAATTCGCGGGAGATACGAAGTTATCGAGTAGTCAATACAACAGTTAACATTTGTGGAGGGACTGAATAACTACCAACACCATCGTGTTATGCATATTCCGAAAGCATGCAATGGCCAATCATATGCTTCCGTCAGAAGTCGTATGAAAAAAAGAAATAACGATAGTTTTGGGCACGTGCGCCCGACGACAGTAACCACAGGAACCATCTTTTCTGCCGAGTGAAATGCTTGGCTTGCACGCACAAAAGAAATTGGTTGTCCAATTTGGTATAAGGTAACAAGTACCTCGATTGTGTGGTTGATGTGGTTGTATAAAAGGGCAGCCACGTGCAACGCTCCTCTGTCGGTGCTGTTGTGCTCGATCACGTACAGTAGGAGGTCCTCAGCTTCTCGAAAACTGTGGAGCCGAATCAGAAGCTGAGCCTGAAAATGAACATAAAAAAAAACACCAGAAGCTGCTTTGCCTAATTTTTCTAAATCTCGAGCAGCACTTCTTCTTGCATAATTAGGAAGCAACATATACGCATCTTTCTAATCAAAACACACCTTTTACCCGAACTATAGTGGTACGGCCTACACAGTTACTATAACTATCCAACATCTCCACTAACTGGACGTCTCTGACTATAAAAGTACATTTGAGTCAACCTGAAATAGTTGAAATTTGTCGTTCTTTAATTTGAAGCATTTTATTGAAGTCAAATTCAGTTTGAGTAACTAAAATAATGCTTTGAAATTAAGGAGATCAGGATCCCGGCAGAAATCAAGTCACAGCGTTGTGCGTAGCAGTCAGGTTTCTCTTCCACAGATCCACTGTCAGGCGTTCTAATTACTTTGGAAAATGGCCCAGGCTATGCTAATTGCAGTTGCAGCGCATTTATTTTATTTGAAAAGCAAAAAAATATACATAAGTACTGCTATTAGAAAGGCGTCTTGTCTTATAAACGTGTAGATAGGTTTCGCTTCAGTTTTACAGCAGTGTAACAAACATATGTATTTCTACGACTGGCCAACCTATATCGAAGCGTTCCCCGACTTTTGAGGTGTATGCGAATGAAGGTGACGTTTCATATTACCATGCGCAGTGTACAGTGCGAATAATTTTAGTAATGCTGGCATATCTGCAATCATGTGAGTGCTAACCTCATGGCAGACCATAAATTATCCTTAGTGAGAACATTAAACAGTTTTGAGACACCTGCAATGCGCACACAAGTACACTTGCTAAGACACGTAAATTCATCTCGTAACGCCTGGCTCCAAGACATAGAATGCCTTATAGCCAATTACTTGCCGTTTGATTCGCATAAAACCAGCGATTACCACGAAGAGTCGAATCTGGTTACTTTTTTCACTGCTCCTCTATCTAAATATTTTTTCGATATTATAATGAATGTGTCAATGTTCTACCTCCTCACGTATCCTGCACGAAAGTCAGTTATTCTGATCGAATACAGAAGTGACTCGTACTACACATCGGCAGAGGAGGGGGGAGGGTCATTTTGTGCTTATTCAAATACTGACAGCTTTTTTTCATATTTTGGAGGTCATGAAAGAAGTGTTTCTTCAATAAATCAATCTTTTTTTCATTTCAAGCATTCCATCTAACGTCAAATAGCAAAAGAAAGACCAAAATCTTACCTCAGGAAGCTAGAATTCAAAAGAGCGCCTAAATGACCTGTCGTGTCGAATATAACGTTTCTCTCATGTGAAAAAGAACAGATGACAATGCCTAAGAGCGCAAACGTGCAGAACTTGAACAAACTTCCTGAAAGTTAAAACTTATGCTTGCCGTTTGCCACACTCACTCACATGGTGAACCTTGCTGCCCCGGTATTCCGGAAAAAGCCGGTTGATTTCCTCGTACAGTTGTCTCGCATCATCCAGGCGACCACCATTGACGTAAAACACAGCGAGATTGTCCATCACCTGCAGGTCCGTCGCATCAGCAAGAGCCCTGTCCGTTAGAGTTCACCAATAAAAATTATGAAGGTGATTAGGGATGTGAAACGTCACCAAATGCATTTAATTTTATGTGATGCACATCGCTGTTGTTCAGCAGCCTATGCAATATGGCGTTACCTTCCTTAGATACAAGAGTTTGTTCGAGTAGCAGGAACGTTTAGTATCCTATGCAGCATCTTTATAGGGTAAAACAACACTGCTAGGGGTAATACAGCAACACAAATTGCGAAGCATTTCATATCATCTATCTATCTATCTATCTCTCTTTCTGTCTGTCTGTCTGTCTGTCTGTCTGTCTGTCTGTCTGTCTGTCTGTCTGTCTGTCTGTCTGTCTGTCTGTCTGTCTATCTATCTATCTATCTATCTATCTATCTATCTATCTATCTATCTATCTATCTATCTATCTATCTATCTATCTATCTATCTATCTATCTATTTATCTATCTATATAACCGCTTATGACTTGTAGCTCTCCTGGCCATTTTGATAATGATATCAATACGAAACTCTTGGTATGTCATAACATTAAAATTGTGGCATGTATGTCATGAATGTCATGATTTGACATTGATGAAGAGATGAATGTCATGTCATGATACATTTCATGGTCTTACTGCTCTTGCGGTGGTTTCGTTAACATGACATGTTGCAAAATGGGCAAGGTATGACAAGACTGCATAGCCAACATAAATGAAAGATCCTAACGTGAAATTCATGACTTGAATGTCATGATTTTGATTTTATGACTAGTGATAACTACACGCCACGCTCATGGTGCGTTCGCGGCCATTTGCCTAGCTTCGCATCTACCAAATTTGGTATTTGGTATATGCGAAATATCAACTTTTTTGGACCCGTGTCGATCTCTCGTGGGATCACTCTATATATTTGTTAGCAATTGAACACACCACCACACAAAAAAATGTTGATGTTGTGCCTTATATACGCGTAGTATGTGATTCTAGGTCGACAATGGTTACAAGTATCAACGCAGCCACCAGTTCAAGATGGCTGAGCGTTCCGTAAGTTCTTATGCTTTGGCCGGTTGGCAGATGGACAGACAGGCAGACAGACAGGCAGACAGGCAGACAGACAGACAGACAGACAGACAGACAGACAGATAGACATACAGACAGACGGGCGGACGGACGGACGAACGGACGGACGGATGGATGAACGGACGGATAGACAAAATTTTCAGCGAGTAAAACTATCAACTTTAAAAATGCAGTATATCAGCTCACTCGAACAGGGCCCGTCTAGATGCCCAGGCAACGTTCCAATTCCAGGTGCGTACAGCAAGAAGCAGCAGTAACATGTAGCAGAAGGCCGTAGTGCACAACCGCAGCGCTTCAGAGCACCGCGTGTGAAGGCTGAACAGCCCTTCGCCCACCAGCAGAGTAACGCCAATGCAGAAATGAGGAGCAATCAAATGCAGAAAAGGTAGCAGCATATACATTTTGAATGAGGCAAAATACATACAGTACGTAAAGCTCGTAATTAGTTTAGCAAATAAATAAAAAGCAACATTTCCGTCATGTTTATGGGAGCCTAAAAAGATGAGAAGCGTGTATTTATGCGCATCAAAAGGCCTTTTGTATGCATTGAAAAAAAAATATTAGAGCATACAGGGTTCTGTGAGCAAAAAAAAGAAAATTATAAATTATAAGCTGTATGACAACGTCACACGCATTAGAATAAAAGGCGCGTTACCATCGAAGCTAAAAATAACTAATAACTAATGATAAGATGAACATTTATGGGCGATTATGGTACTGCCTAAAGCAAACTGGGAGTGCCACTTCGTGTTGGGGCAAGGCTAATAGTTTTAGAAGTTTTTACTTTCCGCAGGCTATCGACTACGCCATAATGTTTTTTTTTAAATAGGACAGCACCTACTACACCATCATTCGTCTTTCTATGGATAATTAGGTACCCGCTACACATCTTTGAGGTATTGTGTGAATCTTATTGATGCTGCATTTGGGTGATGACGAACTATGGCTGGCAATTTTTTCAGTGGTTGGGAAACATTCAACCACACACTTGTCGCACAATCAGCACTGTGTCATGATTGCTTGTAATTTTACTTTTCTGTGACGCCATACCTCCTAAGCGAGCACAATTGCTTGCCTGACATGAAGCCATACAGGGCATTTTTGCTTGCTTTGTGGTTGAATGCTCGACTGCCACGCTGAAACCCTAAGTTGAAAACCTATTGATCTGTTTTTATTTTTATTTTTTTTCATATCTTTTGATCGCACCATGGACGGTGATGATGACGTCGATGAATGCAAGAACGGGAACTGAACAGCTGCGCTGTATTATATTCGTGCAGCTTGTCAGGCTGATAAACGAATTACCTTAGGCCATACTACTTTTACCAAGGACCTGTGTAGGATCATGAAACAGTCGTGGCATTAATGTGCTACAGTGTGGCAGAGAGAATTTGGGAAGACGCACGCACGGGCAAATTCTAAAAATGATGAGCTGAATACTAGATCGTTTCACTGGCCGGCCAAGGTCTGCCATTACGCGGAACTGCAAGCTGCCATCTTAAAAATGAACAGTGCGCTTTGGAAAAATCCGCATAAGAGAACAGAAATCACGTGATGGGCGATTGTTTCAAGTAAATAACAAACTGTGCAGAGTACACGTCACACTGAGAAATGATGCAAAAGCAATGATTCGCGAAAATAATAATAAATAAATGCCTGACAGGCTGAAAATATTTTGCAGAATGGACGCGATTGCCAAATGATTGACACTATGCACAAACGAGGTTTTTTTGCCCTTTGTGCCGAGCAGCGAGAAAGAAACAGCTGGGCAAAATAGTTCACGTTCGCTTTGTAACAGCTTTTCAAATAGCGACTAATTCCTTTGTGCAGATGATACGTTCCAGCACTGCGATTGCCACATCAACATGAAGTATTTACTGAGAAATATCATCTACTTATACAAAAACGTAGTACGCTCTTATTCGTCAACAGGCATGGTGGAAAGAGATGCAGCGCCATTTCGTGGTCTGCCAATCACTCTGCCGGAATTCAGCTCGCACGTCGATTCAAGACATTACGTGTTAAACTCAAAGGAACAAAAACGTGCAAAAAAAGAGTTTGAAAAGAGGACGCGATAGAGTAATAGTAATATATTTGCACAAGTCAGTCGAATCCACAAGGACCCATGCTCCAGCATTGAATGCAGCCACCTCATATCTAAACTACGGTGTGCAATTTTTACACGAATGATCATTCTTGTAGGGAACAACAAACAATTCAAGCTAGCTTTGAAAAATGAAACGCAAGTCCAAACAACTTATTGTCGTAATAAGCAAAAAAGTGCGTGACAATCCAGCGTGAGCTTGCCATTTGGAATAACTGCAGCCACTGACCTAAATATATGCCAACAGACAGACATTGCAATGAAAAAGTAAGCATATAGTCTCAAGAAAAGACAAATGAATTAACATATTGCAATTTCGCTCCAAACGCGAGGTGCCGCTATTGATAGCAATCCGTAAACATAATGAATCAATAAGAGTGTTCTTATTTTATCGGCCGCTTATATAGACCTCTTAGATATTATCTTATGAGACTCGCTTACCCCGTATTATTTGTTTTTTATGCATCACGGAGCTTTTCTACCTAGCTAACTAGCTATCACGTGGAGTGTGATATCACATTGCAGATTGAACACTTTTGTGCACTCGAGCTTTCTGGGAGATTGTAAGCATGGCAGTGTTGCCTGTAAAAGATGCTCTGTTCAGCAGTGACTGTTATTGCGGCAAAGCCATCTACTTCACAAGAAGGTATTTTTGTATTGAAAATACAGGAAAGAAAAAAAAAACTCGCAACCGTGTTTCGTAGATTTCCGTAAGTTAGTGTTGTCACTAAGTGCTATTTATATAATCAGTATTTATGAACGAGCTTCTCAACTACTTGACAAAAATACCTGGAAGGGGAGATGGTCGAAAGATCACGACATCTTCAATTTAGCGCAAAAACGACGAACACATTAGACATTAGCATGAAGTGTTTGTCCTGTCAGTCATAATGTGTCCATTTCTGAGCGTTATAATGAATGTTTGCTTAATGCATGTGATACCAATTTTTAACAGCTTCAGATATAAAAGAGCATGAAGTGTTTGTCCTGTCAGTCATAATGTGTCCATTTCTGAGCGTTATAATGAATGTTTGCTTAATGCATGTGATACCAATTTTTAACAGCTTCAGATATAAAAGCACTTAAAAAATTAGGTGTACTGTAATAAACAATCTCGTAATTTTGTCACAACAAAGCTGTTTAGAAAACTGTTCCTTGTCAGTGTATCACTGAAAACTATCATCATCATGAACAGGTATGTTCAACAGAGATTAGATGTACGTATCACATTATTCAGCACTTAAAACTAAACAAGATGAAGTGAACAATTCACGCAATAGACGACTGCAAAGCGATGGCGCCGAGCTGATCACCCCGAGTATGTACACGAAAGTAATAAGGAACGTACAAGGCAACGGCGGCTGCTAGAAGATTCTGAAGTGATGCGAGGCCTATGACACTATGTGAGGTGCGAATGTTCGGGGTGAGCTTCTGTCTCTAGAATTCGAAAATACGTGTTGTGTACGTTTCCTAACTCGAAGCTATCTGCGTGTAGAATCAATGCGGAAAAAACGAAGCATCACTTATCTAAGGCCTAGCGGCAAATTTTAAAGTTCCATCAGTTAGCAAAGACTTGAAAAGAACGTAAAAGAAACAATGGTAGTCTTCAGAATTGTCCATTTTTGTTTTTTACGCCATGCGTGGCTTTAATGAAGTTTTGGCATTTTCAGTCTAAAAACAAGTAACTTGCGGAGTCGCATCATCTATTAACAGTTATTTTTACTAAACCAATTCGATCAAGCCACTGCACTTGTTGAGCACATTTCGTTTTCCGCAAGCATTCGGGTACATTCAACCACTACAAGTCGAATTTATATGATGCATGCCTCTTTACACAAGAACTGTTGCCTACCTGGGAATATAGAGAACTCTCTCGGCTACCACGAAGCCCACGGTTATGAAAAGATTGGAAGCGGGTAGGAAAGGCAGCACAATTAACAGCAGTGGCAGAAGTAGTCTTAACGAAGCCCTGTCCTGTCGCTCGACATCATTGTGACAGCAGTGCACTGTTGATTCACTGAAAGTCTTCATGCGATGCCCAAGAAGGTGTTGTATGTTAGCTTTCTTTAAGAAGGTACCTAGTCAATTCAAAATTATCGGCCCTACCTCGCCTACCACTTTTGATATGAGTCTCAAATACGGTGTATTATTACGTTAAATTTCGCCCGAACACGCGCACATGGAGACAGTAGTGACAGAGAGTTGAGTCAGTGCGTAAGGGCTGATCATAAAACAATCTAACGCGTGCAGAGACAAATACAACTTGTAAGTGCTGCACGTTGTTTCAGTTGTCTTGTTCTATTACGTTGTGTCCGTGTTTGCACACATTACCATCGTTTACAATGAGTACTTCTAGTTCTAAGTTCAATTTCTTGCCAGCGAACCGTCATATCGCATTTACGTTTTAACTTGAAATACCTAAAAGAATTTTTATCATCATTATAATCATCAGTGTCAAGACGCCCACTGTAGGACAAAGGCCTCTGTCTTGTTCCGCCAGTCTACGTGGTTCTGTGCTTGCTGCTGCCACTTTATAACCACGAACTTCCTAATCTCATCTGCCCACCTAACTTTCTGTCTCCCCCTAACCCGCTTGCCTTCTCTGGGAATCCAGTTATTTACCCTTATTGACCTGTGGTTATTCTGTCTACACGCTTCATGCCCGACCCATGTCCATTTGTTCTTGATATCAAATACGAAACCCTTAACCCCGGTTTCTTTCCTTATTCACTTTGTTCTCTTCTTGTCTCTTAAGGTTACCCCTATTATTTTTCTTTCCATCGCTCACTGCGTCATCCTTAATTTAAGCTGAACCGTCCTGTAAGTATATAATATGTCTTAGGTGATATTTATTTTTCGATGCACAATATTTAAACATTATGAAAACCTAAAACAGCGAATGCGAGAAGTTTCATGTGCTTCATTGCAGACGGCAAGTCACAGTAGAAACAAAGGCACGGAAAAACTTGCATATTTGGGGATGTTTGCTGACAGCAACACATCTTAATTATTTTGTTGCCTTCATAACAAGCTTCCTAACCAGTATACCAGTGTGTGCTCTCTTTAACATTCTGTATGTAGAAATGCTATTGAGCAAGAAAAATTAAATTTGGGTTATTGGCACCCTATAGGAATACTTGTGTGAAGGGAAGTCATATGGTGGTTTGAATATTCCAAACTTTAATACATTGAATGAGCTTGCCAAGAAATAGGTAAATATTAAGGTTTTCGGTGCTTGAAACATGCCAAACCTTATGGATCACTCTGACCGAAACCCACTGATAGCGTTCTCGCTGTAAAAAAAAATGGCAGCATATCCACGGGGTAAATGATGGAGAGTGGGGTGAAGCCTCTATCTGTCCGTCCATTCATTCTTGCTTCCGTCCGTCCATGCGTCCGTCTGTGTGGCCGTCCATCCGTGCGTCCGTCCCTGCATTTGTCCATATATCCACCACTGCGTCCATCAGTGCGTCCATCCGTCCGTGCAGCCATCCGTGCGTCCGTACATGCATCTGTCTGTGTGTCCGTTTGCCCATCTAGTCAACACTCCAAGTACCACGATCTCGTATCTTTTCATTATATATTCCGCTCTTAGAAGCACCGCCTTGCAGCGGACAATCGAAGCACTAAACAAGAGGTGGCACACGCACACTTTCTTACGGCTTGCGCTTCGTGTCTACTTCCCACCTTAAACCACCTCGATTTCATGGTATATACTAGTTCACTGTATTCATCCATCCGTTCATTCGTTCTTGTTTTCGCCCGTCCATGCGTCTGCTGTGTGACCTCCCGTGCATCCATCTGCCCGTCCGTGCGTGCGTATGTTCGGGCGTCCGCACGTCTATCTGTGCATCCGTCATCCCTGCGTTCGTTCATGCATCCACGCCTGCGACTGTTAATGCGTCCATTCGTTCGTGCAGCCATCTGTGCGTCCGTCCATGCATCTGTCTCTGTGTCTGTTCATCCATCTAGTCAACACTCGAAGCATCTTTTCATCATAAGCATCTTTTCTTCTCCACCTGTAAGCGGAGATATGTTCTACTGGGACGAGGAGAATAATACTGTAGTTCCCTTGAAGTCTGCTTCCGTCAATCCTGACACAAAAAACTAGCAGCGAAGCTATCGAAACCTTCGCTCGCGCCGAAACTAACATCCCACATGTCCTTTTGGAACATCAATGCCTGTAGCATATTAAAAAAAAAACAGACTCCCTTGAAGCCTTGCTTCTTACGCTTGAACCCGATTTTGTAACACTAACGGAAACCTGGCTAACAGGAGATATTAAAGATGATGAGATAGCCCCTCCCAACTACGCTATCATCCGGAAAGATCGGACGACACGAGGCGGAGGTGTGGCTATTCTAGTCAAAAAACATATTCCGTTTTTAGTGTTACCCGATGTTGGGGGCGCTGAGGCTATCTTTTGTAAGCTGAGCTATGATGTGTGGACTGTAGTAATTATTTACGCATATCGCAGTCCTTCGTACGACTTTGACAATATACGCCGATCGCATGAGTACACAGAACAACATGCGCCGTCATCCAGATTAATCATCGCAGGTGATTTTAACGCACCTGATGTTGACTGGCACACAATGCAGCGTCATTCATCCTGTGAGGATGTGTTATTTGATTTTATGTTATCGTTCAACCTTTCACAAATAGTAACTGAACCTACACGTATACAGGGATCCAGCTCTTAGATATTAGACCTAATATTTCTCAGCCATCACTTCATAAGCGAAGAAACTAATTTATGTCTTCTAGATGGTATTTCCGATCACAAGATCACATCTTGCACCGTACCCCTTTATGACACTGTTACCCCTCAAGGAATAGTCGCGTACCCTTACTACAGTAAAGCTGAGGACACTAATATACTTGATCACCCCGCTGATGAGTATGAATAGTTTGTTGAACTTTTCCGTAACAGCAGTACCGACATCGACGTCTTGTGGCTCGCGCTGAAAGCGACCATTTCTCATTGTATAAATAAGTACGTGCCGATTAGAAAGACGGAGCTTAATAAGCGTAATTCATGGATTACGCGCGATGTTATACACGCCAAACGTAAAGTAAAGAGTATGAGAAAACTGCTGAAAACCAACCCAATAAAATACACGCAGCATGATCTCAGCACGGCTATTGAAAACTTGAAATTAAAAACAAAGACAGCTAAGCAATTCTACTTTACAAATACACTCAATAACTTTTTGAAATCAGCCCCAATGAAGTTCTGGAACTACATAAACCCGAAAACCCGCAATGACGACGGAACGATATATGTAGACAACCGAAAGTCTGCTAACCTGCTTAACGACTACTTCTGCTCTATATTCAAGAAGGATGATGGCACACTATCACAGACACGACCGCCGGAATTAAAGCCTCTAGATCAGCTAATAATAACCAAAGCAGGCATATTTAATTTGCTGCTCAAACTAGATTCTAAGCAATCATCAGGACCTGACAATATAAAATTCATTCCTTCGCAGATACGCTGAGTGGATAGCCAAGTGCCAATTATTAATCTTTAACAAATAATTGTCATCAGAGACCCTCCCTAACGACTGGAAAACAGCTAAAGTAAAACCTATTCATAAATCAGGAAGTAAAACCAAACCCTCTAACTACAGACCCATCTCACTGACATGCACAGCCTGCAAATGGTTGAAACACATCATCTTAAAGCACATAACCAAACACCTTGAAAAGGAACAAATGCTAACACCCTGTCATCATGGATTTCAAAAAGGTGTCTCCACAGTCACGCAACTACCTGAACTTGTCCACGCTGTGTCACCGAGTGTCGACCTGCAGAAGCAAATCGATCTTATCTTTTTAGACTTTTCAAAAGCTTTTGAACGTGTATCACAAGACAAAGTAATTCATAAACTTGAACTAACCTTGGGCAAAGGACTCATTGTCGATTGGATGAAAGATTATCTTAGTGACCGCACCCAGTTTGTAGAAGTCAGCCGGCAACATTCCCATAAATCTAGCGTAAGATCCGGAGCTCCACAAGGAAGCGTTCTGGCTTCAATTTCATTTCTTATATACATTTATGATCTGTCTTGTATTATTCCCGTCAGCGTCTGACTTTTCGCTGATGACTGCGTTTTATACAAAGTAATTGACTCTTATAGTGACCATCTTGCATTAAACAACTCTTTATCTTTAGTATTCAAATGGTGTAAAGAATGGCAAATGACACTGAACGTTAAAAAACCAGCTGTCCTATCAATAACGAGAAAAAACACACATCTGATTACAACTACACTATAGGAAGCGACACACTCAGCGCAGTGAAAGAGTATAAATAGCTTGGCTTAACACTAACCCATGACTTTAGATGGCAACGCCACGTGAGCAACGTTACCTCGTCTGCACTGAAAAAATTGTTTCTTTAATAAACGTCTTAGACTAGCCACCCCTACCACAAAGCTATTACATACCAAAACTTTGTCAGATCATCTTTGGAGTACGCTCAGTCCAAAGGAAGGCACTAAGATGCATTTATAATAAATATAGGCTTAAAGATTCTCCCACAGAATTCCTAAAACAGGCCGGTATCCTCGCTGCCACTTCTCAACGTTATCCGTGAAATAGACGGCATAGAGAAGAAAGCAGACATGGCACCTCTGGTAGCGGCATAGTTGGTACTTCATCAGCTTCATGTAATGCATAATGAAAAAACGAAGATATATACAGACGGATCATGCACAGAAGAAGCGTCAGCCTGTGCGGTCTTTATACCCGAAATTCAGAAAAACTAGAGGTACATATTATCGCACAAATCTTCATTGACGACAGCTGAATTGGTGGCTATCTTTGAAGCAGTTAAGCTTATCTGCGAGAATCCCGAGCCGCGAAAATGGGTGATATGCACTGATAGCAAACCTGCTCTTCAGCTAATCAGAAATGTGAGATCACCTTACAAAATTGGTGAAATAGCACAATGTATCGCGGAAACTGTTGAATATGCCTCATCACAGGTTCACAACATCGTACTCCAATGGATACCCAGCCACATTGAAATAAAGGGAAATGAAGATGCTGATAGTCTCGCAAAGAAAGCATTGAAGGAGGGACGGGATTGCACAATCCCTATGTCTGGGGCGGATATTCGACATTTTATATCGCAAGGAGCTAACCATTGTTCGATGGAGAAGTGGTTTGAGAGCCCTAAATCAAAGGAAACGGTACTTTATGAAGTTGATCCACACAGAAAATTTTCCATAGCGACGGACTTCCCACGACACCTAGAGACATTGATCCACCGACTTAGATTGGAAGTAGCATACACAAACAGCTTCCTGCACAAGATACATCGATCCAACTCACCGGAATGCCATTGTGGTCATGCAGAAGAAAATGTTCACCATATTCTTTACGAGTGCGTTAAATACGCGAAAGAAAGTGAAAAATAAAGAACAAATTAGCAAGTTTGAACAGACGGCCCCTCACAATAAAGAAACTACTTGGACCATGGCCTGAAATGCATCTCCAGAAAAAGGCAATAATCTTCCTGACAGAGTTTTTAGTGGAGACCGGACTGGAGAAGTGCCAATGACTGGCAGCCAGAGATGGGTGTTATGTAAAATGTGGTCATGTATATACTGGCATTAGATTAGTAAGGTGTGCGTGTGAGTAGTTTATGACTGTGTGAACTGCGTGAAGAAAACTGTGTATTGACATGTTATTTGAACTGATTTCAGTGTGCTTTTATGTGTTTTTTTCTTTTCCGTATTGTTAATTTTTGGTTACCGTTCTGTATGATTATTTAATTTTTCGCTGCAGAACTTTGTGATATGGAGTAGCCGAGGCAATAGGCACCTCAACCTCTCCACAGCAAAACAGTTAAAACAGAACAGAGCAGAACAGGCCGGTATCCTCACATTACAAAACCGAGCCAAGCTTGCGCGAATAAAAATGATGTACCAGCTAATCCACAAAGACATAAAGATTGACAGTTCCAAATACTTATCTTTAACCCAAACACGAAAAACGCGGCACAAACACGCATTATCAATACATGACCATGTCATCCATACGGAAAGTCATAAATAATGATTTTTCCTTTCATGACACGTGAATGGAACAGGCTGGATCCTAGCGTAACAACAAGCGCGACGTTATCTTCCTTTTTAACATTGCTTGAAGACCAGCTACATGCTGCCCAGTTATGAGCCTCCTGTATCATCCTTACTTCTGTATAACTTTTTTTACATCAGTGCGTTTTTTGCTCCTGATTTCCCTTTGTATGCATCTTTGTTCACTTTTTTGCTCTTACACTGTACGCATAATTTCGTTTATCCTACATACTGTTACTTCATCTATTTTCACCATTTTTACATAAACATATTTTTTACTTCAGTTTTGCCATTATACACCTCTTTGATCACCCCTTTTTTACGTATTAGGATGTACTATTATTATGATGTACTATTACGTCTTCTCGTCTGCCTTTGTTAAACGCCAATATTTTTTATGCGTAATTGAATATTTGGTATTGGTATTGTCATATTGTAACAATTAAATATGCCCTTCCTGTAAAGATCCCTGATGGCATCGGCAGTATGAGTAAGTAAATCATATATTCCGCATATCGAAGCACCGCCATCCAGCGGACATTCCAAGGACGAAACCAGAGTTGGCACATGCACACTTTCTTACGCCTTGCGCTTCGTGACTACTTCCAACCTTTATCCACCCCGAGTTTATGGTATATACCAGTTCACTGTATTCATGGTACTGCGGCCCAACGCTCGCTAAACCTTTTTAAAATCAAGGAGGTGACGCCCATCGAGTATAACGTAGAAACTCTTTCTTATCAGATAGTGCTCAATGTACATGCGAATGGCTGCTAACGGGGAATGAGAGGCAGGAGAATTCGGCTTTTAGTTAAAGAGCACGCTGCGAATCATTATTGTTTAAAAACGCAAAAGAGAAATCTCCCACCGGCACCACCTTGCAGGTCAAAGCATAAGGCATGTTACACACTACTACGAGGGACGAACGGGTGCTGCTTTAAGGAGATTTGCCTCTAAAACTGAAAATAACTGCGAGACGGTGGCTTATTTGACAAGCACCGGCGTAGCGCAGTGGTAGAATGCTGGGCTGGCAACCAGCAGATGATGACTTAGCTGATTGTCCGTGCAGGACGGCAGCTAGTAAACGTAATTGCAACTCACGTTGTCGTTCACGTTTGATGTGTTCACAGCCGGCCAGCCGAGAGCCAAAAGGGAGGTGAATACCGTCAGAGTTGCCATATTCCTGGGGTCAAGAGATGACGTGACGAGAGGTATGCTGCCAATCTGCCAATCGTATGACAGGGTGACACGACACAACACGAGCCAGGCGTTGAAGGCACATAAGTAGTTGTAGGCTAAGTGCCTGTCAAGAAAAAATATAAAATATGCAGGGTAGGAGGCTGTTGACACGCCTTGGGAGATTTCGTTGGGATTATTGGGGCCACAAATTTTAGGGGCGAAGCTCCTTATGGCTTGCTTGGGCGTCCCTCGTAGTACGTAATCACCAGTGGCACATACCCGAAATGGGTATAACATTTGGCGTCCAAGGTGGTGCCGGTGAGAGATTTCTTCCGTGCGTTGTTTAACAATAAAAAATAGTGCTCAATGTACATGCCAATAGCTGCTAATCGGGAATCAGAGACAGGAGCATTCAGCTTTTAGTCAACGCGCACGCTGCCATCCCCATTAGCAGCCATTGGCATATACATTGAGCACTATCGGACAAGAAAGGTACTCACTTGGTGTACTCTCCTTAGTTTTAGAAAGGTTTAGCGAGCGTTGAACCGCAGGGCCATGAGAAAGATAAATAGAGAGGAAAGGCAGGGAGGTTAACCAAGCTTGGCTCGGTTGGCTACCCTACACTTGGGGTGGAAAAAAGGAGAATAATAGAACGGAATGAGATAGAACAGAAGAGAAGAAAGAGAAGCATGAATA
This sequence comes from Rhipicephalus microplus, assembly GCF_013339725.1. NCBI lineage: Eukaryota > Metazoa > Arthropoda > Arachnida > Ixodida > Ixodidae > Rhipicephalus > Rhipicephalus microplus. The sequence goes on from NW_023613866.1 coordinate 44,743, forward strand.
GTCAGCATGAGACTCACAGCACAGTCTCGAACAGTTCTTTCACAAGCGGTCGTGAAGTCTGGTGGTCCTTAAAAAGTACAAGAGGGCTTTCGTGGCTTTGCGCGTATGGGAAGTCGTCGGCCAAGGTCCCAGGATCTTCTCTTCTGTAAGTGGTCGGGATTCCAGCTGATAGAGCTTGGCTTCCATAATACGTCGTTTGGTCTGGTATGCTGGGCAATGACATAGAATGTGTTCAAGCGTTTCCTCGCAGGCGCAGATGTTGCATGCCGAAGTGCTCGCCATTCCAAGGAGACGAGAGTAAGAATTCGTAAATGTCACGCCCAACCTCATGCGACACAGTAAAGTTTCAGCACATCGTGGGAGCCCGGATGGCAAACGAAGTTGCAAGTTTTGGTCGATCAAATACATATGCGTGTTGGAGGAACCCTGCGTATTCCATTGTAGGAGAGATATACGGTGAGCAAGTGATTGTAGTAGCCTTGCAGCATCCGTTCTCAAGAGTGGTATGGGCGTGCATTGGTCTTGGTCAAGAGCCGATCGAGCAGCTTCATCCACGCGGTGATTGCCGACGATTCCGCAATGACTCAGCAATCACTATCGTGACCTTCCGTGAGCGCTTCGTAGTAATCGTGACTTATCTTATATACTGATTGTTCATGTAACCCGTGCTGCATTACAAACCGTAGTGACTGTAAGGCTGACCTGGAGTCGCAAAAGATGGCCCATTGGTTACATTGCTGGCGAAGATTGTACTTTAATGCACCTTGAAGTGCTGCGAGCTCTGCTGCTGTGGACGTCGTGGTGTGAGAAAAATGCACTGAAGTAACACATTTTCAGATGGAACAACCACTGCTCCTGTAGAGCTGTTGGAATTAGTGGAGCCATCAGTGTAAACATGTATGCAGTCGAAGTACCTTTCATCCAACAGACGCAAAGTCAATTGCTTCAGGGCTAGCGTTGACATGCGTGCCTTCTTAAAGATTCCAGGAACTGATACGCGCACGTCAGGTTGACTAAGACTCCATGGCGCAGTTGCTGGATGCATCGCAAGTTTGAAGCCAGGCGGTAGTATGTCCTGATGTTTTGTCACGATACCGCAGTACGAAGAATGGGGCCTCCGAGCAGTCAAACACGCTAAATTAGTTGACGGTATCCGCGATAAATGCCGAAGGTGCGCTCTCAGCGTCTCGACAATAATATGCGTTGTGACCGGTTGTTCTTGTGCAATAATAATAGTTGATACTGTCGATGAGCATCTTGGAAGGCCAAGGCATGTCCGAAGCGCTTGGGCTTGTACGCTTTGCACGGCACGGATGTTAGTGTTTCACGTGTTGGACAGGACAGGAAGGCTGTACCGGAGAGTTTCGAAAAAGAGGGCTGTGCAAAGCTGCAACATGGAGTGCACGAATGGGCCCCAAGATTTTCAGGCGACGAACTTAAATACATTCTCAATGCCAATGAGCTTTTTCTTCAGGTATGTGACATGCGGGCTCCAGGTTAGGTCACGATCTACGATGACACCTAAAAATCTATGAGTGCTCTTATATGGGATTGATCTGCCATCGATGCACAATGAGTAGAAAGACATCAGCTTACGTGTGAACGCCACCGCTGCGCATTTTTCTGTGGCGATAGTCAAACCTTGCAGGCAAAGGTATGTCGATGTCATTGTTGCCGCTTTCTGTATTCTTGCGCGCACTTGAGGCCGTGTCACGCCGGACGCCCAAATGCAGATATTGTCAGCGTAGAGAGATATATAAGCCATCTGTGGCAGCATATCGGTGAGCCACACGAGAACCAGGTTGAAAAGAGTTGGACTCAAAACACCGTTTTGTGGCACCCCACGACTTGTGAAATACTTATTCGTGGGCCCATCTTCAGTTAAAATGAATATGGATCTCTTTGTGAGGCAGCTTCTTACCCATCGAAAGACATGACCTCCAAGTTGAGCTGCTTCAAGAGCATTGAGAATAGCCTCGTGGGTCACGTTGTCATAGGCACCCTTCACATCTAAGAACAGAGCTACCGACAGCCGCTTCTGAGCTTTCTGATGCTGAACAGAGGTCACTAAGTCAATAACGCTATCAACTGAGGACCGACCTCGTCGAAAACCAGCCATAGCATCAGGATAGATGTTATAATGTTCCAGGTACCATTCCATGCGTGTAAGCAGCATCCTCTCCATGACCTTGCCAATGCAGCTTGGTAGTGCTATAGGCCGGTATTATGCCAAATCGAATGGAGACTTTCCGGGCTTCAGCAAAGACACCAGGCGACTACGCTTCCACTCATCAGGCACCATTCCATCATGCCAAGACTTATTGAAGATGTCCAGGAGACAGCGCTGTGCTTTCGGGCCTAGGTGACGTAGTGCAGTATAGGTCCCTCCATCTGAACCTAAGGACGATGAGCGTCTGAATGTGTTCAATGCCGCATGAAGTTCTTCCATGGTGAATGCAACCTCCATTTGCTGATCTCGTGCGACTGAAACATCCCTTGGCCATAGGTCGATCGGTATAGAGATGTCGCCGGCGATCTTCGCACAAAATTCCCCAGAAACATCAAGGTGTGAGCGACGTTGATGTAGCGCCAGAGCGGTGAAGGGATGACGCTGTTGCGGATGCGAGTGAATACCTCGAAGAGTCCTCCATACGGGAGACAAGGGCTTTCGAGGGTCTAGCGAGTCACTAAAATTCTTCCACCGTTGTTCATGAAGTTTGTGCATTCGACGCTGGATTTTTTTCTGAATGCGTCTGGATTCTCTGAGGTCAGAGATAGATTTCGTGTGCCTGTATCGTCTTCCGGCACGTCGGCGGATAGCTCGAAGTTGTTCCAACTCTTGGTGGAGTGCCGTGCGTCTCGATTCTTTTGAACATATCTTCGTGGAAGTCTCCATTGCACAACTAATCACTTCTTCAATGGATTCTGGCGGTTCGTGCATGTACTTGCTCTCCACTGATATCTGAAACTGTTCCCAGTCAATAAGCCTTGAATGTCCAGGGGAGGAAGAATCGTCCAGACCTCTGACTGTCACGTACGTAGAGATAAGGTCACTGCCACGTGTTTCAATATCTGTGAACCATTGAACTTTCGTGACAGTGCTATGCGACACAATGTCAAGTCTAGGCAACTGCTGTAAGCTACTCCTCGGAGATAAGTAGGGCTGCCGTCGTTCAGCACATGAAGTCCGTGCTCTGATGCGAGATCAACTAGGTTCGTGCCTTTTTGATTTGTCCTGAGGCTTCCCCACAATAGATGATGGGTGTTGAAGTCACCCATCAATATCCAAGGTGGTGGAGTCGTTGCAAATATACCATTTATGATCTGTTGATCTAGTCGACGTGACGGCGCTATGTATGCGCCTGTCAGGGTAAACGACAACTTCTTCTTTTTAACATATAGACACACGTAGTGATTTCCATTGTGAGACTCTACTCTTTGGAGAACGTATGTGAGTTCTTTACGGATGTATACAGCAACTTGACTTTGCTCAATGCACGATAAAGAAACGAACGATTCATAGCCCGACAGTCGAGGTATTTTTGAAAAACGTGGTTCACAAATGATGAAGATGGGAAACTTATTTTCGAAAATGAATTGTCTGAACTCATGCATTCTTGACTGTAGACCTCTTGCGTTCCACTGAACTATGGAAGCACGCTTGACTTTTTCTCGGAAAGGCTGATGTTGTCTATGGGACGCCATCTTGTTACTGCAGTCGGGCAAGAAGTGGTTCTAGTGTGTCCAATATTTGCAGCGCGCATTTAGCGGCAGGGATCTGTAGACTATCCAATGAAGTGCGAATAAGACTCATGAATGACCTCAATACAGAAAAGACTTGTACCTCTTGGGCGGACAGACTGCCTGCTGTGGGCATATTCGTTGTTGACTGTCGATATTGTGGTTCCGTAGACACGTGTACCTGCGGTAAAGCGGGCCAGTCCGAGCCGGATGTTCTAGGTTGCGCCAGACTGTCTTCCGGCATCTCTGGACGTACCCCACCTGGTGGCGGGGGCGGGGGAGGTCTCTGTGGCCGTGGCGGCGGTGGCGGTGGTGGTGGCGGCGTAAGTGAAGGCACCTTCGGCACAGGACTGCTTTTTCTTGAGCACCGCCGTCGACGGGAATGCCGTCGTTGAACAACTGTTACCGCTTCCTTTCGTGAGGATCCGTCTTTAACCATTTGTCTCAGAACGCTCCTCTCTTTCTTCAGTACTGGGCAGTCTTTGGACGAGGTCTCATGGTTCCCGTATGCAGTTGCTGCATATTAGGAGAGTTGCTTGGCAAGCCTCTGCTTTGTGGGGTCCGGCACAACGTGGGCATGCTTGCTTGTTATTGCACACAGCACGAACATGACCCAGTTTTAGACAGTTGTGGCACTGTAGTGGTCTTGGGGTGTATGGTCGGACAACGTGACAAAAATTACCAACCTTTACATGTGATGGGATGCAATCACCTCTGAAGGTCACCTTGATGCAACGGGATTTGCCAAGCCAGCATGCTTGCATTACGTCCGTTGCCCCAGGTGCTGGCTTTATCAGAACAGGAAGGTCTGCGTTCGGTATGGAAACATCAACGTCGTAAATGACGCCCGTCGTCGTGTCACTATCCTGCGGAATGTAAGTTCGGAGATAGATGCCTCCAAGCTCCGTGACAGTTCGCAGGGTATGTAGCGCAGCCGGGTGCTCAACGTCTATGGCCAAGATATTCTTCCGTGGGTTGAGTCTGATATCTTTTATATCATTAGGCACCATAGCTTCGAGACGCGCTGATATCACTTGCCTGTTCATGTTCTTCAGGTTGATCAAAGAGTCGGCAGGAACAAAAAGTATGGTATGGCGTTCAGAACTGCACGCCGCCTTCACGGTAGAGACGCTAGCTGGTGAAGACGTGCTGAGAGAGAGAGAGAGAAAACTTTATTAAAAGGTCAGTCAATTGCTCAGACATGACCCGTTGCCCCTAGCTGTCGGCCGGAATCCCTTGGGACGCGGCAGCAGCAAGGGCTTGACTGATGATGTCGCGCTGGACGTTGGGATCTTGGCTGCAGAGCAGGGCCTTCCAGGATTCTACAGAGCGAGAACCATCGTTTTGACTTGAACATGTCCACACCATGTGGACCAAATTCGCTACCTCATCACAAAATTTACACTGGGACTGGAAAACTGCGGGGTGCCACTTGCTGTAAAGTGCGGGGTTTGGAAAAACCCCGGTCTGTAACTTTCGCCACAAAATCTCGTTTTTCTTACTTAGTGAGTTGTCCGCTCTCGGGTATACTTGCCGATTCAGCTTGTAGTGTGCGATGATTTCATGGTATGTGCGCATATACTCGCTTCTTTGTTCGGTAACTTGGGAGGTTCCAGGGGTCGACCGGTAGGTGAGACCTCGGGCGACGGAATGAGCCTCCTCGTTCCCTCTAAGTCGTTGGTGAGCTGGAGCCCAGACAAGAAGAATCTGCTCTTTGGGTACTCCTACCATGTTTAATATACGGACGGCAGTCTCCGTCACCCTTCCCAATTCGTAATTTCTGACAGCGTTTTTGGAGTCGCTGATGACCACCCTGATCCCCTTTTGGCTGATGGCCAAAGCTATGGCCACTTCCTCGGCCTCTACAGTCTCGACACCAAGTACTGTGCAGCACGCAATTAAGCCACCATCTCCCCTGACCGCCACTGCCGTGTGTGCCGCTTTGCTTTCATATTCCGCAGCGTCTGTATACGCGACGTCCTGTCGACCAGTGTACCTAGATTGTAATGCCTCTGCCCTGGCTTTACGCCTGCCTTCGTGAAAGTTAGGGTTCATGATTCTGGGTAGCGCAGGTATCTTTATCCTGTCCCTGATCTGTATTGGTATGTCTTTTGAACGCGCTTGCTCACGCGTGGGCTCATAGCCCAATATCTTTAATATTGTTACGTGAGTAACGAGACAAAGTATTGCGAATATATTCGAAAAATATATTTGCAAGAGCGGTTGCAGCACTGGCCAGTCTGGCTCCGAGCTCGAGCAGCCAGCGAGCCTCATCTTCCTCGTCGGGCGCACACGCGCATTCGCACTATGGTTTGTGGCAGCCTACAGGTAGCATAACCCCCGTCGGCAAAGGCGCCGTCTCGGCGCATCTAGATGTCAAGATCATTGGGCGAGTGGTACTGCTTCAGGCGTGCGACGTGTACGATGTCGGTGGCCCTAGGGGTGGATGAAGACGGCGAGGCAGCAGGAGTGATTTCATAAGTGACGGGAGTCACCTCACGAAGCACTCTGTAGGGCCCTGTGTACCGAGAGAGCAGCTTGTCAGACAGGCCAACGTGCCTGGTCGGAGACCACAGCAGAACCAACGAACCGGGCGAAAAGTGCACATCGCGGTGTCGTTGGTCGTACCGACGCCGTTGGTTTGCTTGGGAGGTCAGAAGGCGAGCACGAGCGGTTTCGCGTGCGTGGGCGGCCCGGCTGATGGCGTCCAGAGCATATTGTGAAGTTGGAGCTGCTGGTAACGGAATCGTCGTATCGAGGGGTAATGTGGGTTCGCGGCCGAACAGCAAGAAAAAAGGGGAGTAACCAGCCGTGTCGTGGCGCGAAGAATTGTAGGCAAATGTCACGTATGGTAAAGCGATGTCCCAGTCAGAGTGATCTGAGGAAACGTACTTTGCAAGCATGTCAGTTAGGGTTCGGTTCAGGCGTTCTGTGAGGCCATTTGTTTGCGGATGGTACGACGTAGTGAGCTTGTGGCGTGTTGCACAAGAGCGTAGGATGTCCGCTATGACTTTCGATAGAAATGTGCGGCCTCGGTCCGTGAGCAGCTGGCGTGGAGCACCATGTTGCAAGATCACGTCGTGTAGAAGAAAATCGGCGACGTCAGTGGCGCAACTTGTTGGAAGGGCGCGTGTGATTGCGTAGCGTGTGGCGTAGTCTGTGGCCACAGCTATCCACCTGTTGCCAGCAGAAGACAGAGGAAAAGGGCCGAGTAAGTCCAAGCCGACGCGAAAGAAAGGTTCTGTAGAAATATCGAGTGGTTGAAGGCGCCCAGCCGGAAGCGTCGATGGTGTTTTGCGGCGCTGACATTCTTCACACGCCGCGACGTATCTTCTGACGGACCGTGCCAGACCTGGCCAATAGAAGCGACGGCGAATCCGGTCGTATGTGCGGGACACACCCAGGTGACCGGCAGTAGGAACGTCATGAAGTTCGTGGAGTACAGCCAAGCGGAGGTGTTTGGGTATGGCAAGCAGCAGAGATGGGCCGTCTGGATGGAAGTTATGCCGGTATAATGTGCCATTCTGGAGTACGAACGAGCGATAGGATCGGTTCGATGGGGAGGAGTCGAGGCGCTCAATGATAGCTCGTAGGGCTGCATCACGGCGTTGCTCGTCGGCTATGTGGTTCAGTTGAGAAACGGAGCACACGCAGGCGTCGTTGTCAGGTATGGTGGCCGATGGGTCAACTGGATAGCGAGAAAGGCAATCGGCGTCCTGGTGCAGGCGTCCAGACTTGTATATCACAGAAAAGGTGTATTCTTGCAGTCGCAGAGCCCAGCGACCAAGTCGACCTGTAGGATCTCTTAAGGATGAAAGCCAGCAGAGCGCGTGGTGGTCGGTGACGACGGAAAAGTGAGTGCCATATAAATATGGACGGAATTTTGAGACCGCCCAGACAAGAGCAAGGCATTCTCGCTCCGTGATCGAAAAGTTACGCTCTGCAGGTGTAAGGAGGCGGCTAGCATACGCGATAACGCGGTCGTGTCCCTGTTGGCATTGGGCGAGAACGGCTCCGATACCGTGACCACTGGCATCAGTTCGGACCTCAGTTCGGGCAGATGGGTCAAAGTGGGCGAGGATAGGGGCGTCGTCAAAAGTGTTATGAGGTGAGAGAAGGCGGCAGCTTGAGTGGACCCCCACGAAAATGGAACGCCTTTCTTCAAAAGATCGGTAAGTGGTTGGGCGATTGCCGCAAAGTCTTTCACGAACCGCCTAAAGTAGGAGCAAAGTCCCACAAAGCTCCGGACATCTTTGGCGGATTGGGGTACTGGGAAACTCGTGACGGCACGAATTTTCTCAGGGTCCGGTCTCACACCAGAAGCATCGACAAGGTGGCCCAGCACGGTAATCTGTCGGCGGCCGAAGTGACACTTCGAGGAGTTCAACTGGAGGCCAGCTTTGCGGAAGACGTCGAGAATGGCCGACAGACGCTCAAGGTGGGTCTCAAACGTAGGTGCAAATACGAGGACGTCGTCTAGGTAACACAGGCATGTTGACCATTTGAACCCGTGTAGCAGAGAGTCCATCATACGTTCGAACGTGGCGGGGGCATTGCATAGACCGAAGGGCATAACCTTGAATTGGTATAGGCCATCTGGAGTGATGAAGGCGGTCTTTTCTTGGTCTTTCTCGTCTACGGCAATCTGCCAATAACCAGAACGAAGGTCGATGGATGAAAAGTAGCGTGCGCCGTGGAGACAATCGAGGGCGTCATCAATACGTGGTAAAGGATACACGTCCTTTTTGGTGATTCGATTTAGATGCCGGTAATCGATGCAAAAACGCCATGTGTTGTCCTTCTTTTTAACCAGGACGACGGGTGACGCCCATGGGCTTGATGAGGGCTCAATAATGCCTTTAGTTAACATCTTATTCACTTCAGCTTGAATAATCTGGCGCTCCGACGCGGACACGCGATACGGTCGACGGTGAATGGGAGCAGCATCACCGGTGTTGATGCGGTGCTTTACAAGAGAAGTTTGGCCGAGTGGGCGGTCGTCAAGGTCGAAGATGTCACGGTAGGAAGCTAGAAGGCGTGCGAGAGCGGCTGATTGCGCTGGGGGAAGGTCAGGGTCGATCATGGGACGTATTGACATGTCGAGGCATGTGGCATCGAGTGGGCGACAAGGAAAATTGGGGCATGCGTCGGCTGCGAAAGTGGTGACGTGATCATCGGCTAAGGACCGCAACGTGGCAATTAGGATGCCTTCAGGGAGGACTTGCTTTGTGAAGCCGAAATTTATGACGGGTAGACGGGTCCGGTTGGAGGCTACAGTTACGATGCAGTGAGGGACGGTGACGTCACGTGCCAGTAGGACATCAGGAATCGGCGTGACGATGTAATTCCCATCCAATACGGGTGAGGTCGTGGCAAATTCGGTGAATGTGAGGGCTTTAGGCGGTAAGCGGAGGAAGTCTGTGGCAGAAAGGCCGTGTTGAGGTTCAGGGTGAATATCCGGCTGAAGAGGAAGGTCTAAGCAAAGAGTACCAGCGGAACAGTCGATGAGAGCAGAATGGGTCGACAGGAAGTCCATCCCTAAGATGAGGTCATGAGGACAGTTCTGGAGCACCGTGAATAGAACAGGGATGTAACGGTCGGCGATGCGTATGCGAGCCGTACACATGCCAATGACAGGAACAGTGCCGCCATCGGCCACACGTACAGCTTCGGTAGCAGGGGGCGTGAGTACTTTTCTTAAGCGGCGACAAAGATGAACGCTGATGATGGACACATGAGCGCCAGTATCGACTAGTGCCGACAGAGAAATACCGTCCACGTGTACATCGACAAGATTTTTGTTCGTATGAAGCGTCAATGGAGGGTTTGGTTCAGACAGGGATGATGCAGCACTACCTCCAGGGGCTGCACTGTCTAGTTTTCCGTCGGGTACGATGAAAAGTTAGGCGGCGAGTGATGGCGGCGTGGCTGGGGCGACGGGGAACGACGGCGTTGAGGGGACGGAGAACGAGCAGGAAGGCGGCTGTTAGACGTGTCGAAAGCAGGGGCGGTACGGTTGGACGAATACCGGCGAAGATCTTCATATGGGCTATAAGGTGCGAAAAACTGGCTCCTATGTGGCGGCGTCCAGGAGGCACGGCAGTAGCGGGAGACATGTCCAACGCGGTGGCACCGGAAGCAGATCGGTTTGTCGTCAGGAGTTCGCCATTCCGCCGGGTTGCGAGATCGTGGAGCAACAAACGGGTCACGTCGAGGTGCATTAGTGGGAATTGGTCTGGAGGAGGGGCAAGAGATGGGGCAAGCATCAGGGAACCCGCGGTTGGCGAATTCTTGTCGTACGACCGCCTGAATAACGGAGATCGCGGGGGTTGTCGGTATCGTATGTTCGAAAGAAGTGGGCTGAAGCGGCGCTGGACTTGCTGCTTCAAGTTCCCGTCGAACGATACGCGTTACACTCTGCTCAAAGGGCGGTGTGACGGTAGAATCGGAGCAGGTGGACGTAGCCGCCGTGTTTGGCAACCGAGAAAAAGGAGGGCGCACCCGACGGCTTTTTGCTGTTTCGAAACGGCGGCATTCTTGAATTACACGGTCGATGGTCGAGACGTTAGTGTACACCAGCAAATTGAAGGCGTCGTCCGCGATCCCCTTCAAAACGTGTCCAACCTTTTCAGCCTCAGACATCGCCTCGTCCACTTTTCGGCAAAGAGCGAGAACTTCTTGGATGTATGACACATACGATTCAGTTGGCGACTGGACACGGGTAGCCAGCTCCTGTCGTGCAGCTGCGTGGCGACCGGTCGGGTCCCCAAAGATGTCACGTAGCTTCTCCTTGAACGTGTCCCAGCTGGTGAGTTCGGACTCATTTGTCTCGTACCAGACACGCGGGGTTCCGTCCAAGTAGAAGAGAACATTAGCGAGCATCATGGTAGGGTCCCAACGGTGAGTTTGACTGACCCGTTCATAAAGGCGAAGCCATTTGTCGACGTCGAGGCCAGGTTGCGCAGAAAATGTCCCGGGATCACGTGGTGTTTGGACGGCGACAAAGGTTGTCGGAGAAGCCGCAGATGATGAAGCGGACGCGTTGTCACTGGAAGCCATGGCGGAAAGCTGGAGGATGCGGCCACTGCGGAGCTGCGTGGTGAGGACGGGGATCGTTCCACCTCCACCAAATATGTTACGTGAGTAACGAGACAAAGTATTGCGAATATATTCGAAAAATATATTTGCAAGAGCGGTTGCAGCACTGGCCAGTCTGGCTCCGAGCTCGAGCAGCCAGCGAGCCTCATCTTCCTCGTCGGGCTGCACTAATCTAAGAAGGTTCGCCTCCTTCATCCCAGCATGCCTGTTTGCTATTCGTCTGATGAGACGACATGTCTGATTAGAACTGGCTTCCAACCTAGCAAGAGTTTCAGAATTCTTACGGTTCGCCTGAATCCTTAGTCCAAGAACACGGATACTGTCGACCGCGGGGATCTCTGCGCCGTTAACATACAAGTGGATGTCCACTTCAGGCCTGTTTTGGAGCCGCCGTTTTCCGGCGGACATGAGGAAGAGTGCTTCCGACTTTTCGGCCGAGCATTTAAGTCCTTTGGGCTCCAGGTACTCCACGATTTTATCAATGGCGATTTGCAGAGAGCCTTCAATTTGGCCGTCACTGCCCTTGTTCATCCATAATGTTATGTCATCCGCGTAAATGGTGTGATTTAAATTCTCAATATCCTTTAACTGTTCAGGCAGTTTCAACATGACAATGTTGAAAAGGGTGGGTGATAACACCGAGCCCTCAGGTGTCCCCCTGTTGCCTAATTTAATGTCCTCGATGGATTCTTCCCCGATTTTTAAAGTGGCTGTCCTGTTCGAAAGGAAGTCCTTGACGTAGTCATAAGGTCGCTTTCCGACGTTCAGGGAGCTCATATTCTCCAAGATTGATACGTGCCTCACGTTGTCAAATGCTTTTGCCACATCTAAACCCACGATAACTTTTGTGTCTCGCGTTGGCTTGTCTATAATTTGGTCCTTGAGCTGTAGCATCACGTCGCACGCTGATAGTCGGGGTCGAAAACCGATCATGGTGTTCGAATACATACCATATTCTTCCATGTACCGATTGAGCCGCGTCTGAACGACATGCTCCATGAGCTTACCTACGCAAGACGTTAACGATATCGGCCTAAGATTCTCGAAACGGAGTTTTTTACCCGGTTTAGGAATGAAAATTACATTAACGAGCTTCCACTCCTGCGGTATCGTCTCTTTTTGCCAACACTCCTGCATGTACGTTGCTAGGTTAGCGATGAACCTATCGTCTAAATTACGGAGCATTTTGTTAGTCACTCTGTCCGGCCCTGCCGCTGATCTAGTTCTTAGCCGATTAATCTCTGCTCGCACCTCAGCCAGGGAGATAGGGGCGTCTAAGGCTGCGTTTTCCCGCCCTCCATAATCTGGGAGAGGTTCGGATCTGGCGGGATTATTGTATCTGCTCCGAACTTCTTCTAAGAGTTCCTTCCTAGTACCTTCAAATTGGTGCGCCATTCGTTCCAATTGTTGTTTAGACGCTGTCTTCGTGCTCTCCGGATCCAAAAGGTGACGAAGAAGTCGCCACGTCCCGGACGTAGTTATATTTCTATCCATCTCCTGACAGACGTTCCCCCGCCTTTGCTTCGTGAGCGCGATGTCGTGCTCTTCAATTTGCCTGTTTAAAGCTGCTATTTGTTTCCTGATACTCCGATCCCATCTCCTCTGTTGGAGTCGGTTTTCCAAAGCTTTCTTTTTCTTCCAAAGATTGATTAATCTCGTGTCTATCGCTTCGTTGTCCTTCTCGGTTTCCACCACTTCAGTGGCTTCTTTAACAGTACGTAACACCCCATCGCACCACTCGGCAATGTAGGAAATGGGAGTCGGGTCGCCCCTGAGGTCCCTAAAAGAGTCCCAATTTACGGCCTCTACCCTTCGTTTCCGAGGTGTTGCCGGGCCTCCCTCTACCACTATTTCTATGATCATGTGATCACTGCCTAGGTCCTCGTTTGTGTTGCACCACGTGGCACTAGTGCCGCTCCCCGTCAGGGTAAGGTCAGGTGTGGTATCAACCGCGACACTATTTCCCTTTCTCGTTTGCTGCAACGGGTCGGTTATCAAGTCCAGATTATGAGTTTGCATGTCATCCCACAATTTCCTGCCCTTAATTGAAGCCTGCTTATATCCCCATGCCGTGTGGTGAGCGTTAAAGTCAACGACGATCAGCAATGGGTTGTTCTTACTTTTACGTCGCGTAGAAGCGAAGAGATCCCCAAAGTCGCATCGCCTTTGTCTGGGAGAGCTGTACATATTTATTACGAACAAGCTAGCGTTTTTCTTTTTTTGGGGTACTAGTTCTATGAGAACATGGTCGATGTGTGCATTACCAATGCCATGCTGCACCGCCGTAACGTTTCGCCTGACCAGGGTGGCCACCTGCGTACTCGTGCCTTCGCCTACATAGGATTTATAACCCGGCAACGTCGCCTTTCTCCCACATTCCTGTGAAGCTATAACATCCGGTCGATCCCCTTTCCTCGGGAATTCCTGCAGAACCGCACGCTTGCGCGTGAAGCCTCTGCAGTTCCATTGCCAAACGGTGTTCTTACTGAATCTGTGAGCCATGATTGCCGCTAAGGTGATTCATCGGCCTGCCTAATACTTCTTGGGCGAGCTGTTCGTACGCCCGACCCCTCTTCGCGAATTCTGTTTTAAGTTCCTCGGTAAGTTTATTATCACGCTGATGCAACTGCTGTGTCAGATTTTGAAACATCTCGAACATTCGTTTCTCGAAGGCCTTAGGCATTCATCGTCCTGGGTAGATTTGGCTTCAATGTTTGCCTCCATTTGCGCTATTTTCATGTCTATCGCTGTCGCTACATTCTCCTCTATTACAGGCTTTTTCGCTTCTTTTGCCCTCTTTTTCGCTGGAGGTGGAGTAGCGCTCTGCTCCTCCGGCACTTTTATATTTTGATTCCGTGGCATTCGTGGTAGGGAAACCGGTGTTGTGTTAGACGACCTAATAGCTATTTGAAGCTCCTCTATTTGCCGACTCATCATTGCTAGCTGCTCTTTAAGCATGCGATTCTCTTCCTTAATGGTTAACATTTCTTCATCGCGTTTATCCTGAGAGGCCCTATCTCCCCAACCCACCTTGCCGTTCGGCGACGTGGGTCTCCCACTGTTGAGGACAGCACTGCCGTAAGTCCCCTCGTTTACTGGACCAGTCATTGGTGGCAGATCTCCTTCTTGTCTTTCCGGTAGTTTTGGGAAGGAACCTGCTCTTCCTCTTGACCCTCTTCGATGCTTCGACCGGCTCCTGGACCGTTCTTTGATCTCTTACATTCTGCACGTTTGTGGATCGGCGTCTTTCGCCTTCCACTCTTCTCCTTCCATTCACCGCCAGGCCTCCAATTGTCTCTTCTTTATTGTATAAGAGGTCCTGAAAGCTTCCTTGCATTTCCGATATGCTGTCAGATGACCTTTGCCACACAGCTTACACTTGGGCTCGGGTGGAGCTGTCATTCCGCATCCCCGGCAGCGAACATGGTCGCTGATACACACGTCCGATCTGTGTCCTAGCTGGCCACATCGGTAGCACACCTCGTATCGTTTCTTATAAAGCACGCACTTCAGCGGTACGCCGTAACAGTACATCCACCTGGGCACTGTCTCATTTTTGAAGATGATGACCGCTGAACTTGAGTTCCCCAGCTTCCTAACACGAAGTATCGGCGGGTTCCTTGAGTTGTCGAAAGCCTCTGTCAGTTCCTCTACTGACAATCTCGGGTTGATGCCACGCACCACACCCCGCCCGCTATCCTCGTGCGGCGCGAGGTACGCCATGACGTCATAGCTCTTGCCTTCAATCTTGATAGACTTAATCCTGGTCACCTTCCAGACAGTGTCTATGTCTGGAGTGCTAAAAATCAGGGTGCCTTGCTTGTCGTTAACATTGAACACTTCTTTTTCTTGTCCCTTAATCCACGGAATTAGCGCTACCATGCGCACCGCCTCACTGAGCCTGGTGTTCGGAATTTTTGTGAGCGCCAGCCCGCACTTCGGACGAATGATTATTTTGTAGTCGTTCGCCGTCAACCGCGGTAGGCACGACGCAATCGAGCGCTCCGCGATGTTGTGCCCCAGCTTTGTATGCTGCGTTCGCAGCCGCCGTCTTCTTCCTGTCTTCGCCGGGCTTGGTTCCACTTTCTGCCCGGGCGTTGCCATCTTGGCGTCCCTGTCTGTCACCTCTAGCGGCGTCACGCAGCTCTTTAACATGTTTTCCAACTTTCGTGATCCAGTCAGCGGTTCTAAATTCTTCAGGAGTAATTTCAGTACCCTCCACGGTCACCTCCATTGCCGTCGCGTCTCCACAACGGGGCTCTGAAGCGAACGCCGGGGGCGTCGGCCACCGCCGAGCCGCCGCGTTTGTTCACCGCTAGCGTTAGGCTTTGCTGGGCGGACCCGCAGTCGACACCAAAATAGCCATAAAATGCCCCAAAACGTACTCACAGTCCTGAAGTCGTGGTCTAGATGGTCCAGAGAACTTCAGACAGGATATTATAGGAGTTGTTTGCTGTAACTGCACAATTTACACCAGACCAAACAACTTTCCGCGGAGCTGATGCGAGGCACATCCAAACTCTCTGGCCCCCTGGTGGCCATCCAAGACGCGCCGACCATTCTCCTTTCAGCTTTACGCTTCACTGCAGGGATGAAATTGATGTCGCTGTCTTCACCACTCACCATGTACAGTTCAGTGCTGTCACTGGTGCTATTGTCCTCCCGGCTGTTACGTTTCCTTGAGGTTGACGTCGAAGGTGACGCCAAGTCTGGATTGCGTACGGTGGGGTCTGGATTCATCGCTGCCCGCAGGAGAGTGATGATCCTCGGATAAACTGTAAATTCACACAAAAACACCAAACGAAATACGCAGCGTTCGGCAGAAATACACTTCGTCGTCGTCACCGCAGGGCCGTGAATACAATGAACTAGTATATACCATGAATGAATTCGAGGTGGTTAAAGGGGGGAAGCAGATATGAAGCGCAAGCCGTAAGAAATTGAAAGCTGACTCCTCCTGTCTCTCATTTCACATTAGCAGCCACTGGCATATACATTGAGCACTATCTGACAGGAAAAGGTTGCTACGTTATATTCGCTGGGCGTTACCTCCTTGGTTTTAGAAAGGTTTAGCGAGCATTCGACCGCAGTGCCATGAATACAGTGAACTAGTATATATCATGAACTCGAGGTGGTGGAAGGTGGCAAGTAGACCCGAAGCGCAAGCCGTAAGAAAGTGTGCGTGTGCCACCTCTCGTTTAGTCCTTGGAATATCCACTGAATGGCGGTGCTTCTATACGAAGAATATTTGATAAAATAATGCGAGATGGTGGGACTTGAAGTGTTGAATAGATGGACGAAAGCGACAAACCGACAGATGCAAGGATGGACGCATGAACGGACGCAAGGGCAGATGCATGAGCGAACGCAGGGACGGGCGCACGAACAGACGCATGGACGGTCACACATACGGACGCATGGACGAACGAATGCTTCGCCCCACTCTCCATCATTCACTCCGTGGATATGCTGCCATTTTCTTTCTATGCGCAGAGCTGTGAACGTGCTCTATTGTTTCCTCGAAGGGAATTCAGCAACGTGTTGGATAGTATTAAAACGGCAATAAAAGGGCATTTCTATTTCTAAAACGGCATTCTTTTCAGTGTGTGAAGAAAATTGATAGTATGTATACTACGCGAACACTGCATATACATGAATACGTCAGAGAAGCCGTAGGAGCTGCTGCGTAGTTAACATGAATCACTGAAGACAAAGGGTTATTATAGTTTATCTGTATTTGCTTGACACAACCTGATCATTATTTCATTCAACTTCTTTTTTCTTTGTGATTTTGTTTTCAAGTTTATCTCTTTAGAAAACTCATTTTTCTTGTACGGATTGTGTACTTTGAACAGAAAATATACGCATGAAAGGTCTCATTTATATGGTTGGAAAAATCCGTAATCTTGTTTGTTTTTTAGATTCCCATACTACCCCTTCCACCCGATAATTAAAGACTTTCCTTCTAAATATCACCTTAAGCCTTAAGACTTCTGTCCAGATCCCTATACGGGATTTCCAACGTGCTCAAAACACGAATTATTCGCATGTTTCAGTTTTAGCCTTGATACTATTGTACCATCGTTCCTTTCTAGGTTCTCCATGAAACAACTTCTTCATATTTGGAGATCCTTCTAAAAAAAGTAAGCGTTTCTTGTGTGTTCACCACCTAAAGCAATTGATATGCGAACTGTAGCTTGCCTATCGTGAGGATCTACCACTACGTTCCAGTAGCAAAGCGTGGATGAGTATCTCAAATACTTTGCTATTGGAAATACAGCTGTGGAGCTATCAGTACAGTTAATATATCAAACTCTTCGTAGCACTCACATTCGAACCGCACAATGTGTGATATTATAAAGCTATTCTCACTCCTATTTCATGAATGTGGTCACCTGGTTATGCGACTCGACGAGAAGGACGCAGGGTTATCCATCTTGGGAAATTCAGGAAAGCTTGCTTGAAGAATCCAAGCCTGAAGCATAGGAGCAATATCATCTATAGAGGAAAATAAAATACAAGAAAATAACGTGATATGACACATTTCATATTTTTCGGCTTTGCTTGGGTTCTTTACAGTGATTGCATCAAAACTGCAATCACCTTGTTCATTTCATGAAAAACAAAGACTCTTATTGACCTATGAGTAGCAGGAAGATATGTACTCGACAAATGCGTACTTCTCGAAATGAACCTATTGCAGGTGAAGAATTCATTGTGACGTTTGAGATGTGATTAAGGGTGTTGGTGCTTTGGTGAAGCCTTGGTGATCGAACGAAGGGCCTTGGTGGGTCGGATGCTGTTCGGCGCGGGTGCATGATTTATGAGGTATAAATTGTTCGTATACTGAGAACTACTACTCTTTCAGCTGGATGGCTTTCCTGGAAAGAAAACAATTAACTGCTTCGTTCTGTCCCGTCCTTCGCTGACACATCTTATAGGGACATCTCTGCATATTATTGTGCAACACGCGTAAAAATAGTGCTGCGATTAGGTATACATGCCCTTTTAAGGCCTAAAACGCGTCATCAGACGCGAAAGTTAGCCGTCGGCGTCTAACTGGCGATGTGGGTGTGAACAAGAATTACGAGAAAAACTGTTTATCATGCGAGGACGTCACCCTACGACGTAATCATGGCACAGATCGTTAAAACTTGTCATGTATCTATTACATGGCGTCGTTACTTTGTCTAACTTGAGGCGGTCACGAAGACTTTATGATTTAAAGCCAACCACCGATTACGAAAAGCAGACATGTTACAGCACATATTCACTTAGGACTACGTAGCAGATCCAGAGAAAAGTTCTAAACATTTCAGTCGCACAGTTTTTTTTGTTCAAAAACACGCTGCTCATTACTCATATTGCAACCATATGTGACAGGTTGACTGACACAAGCCACATTCAACTTTATCTACCAGATTGTAGTAGTCTACAATTTGAACTACTTGAGTAACCTTGCACACTTATAGTGTATCCACAAAGTGCTTGAAGTACTCACTATATAGAAACAAGGTACCGCTATCTTGTTCAACTCCTAAAGGCGAAGCTTAAGGATCCCTCAGTTTCTACTGGCACGACCACGAAGTGACGTTTTTGTTTCTCCTCTACGCACTTCCGGGCAAGAACTTACTTCTGGTTGTCTTAATATTCAGAAATTGTTTCTGGAAAAAATTAAAGCTTAATGGAATTCATTTTTCTGGTTCAAAAGGTATTTACACCAGAGCAGAACTTAGTATAAGACGGCTTTTTAGCTATCAAAATAATTATTGAATCTTAATACGATGGCTTCATTGAAAGACCACGCCGTTTTCTTGTGAACATTTTCAATTGCTGTGACACTTCGTGCAACGAATCTCAACTACTTGCTCCTTTCTACCCACCCCTTGGGATACGCTTCAGTAGCGTGACAAAACGCTGTGGCTTTTCAATTATTGTACAAAATTTTGGTTCGTTTGACTGACAAAGCTTACTTCAGAACTCTTTGAGGAATCAAAATGGGGCAGATTATTCACAGATGCTATTTTTTTTCTGCTCCCTCTCTTAATAGTGGCGAATCTTTTCGGAAGGAGTCGCGAACCTTGTCCTCGCTCTATCAGGTTTTTATCTGCCTCAAAAGCACTGGCAGTCAAGGGAAAACTCATCAATGCCTTGGTTTTGTCGTGTGCAGACATATTCGATGCTACCTCTGCACCGGAAGGCGAATGCGGAGGCCAGTAGCGCTCAGAGGCTGCTTTCAATAACATCTTGTTATGAATACTTTACATAGGGTGCTTTTTGCCGTTAGCGCTAATCACCGTACAGGGGACTACTTTTATCCGAGCAGCTGCGGTCATTAGCAGCCGCCGTTGGAAGCTATGCCGTTCACGACGTTTTGCACGTGCGCGGAATGGCAGCCACGATAACAATCGCGCGCGCTGCGTCATTTTCGAAATCACCAATCTTGTGTACTTTCGCCCTTCATTGAAGGAGCACTTTGTGGAGGAGCGTCGGACGTCGTGTTGGCTAACGTGGTGACAGCACTCGTAGTGCGGTGTACATTAATGGTCGGCTTTCATTACTGTGTAGTTATTCTGGTTATTTTATGCAACACAGTGTGCAACGTTTAGCTCATCACGTTAAAAGCGATTTGTAAATATTTTATCTAATCATTCGTCACACAAACTGTAAGGATTGTATGCTGATGTCCACCACTATGGTACAACAATGCATAATAAAAAGCCTCTGACGCAATCATTCCCCTGTTCTGCTGCCGACAAGTTCGGCGGTGCGAAGAGGACTGCGGCGGTCGCACTTCGATGGATGCAAAATACTTGAGGCCCATGTACCTTGTGATGTACGTTCACGTTAATGAATGCAAGATGACCCAAAGCCCTTCTTAACGGTGTGTCTCATAAAAGCATCAAACACCAGATGGTATTATTATTATTATTATTATTATTATTATTATTATTATTATTATTAATACTATTTCTATTAGGGCATATAAATATATGTTTTGAGGCACCTAATATAAATTCACATAATTACGATCTCGTGGGAGATGAAAACTCAAGATTTTAGACGTCAATTCTTGTGCAGGTGACACAGCAAAAAAAAAAACACCACCAACGCCCTCGTCTCAATCCTGATGTGAATTAGGTATTGCCAAGACCCATCCGCAAGCGAATGTTCAGAGGACTCACCGCTACAGTATACACCCCACCATCTTTCCCCTCTTTTATTTGCATGGAGACATGGTTTCACGAAAATTAACCTTGAAAGTTTCTTCCTTTAATCCACGCCTCAGAAAAGTAGGAAACATATTGAAGCGAACTGCGGGTACAATGCACAAGAAGTTTCAGTTTAAGTGCAGACAAGCATCGCACGACATTTAGATTACGGGAAGCCCTCGGACGTCCGTTCTCTCAGGCCGAAATGCATCAATATTGGTTGACATTATTATTATCATCATCATCACCATCATCATCATTATCATTATCACCAGCCTGACTACGCTCACTGCTGGGCAAAGGCCTCTCCCGTGTTCCGCCAGTCAAGTCATTCCTGTGTTTGCTGCTCCCACTTTGCTGCTGCCACTACATTTTAAGAAGGTTACAGATTCCCGAAAACTTCCTAATCTCATCTGTATACTTCACTTTCTTTCTCCCCGTCATCCGCTTGCCTTCACTGGGAATCCAGTCACTTACCCTTAATGACTAACTGTTATCCTGCCTACGCGATACGTGCCCCGTTTTATGATACTGTAAAAGCGATGAAGTACACACGTGACCGGTTTAGTTAGCTATCTACATTACGGTCAAAGCTAGAGAGCTTGCTTAATGAGGGACAAATTTACCTCGTTGTTTCCGCCTTTTCAGTTGTATGCTCCTTTTGGACTACCTTCAAAAAAACACAACCTCCACATCTATGCTTTAGAGCTTTCTTTCACACTCCTTTTTTTTTTTAGGCAGTTACGTTTTTTTTTCGGATATCGTTCCAGTTCGCGTAACGTGAGTACTTCAAGAGACACCTTTTACCAAGAAGCCACCTTCTTTTTTTTTTTGAGAATTACGACCCCCTGCAGCTGATGTCTGCCTCATCTCTTTGGCACCATTCTTTCTTTCTGTATAGCAGAATTCACGACCTCTCATCCAAAGCCAGACCCCGCAAGTATAACGGCTTCTGACTGTTCCTGTAGCCGAACGCTATGTCCTCCTCTCAAGGGACATTTATAGCAGCAGGGACTCCGAATGCGCCAAACCCTCACTCGAAAGAATAAGGCTCGCAAGTGCAAGCGGTGACTCACCATGATCGTTAGTAAACACACACAAAAAAATAATGAGTCGCAGATGATACGAGGCAGTTTTGGTGTTTATGTTGTTTTCGTTCTTTTTTCTTCTGCGTGTCCGCTTCAACACTAATACTGTATATATTTTTGTGTCACGGAACGAATCATGAGAGGGAACAATGTAAGTGGGCGTATAGGCGTACTGTAATGCACAAGAGTGCTCCAGAAGGGAGTCGAACGGAGTAAAATGTAACCTTGTTTTTCTGGTAGCCAAGTTCCAAGCACTTTCTTGCATGTTGAAAGTCTAGGCGCAGAGACTGCTATTTCGGCGCTGTGGCATTGTGGCTGTCTCTTTTTTTAGAAGTATTGGTGACTGCATGCTTAGAGCCGCACGTGCAGATACCAAAGAATCTTTTCTAAGCACTGCCCTCCACACCATATGTAACTAATTATTCTAAGCAAACTCTGCAAATCCCAGCAAAACGACTGCAAATAATAAGGAACAAGAAAAATGGCAGTTCTGTCCCATTGCTAACTTCTTTCTTTATTACCACGCCCATTACCTCGAAGCCTTGACTAGCAGTGCTAAAAATGATGTGCCATGTGGAGCCCAAAATATTTCCTCAACTAGCCCAAAATGATAAAGATTAAGGGGAACTACTGTTTTCTTAAGAAGAAAGTACACAAGTTGACAAAGGTTTATGTTCAAGTTTTTTTATTTATTAACTAATATCAAGCAATCTAATCATACTTCTTAGAAATATTGTGGCCGTTTAAAACAGCCTTGATAAATAAATGCTAATTTAGCCTGTCTTTTTCTGGTGTCGTTAAACATTTAGTGCCATTCCGTGCACACAGAGAGTTTGCTTTTTACATGGAAGTAAAGCACGAAAGTTCAGAGGGTCGTATCTATCTTGTACCCAAAGGACATGCTCAAACTACAACGGCAAGTCTACTACATTTCATGCTTTAAGTTTCATTTCTTGCTTTACTTTTGTATAGATCAATCATTCTCTTTACTTTTGCTGACGTCCATCACACTCACGAACATCAAAGCGAAAGCAGAATTGTTGTGTGGTGCTATTACCCTTAACCTTTCTTGCGAGTCCAGAGTCTCGACGCTAAAGAGCCCCCCACTCCTTCGAGAGGCGGATAAGGAGGCAAGGAAGAGGGGGAGGGGGGCACCTGGATTGGTGTAGATGTGAGCACTGGGGACATCGATTAATCCCCGGGCACTCGTTATAAACGACGACGTAGTTCATATCGAAGGCTTGACCTACAAGCATTTCCGAGTTCTTCCCTCCCTACTTCCCCCTTAATCTGCGAGTCAAAATCACTTTCCCCTCATCGATTCGGTTGTTCTTTTTTCTCTTTGTTTCCCTCATCCCGGGACCTGCCGGCATGTTCGTTAGCATTTTGTCAATTACGTCCGATATTTTGTAGAGAAACAATAAAATAAGAAAAGCTTTTGTAGAACCCGAACGCACCGATGCTTGCAGAGCAAGCTGTTAAACCGTTAAACGGTCGATATTGATTCCGTTTATGACTTTCCGCCGTCGTGTCTACACAGAGCGAGGCTTCCAGTTGGGAAGCGAATTCGAAGTCACCTGCACTTCTGGTGTACGATGTGCACCCCATTAAAATCTTTGCGCTGTGTTCCTTCAATTGCATGAACTGTTAGGCAAGAAGTAAAACGATAGAGGTTGAAAATTGTTGAAGCCCTACAATAAAGAAAAAATAGCCTGACTGATAATACTCCATATGACCTGTTTATGTTGTTGGGACTTTATTCACTATGGTAAAGTCGCATGATTGATAGACACGCCAAGCCACCACGGTCGACGAGATTTATCTTCCGAGAAGCAGATGCTCAAGTGCACAGTGTTGTGGAGAGTTTTGACCCCGTTCCGGAGGGCCTTCCCCTTCTGGACGCTTGTGCGTGTTTCCGTGACTTCTGATGAAGTATGTTGAGCGTAGTTCACAATAACTGGGGATGTTTTCATCTCTTAAAGAAAAAAAACAGTGTGGCTCAGCGGTAGAATACTCGTCTGACACGCAGTGGATCCTGGTTTGAATCTCATAATGTGATAATGTCACATGTCTTTGTTGTTTTTTAGCTTGAGTTTTTTTTTTCTTAGTTCGTGCGATAGTGGTTACGGACACCGGCGGTGGCGGCAGTGGGCAACTATCGCGTTGCGCGTGTGTCATGTTGTGATCCTATAACAGCTTTCATTCTAAAAACTACTTGCGACTAAATAGTACTTCGAAAGCCATTTTATGAGTAACATATACTCAATAAACAAAACCAATATATGCCTACTTTAACCGCACCGAAAAGTTTTTAATTTCGTTTCAGTACTTTCAACATCCTATACCACGGCCGCGGAATAAAAATGCCTGCGTCCCACCGAGCGGCGTTAGGTGCACCTACTATCGACAGCGGGCGCCTTGGGTTGAAGCATGAAGAATAAAGTTCGCTTTCTTGGATGCGCACTCTTGAAGTAAATCTTTGCCGAGTTAAATCGTGATGCTGAACGAAAATACACGCAAACCGAAAGGATGAGAGGGGGAAACATCACGGCAAAACCGGAACTCATCAATCTAGACAAAACTGTCGAAGTCAGTGCCTTCTTCCCTATAGGGACGCTGCATCGTGTCCCACACAGCACGTGGACACTCGCGCCCTCTCTTGTCGTCAAGGAACACGCCAGCTGCTGCACATAGGCAGCTTATTTTATAATTTTCTTACGTTTAACTCCAAACTGACTCGACACATCAATTCCGCTCGCAGCTTCATACACCTCTAAATGTGTGCACTGAAAAGTGAAGGCGCATTTTCAGGCGTTCTCTATACACTGATAACTCAGCAGCTTGAAACGAATATTTACTGCACAGTACTTATAAATGCCAAAGTGCCAATGAAAATAGCATTTGCAGACTCTTGCAATAAAGCACTCTCGCTAAATATTTTCCAGGCGATCGATACTGCTGTTTTTACCTTTAGGAAAGAGAGAGACCCGACTAACGACAGACGTTTGCTTGAAGAACAAAATCTCCCCCCCCCCCAAAAAAAAAAAATAACCCGAATTGTTGCTTTATTGCTTGTATTTGTGCGATAGGCCCCAACTCCCATGAGCCAGGTGGCACAGCTTTGTCGGTCGTGCGGTAATCCCGGCGCCCTTAACACCATGTCATTCTTCTAGGGATTTAGCACCGCAGACCGCAAGTTGGCCTGAACACCAAACAAGCATATACGCGTAAGATGTGCCGGCTGCAAGAAGAAGCGCACGTCATACATTCAGCCATTTCCTGCTCGCATGTCACAGCGCTGTCATATGCAGAACACCCGTTCATACAACTCTGGGACTAATATTTCAAAAAAATCATTTTTTCCATGCAAAGTTCTCAGTGAACTGCTTTGCCATCTCATGTCACATCAGAAGAAAAATTTTAAAGAGCGTTCCTCGTAGCATCTCAACTAAGACTGCTAACAGTTACTATGAAGCTATCTTTATCTATGACGTATGATTTGATCGAGCTACTACTGCTGCACATTTACGCATTACTTGAAGCGCTTAGTATCTTCTCATTATTTAACGCCAGTTTCATCTTGAAAGAAACAGATGAAAGAATTCGCCAAACAAGCAAGTTGTGGGGAAAAGATAATGGGGCATTCATCGAAAAATGGCGTAATTTTAGGCTTGAATCAAGAATACTGAAATTAACAAGCAGTATATAACACAAGACATACAATTGACCACAGTCAATTATCGGGACTTCCGCTGTGAATGAAGGGACCTTTATAAAAGAAAATGTTAGCTTCATTTCTGTTTAAGGTATGACAAATGGAGATAACTTCTAATTGTTTACATTCAAGAAGCGTTGACACCCACGACTCATCCACTTGTACCACACGTCACATATTTTATGCTATCCGTCAGCGCCCTCCCCTTCTCATTGCTTTGGTTATTTGCAGCAAGCCCAACCAAGCACCATTAGGCAATATAACTGATGAGAGGTTGTCTGAGCTCGGCTGCTGACCTGAAGGTCACGCGTTCGATCCAGGTGGTCGCATTTCAATAGAATGAGCAAGGTGAAATAGTACAGCACCGTGTACTGTGCGACGCCAGTGCGTGTTAAGACCAGGTGGTGAAATTACTGGAGTTCTCATCGTGGACAATCCTCCTTGACCATATACGTACCATCTTAGGGCAGGCTAGTAAAGCTTACACCTAGAGCTCAGACCCGGACTTGGATTTCAAAATAAAAGTTTTTTTGTCTCTCCACTGCAGCGTCTCTCATAATCATATGGTGGTTTTGCGACGTATAAACCTCAGATATTATAAGGGTTGTCAGTGCTGATGAAAAATAAATGCAGTAAACGCGCGAATATCGACCGCGAAACTGTCGCCCCGAAACATCCTGTGAGCTTCACGCTGTACGCAACTGGAATGAGGTCGCACGAAGCACCGTATTCTACCGTTCTGAAAGGGGCCCTTCACGGGCTGAGCGCTAACTGGCTCGTTCGTGCCAGCGTGTGCGTGTGTCCAGCGGTGAGTAGAACGTGACAAGCGAGGCAAGGGAAAACGGTCGACACTCGTCCGCGCCCTCTGGTGTGAGGACAGGGAGGGCTGACACTCTATTGTTCGCTGCTTCATGTCTCCCTGCTCAGAGCGAAGGCAGCAAGAGTCACGCCCCCGAAAAGGCACGCACTGTTATTCAGTGTTTTCTTTTGTTTCTGTTTATCATGTGTTACTTTTTGCATTGAAAGAGGCACTGCTTTGTAGTCGGGCGCAGACTGCGTAAGCGCGGTCATTTATTTAGTCAGCATCGCCATCTGAGGCGAGTGCAATATTAATCAAGAAAGTAGGTGGAAAGACAAATGAAATTTATTTTAAATTTAGGGTGGGGGTGGGGCGAGGGCGATAATTATAAAACCTGTATGCGCCGGCACCCTGAAAGTGTTCTCGCGGCTACAGTTTACCTTTTTTTCAGCCCAGATTATTATCTTTATAGCGTCTACCATTCCCCACGAATTTGACATAGCGAGAACGCAAGCAGAGTTCGGTCATCTGCAGAGGTGAGCAGAGAAATAACACCAAGATTAAAATCTTTGTGTCATTCTTTTCTTCGTCTGTTATTACAGAGTTTGAGCACATCAAAAGTCGCTTACGTTAGCGTTAGCATGCATCTCAGCTCTAACGCTCAAACGGAACACGTGGCAAGCCAACTGGCACGCTTTTAGTTTACGGCGAAAGACATTCGCGCTAACTCAAACACAAGTACCTCCGGAGCCATCCTCTTTAAAAACAATATATGCGCTGTAAAAACATCAAGTCCGCCACTAAATCGAGTTGACCACAAGTCACCATTGCAGCGTCTCCGTGTCGAGTTGGGTTCAGTGTGGGTTTCACGGCCCGAAACTCATCGTTTTCGTTCGACATGTGCCATGATCGAGTATACCTCAAGATCTACCCTTATTACCTGGCTCAGCTTTAATTCTGACCGAACTTGACCTATTTAAAAAAACAAGCGAATAAGTACGGCTCGCTACCAATGTGCGACTACCTAAAACATGAGCGAACATTGCACACAAGTTTTATCAAGCCCTCTGCAACCCAAATAGACTGTGGATCTCAAAAACACAGCTGTTTTTTTTTCGGCAGTATACATCTAGCGAAGCCTCTATACTCAAATCTAAATCAAGTTCGACCCGTCTTTACTTGGAACTGAAGGGTTTTAACAGCGCAGGGTGACGACTACAAAGATTCGAAGTGAATGGCTCTCGCTCCAACAGGCACCGCCATCTTGCCCTACGTAGAGGTATTCTCCAGTGCGTTAGCGTTGAACCCTATATTTTAGAAATATTGTTCGCACGTATGAGTTCGGGCTACGTTAACGTTCTGCACATGCTCAGTTTGGAGCAGGCAACGCTGACGCTAACGTTATATTCTTGCGTTTGTTATTTCCCGCTACACCAAAACTTTCTATTATCTATCCCTCACATGAAATATGACGTAACGTATGCTCCTCGGGTATACCGTTTTTCTCGGCTGCGTAATCTTCTTGGTGTGTTGCGTCAACGCCAAGCAAATAATGGTTACTGCATATCTTCCAAGTACCAAACTGATAAAGGTAAGCTGAAACGAGTTTGGAGCACTGACTGTTTTATTCTTCGTTATAACTCCTCCCAATCACCGATATGAAGCACGCTTTCCAAGCAGTCACTGATACAAGCACGTTTTTTTTAAGGTAAGCTGGTGAATAATTTTGAATTGCTAAGGTAAGCGTAAAAGAACTGTCCTTCGGAATCTTCCGTAACCTAAAGGGAACGAACGTCAAAATGTTTACGGTTACACGTTCGCTCTTTACGTTGTTTCTGTCTTACGGCTAACCGCGAACAGCATATTACTGGACGAAGAAAGTTGTATGCAAATTTATTATTGAAATGGGTAACTAATATATGTGTATATTTAGAACAACTCTGTAACGATTTAGAGTACTTCGTAATTTACTGTGGGAGAGTGGAAGGCCGTCCCTGTGAAAAATAAGAGGCAAAGGCTTGTAAAGGAATTCCAGTTCGCTGAATTCTTCGGGCTTAACCACATGCTACCTTGAATAATAGGAATATAAACAGAAGGAAAACGGCTCTCATTAGCCTCAGTACTATACTTATACTTCGACAGTTATTTCATAAAAATTGAGATAAGTGAGTGTGATCACCTCACGCGTGCCAAGAAGCAACGCATCAGAAGGATTTTTTATTTTTTCTTTTCAGCCACTAGTCAATGCAACAACGCTGCCTCCATCTTTCTGATTCGATCAATAAGCGACTGTAGTCGGTTACAGCTTTAGAAGTGAGCGGTTGTTTCTCCTCAAAGGCCGATGCGCACAAGCCTGCACAAAAGTGCGGGTTTTCCCGACTGACGTCATGAGCTGGACGGCCGTTGACCATGCCAGTAGACAATGTCTCCGAGATAAAGAGTGGGACTACTTCTTTGGTCGCTGAGGTGATCGGTTATCGCGCTTCGGTCGTCTGAGCGAGGCCTCCCCTGACCTATTGGGTTGTATCCAAGTATGGTGGCTTAATGTGCCACTAGTTATTTTACCCATTCAGACGTAAGACGCACTCCGATACAAAACAACCCTACACGAAGCTGAGAACGATTGAAAACAGCCTCACCACGATTCTTCAGAGTTCTCGTTAGGCTTCAGATGCTCTGCACGTATGGTACACAAGAAAGAACAAAAATGAGCACATCGTTTCTTGCAACTTGCGCGGCCTTAGAAAGCCTGTCACCATGACAAACATAGCCACGCCTGAAAGCACCATAAATTGTTCGCAGGTGGCACGTCAAGTACTTCAGCGATTGTGGAACGGGTCTCCTCGCTCCACACTGCCCGTCCCCTTGCTTTCTTGTGTTTCTCTGGGAAAACGGCGGGAAAAACATGCAAGCGTCCAAAAGCCACGCCACGACAAACTCGAACAAACAAAATGCGCCAGAAATTCCAAAGGTCAAGCCAGAAAGGTGGCATAAATGAGGGGTATTCTACCGGACGTTCCTGTGCAGTCTTCTTGGTGCTAGACGCGTCGAAACAAAAGGAGGTGATGTAAGTCAGGGGATTCGTTGTTTCCCAGGAGATCGCTGAGGGCAGCAGACTCTCTGCGGAGATAGCCTTTTCCTCTCGCGGAGTGTGGATGGGAGGAAGGACAACACGCTCCACCCCCACTTTATATATTTTTTCTAACCTGGAAGCCTCCACGGTTGTTCCGTCGTCCCCAACTTGGGTGAGCGCCGATCGATGGTTTCTTCTATATAAGTGTCCACCGTGTGGTGTCGTCTGCCACCGACCACAGTCACGCCCGCACCCAAGTCACGGAGCACAAAAAGAAAGGAGGGGGAAAATTGGCGCCTATATTTCTGCGCTCTGCGGTTGCTCGTCAAGTGGTTCCGAAATTGTGTGGCCGGCAAAGCGATCATGTACAAAGGAGAAATCTGGCATTCTACCTTGTTTTCACTGGCAGGTGGTCGCACTTCTTAGAAACCAGAAGGAAATGAACGGTGAATGTTTAATTATAGTACTTACAGATACATCTATCGAACAAGTGTGAGACTTGTATGTCCCTATATTTAATCAGCTATAGTTACCATGTAGCCCAGTTGACTGTACAAATGCTTACGTGACATATTTCTATCAAGTATACAGAGTATCAAGTAGTATACTGCCCTCTGAACCTAGAGTACACGACTGGTCCTTGGTGAATATGGTCGGCCCGCCTTTGGTCGAGCCACTGGTGTTGTGGTGCGCCATACACCTTGTGGTGCACCGACATGCGACGTCACCATGACGCCACAAAGTTTTGTTTGTGATGCCACGATGACATGTTTTGTTACAAGTGAAGTCACGACTGCGTCCTGCCAGACCACATGGATGCCATGTACGTTGCGATAGCCCTTCAGCCACCATGGGTCCGTCTGAGTATCACGTGGCGGTGGACCTACTTTTATTAGCTCTTTTGTTTCGCATCATTCGTCTTTGTGCCACCATGTCACGTTGTTTACTCGTGCCTGACCTAAATGGAAAAGATGAAAAAAGCACTTGCCCCCTGCACTTTATTCTCATTGGTACGTAGCACAACAGTCATTAAAGGCTGGTGGTGTTTGCACCTGGTGGCTTGTTCTTTTCGGAGCTCTCTCAAACAGAAAGTTTAACTGGTTAGTAGTCAGGAGCCTGTACCTAATTAGCTCTCACGCTGTAGCAAACGATCAGCCGTGTTACGACTATCAAATTCCCAGCAACACATTCCAGCGAAAAAAAAAGAAAAACGCGAGGCCAGAATGTGACGCCAACTTATTGCGCAAAAAAATTTGACCTCATCCCGGCGGGAGCCTGGAGATTGTAGCACACTTTGTTTTCCCGTAAACTTCATTCTGACTTAGTCTGAATAACTTCCTTTTTTATTCTATTGTGCTTGATTTCCTTCTTGCGTGTACTGTCCTCCAGTCATGGAACAGTTCTGTCATAAGTTGTTGCTTAGACTGCATAGTTGTTCTACTTCGAAAAAAAAGGTATACCGAACAAATCAGGAAGTTCGCTACCTGCAACTGAATTGTTTCACATTGGTCGTAATGTATTGCTTCGCTGTAACGGCGGTCATTCAGATAAAATCAAAATGTGTTCTCGCAAGTAGTATTCACCTACAATAAGTAAAAAATACTTGAATCAATAGCTTATACGAGAGTAGTGGCTGGAGTGATAATAAAAAAACACGAAATGTGAGCAACGCACTTGATGTGGTACGTTTTGTACATGTACATATATATGTTTACAAATTAGTGCATACGGTAACTCATAGGTAGATATGTAAAATTGTTAAAACGACGCTTAAAATATTATATTATGTTTTATTTATTTGTTTATTTACAAGATACTGCAGGCATGTAGCCCAAGCAGCAATGGTACAGGCAGTAAGACAATCAAGCCAAGCATTACACAGCATACAATAATCCAAACATCACACACATACAACAATAATGCAACCAAGCTTATCATAACAGCAATGAATTAAGTGGGATTGCGAGAATCGCATTTGCGAGAATCGCAAAGGGAAAGCAACATGGCACTGAAAGTAAGCAATCAACAAAAACGGATCATTGGATAATAAAACTGCAAAACTTTTTTACGTCCTCAGGAAAACATGTGCGTCAATAGAATCTGTCGACAGCAGGGCGGCAAACGGTAAATTGTTCCAGTCACAGATTGTGCGCGAGAAAAACGAAAATTTGAAGAGATTAGTTTTGGAGAAATACGGAGTTAAGGCAAGGGAGTGTGAATGACGACCGCGCCGTGTTTCCAGGCGACTAATGTAGGGGCTGTGATCAACTAAGAGCTTCCGGATAACTAATTGGTAAAGTAATTTCAGCCTAAATGACTTACGTCGTGATTTTAATGTAGGGATACCATGTCTTTCCATCAGGGCAGAAACGGAGTCTGTTAGACCATACATACCATAAATAAAGCGGACGGCCCCTCTTTGAATTCTTTCGAGGCAGTCGATATTGGTTTTAGTGTGAGGATCCCAAATAACCCAGGCATATTCAAGCTTCGGTCTAATTATAGAAGTATATGCTAAGTATTTAACCTCAGAGGGAGCGGTTTAGAGTTTGTGTCTTAATAAACAAAGTTTACGGAAAGCGGCAGCGCATATGTTAGTAATGTGAGAGTTCAACTTAAGGTACTGGTTAATGTTACGCCAAGATATTTGTGTTCATCTACTTGCTTAAACGGTTGACCACAAGTACAATAAGAAAATTCAAGGGGGTGTTTCTTACTAGTCATTCGGAGGTAAACTGTTATGTCATGGTTTAGTTGCATGTTATCAGTTTTACTCCAAGAAAGATTCTCCCCACCTCTCGCCTCTTAGCTTGCAGTGCGAACTGGACAGCTCAGCAAGTATTTGATACAAGAACAACTGCAGTTATTACCGTCCAGGATTCGGGCACTACGTTCACCAAATTTTCACTGCCTTGCCACGTTTTCCGTCATTGGAAGGGCACTTGCACAGCTGATGCGCTAATAATAAGATGTTTGTCCCACATTGTTCCGGACTTTCCCGCAGCTTTTTCCAGAAAAAAATAAATGCAAAATGCTGTTTAACTCTGCCGCCCAACTGGCGGGACTGGCCAGCTGCCACGGGTCATTACGCGCGCACAGGGCGTTTCAGAGCCCTTCCTCTTCGGGGCCTTTTCTTTTAACACTTGCTTCTCGGTCTCCGCTTAAAGATCAAACTGGCGTACGAAACAAAGGTGGTCGGTTAAGCACCTTATCGAACGCTGGCTGACGCGTGCGCGGAGGCGTGAAGAAAAGATAACTCTTATTTGCAATTCGTATATGCCGACGAAGCCCCCCGAGTTCTTGAGGGGCCCCGCCTTGCATCAGCGAGGCTAAACTTCCGGGTGGGTGGAAGGCTATAAAGAGGGAGGTAATGAAATAATAAATCTAAAAGCTTTACTTTCATTTAAAAAGAGACACGTGCGGCTTCATACTGGTGAGAATAGGAATATTTAAACCGAAAAGCGCTGGATGTATTGCTAAATTTCGCTCGTTAAACGTCGGCTCAGTGGAGCGCTGGCCGAGCGTATAATATCAGCTGTACAGTGAGGCATTCTCAGCCTGCCATATCCCTGTTTCCTTGGTGTCCTTCTGGGTCTGTGTGTTTGAGCACGTATGGCAATAATAATAATAATAATAATAATAATAATAATAATAATAATAATAATAATAATAATAATAATAATAATAATAATGTTCCTTTGTACATAATATGAAGTGTATTCGACCTTTTAAGGTTATTCAGTGCTCGCCGTTTCATCCAACTTCGTATGCAAGAATAAACCAGCAATGGCGTAGTATCACTACCGACGCGTTCCACAATTATTAATTGACACTCCGGACCATTTATATTGACAAAGTTCGCATGCATGCTGTAGCTCTCATTCGAAAAAGTTGCTCTCGCTCACTTCTTGATGTAGCTGTATCGGTGCCGTCCGTGTTAACAGTAAAATATAAACAAAATTATATAGGCAGTGTTCGGTCAGATTTTTTTGCTTTTTTATGTTGAAATAAACCGTGTTAGCAGCGAAGATCATACATCGTATATTTAATTACTCGAGCTATCATAGCTTGTTGGGAGTTTTAGTGCTAGTCTTATTTTGAGAACTAACTTGGAGATCTTTCTTTGGTGACATCTTCATGACCTTCAGCATTAGTTCGCGTATATATGCACTGCACCATCTGCAGAAAAGTTTAGGTCAAGGTTTTTCTCGCAGTTTAACTACAGTGATTTCTAAACAAGGAATTGCCACGTCTGGCCATAGCATTGGTCTTTTACTAGTTTGCGTGTCTAATTTTTAGGTTCGTAGAATATTTCAATATCAGATTCCAAGATAAATTCCCGATATCATTATTAGGCACGCCTATATTGGATGGTTTAGAAGGCATCTAGCATCAAGCGTTCATTATCGTGCACCAAAATGTTACGCGCAAATCGACCTTTAGCATTTCGTTAACATCGAAGTGCAATTGCCACGACCGATATTTTATGTGTGACCTTCGGGGCAGCAGCTGATCACCGTAAATTCTGTCCAGTACGGTGTACAAGGGAGTAAGTTGGCTTCTAATAATTTGGGTGTATGTTTAAAAGAATCGCCCTTGGGGGTGTCAGATGGGTAATCGGAAATTGCAGAAATGCCTGTATGCTCTCGCGTTAGATAGAGTGCCCTCTAGCTTATACTACAAGAAATGTTACTTTCTACTATTTACAATACGTATTCTCACCTGGAAGTGAGCACTGTTATTGGTTGGTATGACTTATGGCTTCGAGGGTCCGCCATTGGTCGCCCCCAGAAATCGTTTACCCAAAAGTGACGGCGATGACAATGGCCCGTGTCGTCTACTCTCGCTGGAGACGTCGGGGTTGCCCACAACGGCGACCGTATTGTCGTCTATACGAAATGAGCATCCAGCAAGTTCACATAACACAACACGGCCACAACACAGGCACACAACGCCGCCTCCTACGTGGTCCAATACCACTTCCGTCTCACGCCGTAGTGAATGTACGTTTGTACATTGGAGACACCGACTCCGCTGTCACGCTGCTTTTGATGCCTTTGCAGTGGGTGTTGCCGTCGTCGGAAGTGGGTTGATGATCGGCGCTGCTGTGGGTGGTGGTCTTCGACTTGCGCTGCACTCTATCTGGCTGTTGTTATTAGTCTCGCGGAACGGTCCAAGTAAAAGCCTGTCCTAGAAACTAAGGAAGCACATACGGGGCTGAGTGACCCTGTAGACGCCCGCAACATGTTCGAAGCGTTGATATTTTTACAATGACTAACTTTGTAGACTGTGTCCGGTTGAAGACAGGATTTTCTGTTATGGTTGGTATAATGCGAAAGCTTCGTCATGTTCGACACACCTCCGGAAGACTCCAGATACGCGAAAACAACACACGATTCCTCACCTCCACCCGGCCATCCTCGTACAGCCACCCTATTAGCCACACAATCAACGGAGTTTGACGCAAGCAAAACACACAGACTGACTTTTCAGTGCTCATTCATACAATACTCCTGAAGCACGCTGACTCAGTTGTTGAACTGCACAGACACGCACACAAACACGAACTAGAATATCAAAGGCGTAGTGGGGGAATTCGACACTTTCTGAGCTACGTGGTAAGGCAGAACGGCTTGAAGGAAGTGCATTGAAGGTAAATTCACTTACGACCGTCGCATTGTGCGACACTCTCGGTTATCTAGCATTCTAATCTTCGGTATATCCATCCGTACTAGAGTTGCGATTGCCCGGCGGTGTAGCAAATGAGTTGTAGAAGACGACCTCCATGACCTGTTTACGTTGGTGGATTTGAACGTCGGCCACATGCTTAGTTAACCAATGGCGCGATGTGCAGCTTGAGTAACCAAAAGTAACCAAAAGATTAAATACACGTAAAGATATTCGATTAACGTTGGCACATTTCAGTTTTCTAGACTACACATCAAACAAGTTTCCACGGAGGTGCTGCAACCTTTCGGTGATGATCGCCCGTGGCACGGGTTCACAAAAAACTACAAAATACTATTGCTGAAACGTAACCGCCTCTAACAACTCCTCTACCTGAAGAGCCGATGGTAAGGTAAGACGCGACACTTTGATACCACGCTTTGGGCGCAGCATCGGATTAGAGTGAATAGTACAGAAGGACGCGGAGAGTAAACGGCATGACAGAGCACAAATTAAATTCGCGCGCCCTCGTCGCCATGCGCGATCGTGTGCGCAGAACGCATCCAGCGCCCAAGTGGTTCAGCTCGTCCTGACGCGAGGGCTCGAAGGTACAGGAACATCCTGCGAAAAGGGAGACCCCTCATGTGGTTCCGCGCACGCTCAGCGCAGGACTGGCGCAGGAGCGCTCGATGAGTCTGGCAGGCGAGAGAGGCCATCTTACGGACGGCGCACGAATTGTCGGCTGGGAATACCGGAAGCACTCGCTTTTTGGGTGCACAAATTTCAGGCGATGATACAAAGATCCTGTTGAAAGGTGGGGTGTGCGTTTTATTTATTTATTTATACATACTGCTCTCTCGATTTCGAGACATAGGAGGAGTGGGTACATATTTTAGTTCAAACAACAAAAGAAATTAAACCCTAAAACTATACAAACAGATGAAGATATGATGTGCTTACATAGCTGTACAACAAAATATTTCATCAGGTGCGAGTACAGATGTTGATGGAAATGCAGAAAAAAGGCAACCGCTAAGAAAACGCAAACAGATTAAAAGAAGTTGGGTATTCCTAGTTTCTCAACGAACTCATCATGAGACAATGTGCAAAGCGAACCATCCAAGTTGTTCCAGGCTTCCATAGTGAACTGATAAAAAAACGAATATTTAAAACAGTCAATATGTGTCCTGAAAGGAATAATGTTCAGTCTGTGGGTTTTTCTAGTGACATGAGTATTAGCGGGTGCAAAAAAGATGGGTGCCTGAATACCGGATGGGGTGTGGACGATCTTGTGCAGCAGAATCACGCGTTCGCGTTTGCGCCTATACTCCAAAGTTGGTATTCTATTCGATTAAGTGGGAACACTTACTATTTGAAATACTGGAGCACCCAAAAGCTTCGTGACAAGTATTTATTCAACACAAATAATTACTTCCTATCGCTAAATTTCGCCAAACTTCTTGTGCCAATTGGCAAATCGGTTTCAGTTTGCCATTTCATCTTTCTCCTCCTCCTACAGTGTTGTTGCATATATAACAATACTCAGGGGGCGTGCCCACAGGATAGCGTCATGTAGGAGGCCAAGCACGTTGTTATATAGAGCGACAAAATTACATTGAACAGAACCACTGAGACACATGGGAAGCGATTGCAGAATTAAAAAGCGATTATTAGTATAAAGAAAGTTGGCTTTATTCAGCATTATTGTATGAGAAAGCAGATGGAATTAACATCGTATATATTAGTTGTTATTCCTGTTGCAAAATCAAAATGGATACTTGGAGGATTATTTATAAAACGATTAACATACCAGCACTAGAAACACTTCAGTGAAAGACCAAGCACGGTGCCTAGAAAAATAGTGACTGGCGCAGCGGCGCCACTTCGTCACGGGCATTGCACGTATCCCTCTTTCAGTACAACATTAAATTACATTTTATGTGGTATTGTCAAGCAGTAATGTTGTACAATGCCTAAAGCTGATCCTGTTTGATCGGTTAGGCCAATGGCCAATTTCTTTATCATTGAGGCTATCTCCAAAGTGGTCAAAATGAAATTTTGGTCAATGTGGCCTCATCAAGTGTGAGGCCGCATGGGACGGCTTTTTACTCTCTAATTGTAGAGTACAAAGTATTCTAGATTGTTAAACACGTTTTCTGAACACACGAAGTTGATTGATATGTTGGGTTTAACGTCCCAAAACCACCACATGATTATGAAAAACGCTGTGGAGGGCTCCGGAAATTTCGACCACTTGACGTTTGTCACGGGTCCCGTTATATAGGGAGGCGATCGCCGGGCAAATTGCAAGAGCCGAAGTATTGGTCCCCGAACTGCACCATGAAAGCGTGGACAGTTTAGAAGTGGTCCTATTTGGCGCGCGAGCGGACGCCGGCTGTGGCCCAAGGAACAAGTCAGAGCCGAGAGTTGATAAACAAAACAAAATTATAATCTCAATTATGGCAGATCAAAATGATACACAAATATGCACACTCGACAATAGTTGAATACAATATGTCACCAATCAAACAACGTACTACGCAGTACAATCAGCCATACTCGAAACAACGGACACAAACAACAATACGCACTACAATGGAGTCGCATGCATCGAACAACCAAGACACTTGAAGACTAAAGAGTTCGAAAACTTATTCAGTCCAAAGTCCTTGGAACAAAAGTCTGAATGACACTCTT
Organism: Rhipicephalus microplus; assembly: GCF_013339725.1. NCBI lineage: Eukaryota > Metazoa > Arthropoda > Arachnida > Ixodida > Ixodidae > Rhipicephalus > Rhipicephalus microplus. The sequence goes on from NW_023613866.1 coordinate 81,833, forward strand.
CCGAGAATCACTCACTCAAAGTCCAGCGCTGTTGTCGGTCCGCTGTCCCCAAAGTTTCTTTTCCAGGAAACCTCGCGCCTTCAATTGGCCGCTCTCCAAGCACCAAACTTCTTGGCCGGTAACACGTCGGCTTCCCACGCGCAGCTGTTGCCAAGCGTCTTCGCTCGCTGGCGGTAGACACACACTCCTGCCTGTAGCACGAGTCTTCACCCCTCAGGTGGAAATTCTCTTCTTCTCCTCCTTTGTCCCTGGGTACAAAAGGCTTCGCCCACACGGCGGAAAGACCATACGCACACTTGCGCAAAACTTTCATCTTCTGCCTACGCACACGGGCACGAACTTTCTTCTTCTCCTCCTTTGTCACTGAGGACTAAAGGCTTCACCGACGACACGTCGGAAACACTCTACGCACACTGGCGTGAAATTCCTTCTTCTCCTGCTTTGTCACTGAGGACAAAACCTTCGCGGACGACACGGCGGAACACCCTACGCACTCTAGCGCATGCTTTCTTCTTCTCCTCTTCTTCCATCTCTGCTGCTCGGTTAAATACCTTCCGCGCTAGATTCCGGAAAATTCTCATCGTTTCGTCGGCGCGATACCCAGCAAAGGCTGGGGATAGCGCGAGACGGTTCGAGGGCCGTCCGCGACAGATGACGCAACTCTGCATCACCACGCCCCTTTCCCTCGAGAACCTTCCAGGGCTTGCTCGGCCGCCGATGTGTGGAGGTTAGTCGGCGAGACTACGCTTCCGAGAGGAGAGGGACGGCGCACCCGGGGAGCCTTTGGATGTTTATTTTCTTCTTTATCGTTGATCTTGAGGCGCCTCTCTGTGCTTGGTATCGTTACTGTCGCTAGAATTCAGCAGCGCGCACTTTTACGGAGCGCGCTGCCCCCCCCCCTTAAAGAATATTATCACATAATATTCAAAACCCCCTCAAACGATTGCAAACAGTCACCACACGTTTAAAGACTGTAACATAGTCCGTCGCTCATGGCGCGTCACAATCGCAATGGAACACTCAATACAATCGCACGTTGCAGTTCAAGCTCACAACACATGAAATATAACCACAGGTACATGAGTACAACGCTCCATCACATATTCCAAACAATACAAATCTAAAAAGTTCTGTCTTTACAACAATTGTACAATCCTATACATCGCATAACCGCAACAAACACTTTGATTCACTCGACATACGATTGTGACACAGGATAGCAACAACATTAACACAACATATTGCACTCAGCACTGCCAAACACATTCCGATTCGACCTCATTACCTATCCTTTGTACTTTGAGCGGCGCTTGCGCCCTTTCTTGCGGTGCTCGCTCGGTCTCTTCTTGTTTTTCCTCGTTCTGTTCAGGCGAGCCCTTCCGCTCGACGGCATCTGAGGCGGCGTCTCAGCCATCGTTGTCACTTCCGACACCGTTAGCGGGTCATAACGTTCAACCGATCTTGTCTGCTTATTCACCAGCTTGTTCATTTCACTGCATTGGGCCTGGCTGGCCGACTCCGCCACCTTTACACTGTCGGTCGGTTGAGGCCGTGGCGACGTAAGTCCAGCTGCCCAGCACGTTCTCTCGTTCAACTCAATCATCTCCTGATTCACTGTCTTTTGCACCGCGGCTTCACCTTGGGCTCGAGTGAGATCTGTCACGGGATGCTCCTCCG
>NW_023613867.1:0-41463 GCF_013339725.1 Rhipicephalus microplus
ATGCATTACCTGTTCCTCATTTTTCTAAATGCTCATTCATTCAGTTTTTCTGCAGAGTTGGCACTAGTATCGCCAGTAACTATAACTCAGTGACTTACAGGCATGTATAACCTGCAGCTAGTTATTCCCAAGTAAGGTGTGACGTCTGCTTCTGAAGTTAGACTAGGACGCTAAAGAATGACGACGCTGCCAAGGTCTGAAAAAATAAAAACTTATGCAGGGTAGATGCGAGGTAAAGCGACCTGTTTGGAGTTTAACGGCAACCACGAAATAAATATGCATGCGACCAAGGTGACCCTGTTGAGGTTTCGGGCGCAGTACTCGCGCCTTCTAGATAAAACTTTAGAAACAATGCAAAAAAAACGACCTGAAAGGTAACTGGTTAGTCGCGGTAAGCGATAAACGATGAAAGAACTTCCCACGACGTACGCGCTAGTCAGGATAAATATGCCGCCTAACCTTTGGAGACTCCCAGGGACCAACCGGAATAAATGGTTTCGCCAACTTACCCCACACCGCTCGCTGGCTTTCTATACATGCGGCAGAAGGCATGTGCGAGGTTCGCATCACAAATTCACCGATATTGGTGAGCACAAGCGATGCCTTGCTATAGCGCTCGTGGGTGCTCGTAGGACTGCGTGTCTGTGAGCAACTTTCTTATAAATTTTAGAAACTCGGCTTCCTTTAACACACACACACACACACACACACACGCACACACACACGCACACACGCACACACGCACACACGCACACACGCACGCACTCATGCACGCACGCACGCACACACACACACACACACACGCACGCACGCACGCACGCACGCACACACACACACACACGCACACACACGCACGCAACATATTCTACATGTACACCTTACAGTGTCGTATATGCGTGAATGAATGTATACGCGTGAATGCCTTGTATAAGCAGACTTCATTTGGTGTCAAGCTTTCATGGGATGGCGTTTTGACCACACGATTGAATTTCTAGCGATAAATTCTCCGATTATTGGTGATAAAGCTGTTTATACGTTTATTTTACATGTTTGTGAGCAGGATGCTGTTTCAACAGCGAAACAGTCTAAGCCTGCCGTAAGAACTTTATTTTGAACCTTAATCGCGTCTTTCAACGCGGGACCTCATTTAGTAAAACGACTGGTATTCGCGATTTCTCGAGATAACCAGGTTGTGTCGTGAACGAATATGCTTTCTGAAGATAATATGTGCTCTGATTAATGCGTTCTAATTAAAATTACGTCAATACGAGCCGAACTGTGCACGGTGGAAGCAAACCATTGGGTGTTAGTGAGCCATAAATTGTTCCGTTTCAGTCCACGAGCAGTGCACAAATACGCGCAAATAACTATCATCAACACGAACGTTTATGTGTCAGAAAAATTAAGCCCGACTTACTACTAGTAGTAGTAGTAGTAGTAGTAGTAGTACTTTTATTTACAGTAAGCCGGATACAGAGCTCACTGCAGGGGCAAAGGGCTAAAGGCGAACAGCCTGACAAAGGCCCTTGTCCCTCCGCAGTCCGTGGCAGTGCAAAGCTTAAACAATATATATTCAATACATTGGTTTCAAGCAACCTGAAATTGTAAACACAAAATTCAAACATAAATAGCATAAGAAGTTTACAGAACACATTTTAAGAATTAGAGGTCACTCTCGTTATAATTACACTAAACAATATCAATGAAACAACATCGAAAACAGACACAAAATGCATGCGGATACAATGAATTCCGCTGTATACACTCGTATAATTGACATAGAAGTTGATGAACAATTTAAGCATTTGCAGAGGCATGAGACTTCATTACGTAGTTTCGATAGTGTAGACCGGTGGTTATGAATAAGTTCTTTATTTGTTTCTTGAAAGTTGCACTACTAGCCCTGAAGTTCAATTGATCTGCAAAGGTATTTAAAACCTGAGGTACCTGGTAAGCAATACTTTGTTTTCCATACTTGGTTCTTGTTCTAGGAGCTCGTTTCTTTTGTTCTCGCATAGTGTAGTGTGGTCTTTCGGTGCAACTTTCTTCATATAGCTTAGTCTTTTGTATGAACTGAAGTAATTTAAAATGATATAATTGATCAATTATGAGTATGGAATGTTTAATGAATAGTGGAGCAGTGCGCAAGTCTTGTAGATTCCCCCTGTAATTTTCAAAGCAGCGCAATATTTTCTTTTGTATAGTTATTAACTTATGGTAATTCCCTTGTGATGTCGTTCCCCAGACTAACATCCCATAACTTACTTTAGAATGGAAGAGTGCATAGTACATACTTATTTTTAACCTCAATGGGATTAAGTGCATTGTTCTAAAAAAACAACCAACTATTCGCGCTAATGCGGTGATAAGATGATTTACATGTGTATTCCAGTTTAATTCCTCCTGAAACCATACACCAAAAACTTTTGTTCCCTAACATGTGCGATGCAATTTCCTTCGAATTTTACAGCTATGTTACTAATAGGTTTGTTTATAGGTCGGAATATCATATAGGTTGTTTTTTTTGCATTCAAGCGCAGTCCATTTTGCCTTAACCAATTTGAAAGATTGCTTAGATAATTATTTACACTGACCTCAAGTGATATTAGATTGTCTGATGTAAAGAAAACATTCGTATCGTCAGCGTACATTATAAGTTCAGGAGAATGAGGTATATCGACAATATCATTTATATAGACAAGGAACAATAATGGCCCCAGTATAGACCCTTGGGGGACTCCTTGGTTCAACTTTATCTTTGCAGAAATAGTGTTATTCACTTTTACATATTGATAACGATCTTCTAGGTAACTTTTAAACAGTTGTAGTGCAACTCCACGCACCCCATAACTTGATAATTATGAATCAATGATTTGAATTGTATGGAGTCAAATGCCTTTTGAAGATCAAGGAAGAGCCCAAGAGTATATTTTTTGTTTTCCATATTTTCGATTATCTTATCTTTGATACAGTAGAGCTTGTTCTGTTGATTTATTTTTTGAAAACCATACTGACTTTTTGTTATTATTTGGTGCTTATCAAAAAAGGATGCAAGTCTATCATAATAACCCCTTCAAATATTTTGATAATGTTGGAAGCACAGATATAGGTCGATAGTTCGCTAAAGTATTGATATCACCACCTTTATGTACTGCAGTGACTTTTGCTACTTTTAGCGGCTCTGGAAATACACCGTTAGTGAGCGTGAGGTTGATAATATAGGCCAAGACATTAGATATCAATGGTGACACCATTTTTAACTCAACAGAACCTATCTCATCAATCCCTGATGCAACATTATTTTTAAGTTTTCTAATTAATCTTTCTACTTCAACCGGATCTGTGGGCGAAAAAATAGAATACGGCAAACGAGATTATCAGGAGTTGGAGCATTATCTCGCTTTTCATCCGTTAAAATAAAGGAACCCGCATTTATGAAATGTTCATTCATGACATTGGCCAACCTTTCACCACTGAAAATCTGACCATTAATTGTTAGGTCCTGTGTCCTATTACAACCCTTTTTTCTGTTCGTAAGCCCATTTATGACCTCCCATAGCTTCCTCTGGTCATTGTAAATGCTTTCAAATAATTTTTCATAGTAGTTCTGTTTAGCCTTCCATATTTTTGAATTTAAAACGTTTCTGTATTTCTTGTACTCAGCTAAGGCGTCTGTGTTCCGCGAACGGATGAAATCATGATACAATTTATTCTTTATTTTTATGCGCCGGTAAAGATCACGATTTATCCAAGGCTTTCTGCATTTCTTATTTCTGCCATGTGAGCGCTTCTGAAGTGGAAATGCCGCATCATAGCTAGTACTCAATAACGTCATGAATGTGTTATAAGCATCATCAGGATTTTCTTGTCTATAAACAGTGGTCCAATCTATGTTCTGAACTAGCTGAAAAAAATGTTCCCGAGTTTTGCTGTTTTTAATTCGGTGGAAAGATGTCTCTGTTTTCTGACCAATTTGAGAAGTAACTCGTGCAAGAAAGAAGATGGGCATATGATCACTTATGTCATACGCAAATACCCCGGATCTTATATTCTGTGAGCTTAAATTTGAGGCGCATATATCAAGGAGCGTAGCACTTGTTGATGTAATCCTAGTTGGTGAAAGTATAAAATTTGTACTTCCATATGTAAACAAGAGCGTTTCAAAATCTTTTGCATAAGGATCATTGGAACAGAGGTCAATGTTTATGTCACCCATAACTATGCAAGGAGTATTCCCGCGAACAGTGGATAACACAACATTAAGAAACTCAATAAATTTCTTTTTGTGGCCATGTGGTGGCCTATATACGCCAATTACTATGAATGGGCCAACACACATTGTAATGCATTCAACATCATCGTTCATAACAGTATACTTATCAAGCAGTTCATTCGAAAGCGTATCCTTAAAATAAATAGCAAGACCTCCACCTTTTTGCTGGTTACGACAGAGAAGTTCATGACTATAGCCTGGAAAGAACGGCGCAAGTCACCATTAGAGCCCTAAAATAAAAGGAGGCAACAGACGGGTCGCAAACAGTAAATTATAGAGAAAAGCTCAATAAACCGTCGAGAATATATTAGTGACAAATGCCGTGATCATGAGTTTCAGCTTCTCTGGTGTATCTGCACGGAGTATTAGGTGGGACATCCTACTGGAGAACACTAGAGAACAGGAAAGGTAACGCCGGTTGAGAGAGAAGCCCGAAGTGATGGCAGTACTACACGGACGATTGCGTGGCCACAGATCTGCGGGAAATGTGGGCGTTCAGTTTCAGCGTGAGCTTTGATCTCTGAAGTTTGGTTATGTGCTCCGTTCCTGTGACTGTCCGTTGCTTAACAAGAACCTCTCTGCACTGAAAAGCAACTCAAATAAGTTTAGCATCACTTATAGCTAAAACCTTGAAACAACCTAGAAGCGACCTTGAAGTAGCCTAAAATCACTATAGGTAGAGCTTCGAAACACCCTATAGAAGCGATCAGAAATGACTTCAGAGCTGTCCATCTTCCTTGTTTCAAGCCTTGGGTGACTTGATGCAAACTTCGTAATTGTTGTAATTGTTGTTGTTGTTGTTGTTGTTGTTGTTGTTGTTGTTGTTGTTGTTGTTGTTGTTGTTGTTGTTGTTGTTGTTGTTGTTGTTGTTGTTGTCGTTATTGTTGTTGTTGTTGCCCCGCCGCACTGGTCCAGTGGCTAAGGTACTCGGCTGCTAACCCGCAGGTCGCGGGATCGAATCCCGGCTGCGGCGGCTGCATTTCCGATGGAGGCGGAAATGTAGGCCCGTGTGCTCAGATTTGGGTGCCCGTAAAGAATCCCAGGTGGTAAAAATTTCCGGAGCCCTCCGCTACAGCGTCTCTCATAATCATATGGTGGTTTTGGGACGTTAAACCCTACATATCAATCCATCATCATCCTCATCGTCGTCGTCGTTGTTTTGTTGTTGTTGTTGTTGTTATTTTTAAAACGTCCAATGGTGGTGTTCTCAGCTTGTAAGCTCTTTTCGTATCCGCGAGATGTCTAGGTCATACAGGATACGTTGATTATGCGTATGCTTCAAATGGAGCTATCTCGCATAGTACGACGTCGTTTTGTGTAGAGTAGCAGTTACATGTTCACATTCGGAACTTCTACCAGCAGCAAAGAAACAATCACGGATTAAACAGCCACTCCGCATACATTTCTCAAAGGTTTGCTCACGTGCATGCCGTGCGAGTGTGCCAGAGTACGTTTAGTTAGTTTCAAACAACAGTTAATTTCGCACTAGTGTAGCTTTACTTGTGGCATATTTTTCGAACTGCGTTTCAATGTGATTTTGTTGCGCTCTTTCCATTACTCACGAGAACTCAAGTTTTAATGTTGCTTTAACGCGGAAATAAACTGCTTTGACTCACATATATGAGAATTTTGTTCTACGTGTGCTGCATCACAGTATAAAAAATAACGTTAATAAATGAATTTTATAAAGCGGGGTCTTTTTTATAGGTTGCTTGTGTAAAATATCATCAGCCCCAAAGTCAAAAAGAAGGAAATAATATTCGAGACTGTTTTCTTTGGCTGTAACAAACCTCAGAGCTCCCGACCACATTTGGGATGCCCTGAATGGATAAATTCTGATGCGTTGATAAGATATGCGTGCTCTCACCAACTGGATGATTTTTAAAATTATTATGGTGGATGATGGCCTAATGCATGATGAGGCTGCCGACCGTGAAGCGGTGACAACTTGAAGTTATACGCTACGAGACCCTACGTCACATAACTGCCAACTCTGTCCGAATGAGCAAGGCATCTTCACCACAGCATGAGAGTGCTTATAACGGAACAAGCTTTACAGGCAATAAACAGGTATCGAACGGGGTTTTGGGGTTTTTGTTAAGACTGATTGTTCTCTCATACACACCAAGTGGTTTGTAGGATATGATAGGATATGTATGATATGTATGACAGAATATAACGTAAACTGCCAGGTCTATTCGCTCGCTAAGTTCTTTCCCGATGAGCGCATGCTGCATGTGCATTTGAGCTCAACTATACATGCACACCTCGATCAATTGATGCGAGCTTTGCACCGAATGAACTGAGTGAAACGAGCAAGGTTGCGTAAAAACATAGGTTATTATTCCAGATACGTTAGACACAACAAGCTGGTACAGGCAGGAACCCGGCAAGCGCGAGCCACACACGGACGTCAACGTTTCTTTCACGCTGGCACAGAGCTGGCGCCACGATGCTTCGGTACAATTACTCCCCGCGCAGAAAGGAGCCAACCTGGCGACCTAGGGAAAGGACACGACAAGGGGGTCATAGCACGGTTTGAGGCGTGATACGTGTGCTGTTTCACGCCACGGCAGCGTTGGTCCGAAGGTGGATCAATGGGCTCAACTTCATAGTTGACAGGAGATGTTTGCCGCACCACACGGTAGGGGCCATGGTATTCCGACGAAAGCTTCGGGGAAAGACCGGGAGGGGTAGACGGGACCCAGAGCCAAACCAGCATTCCTGGGTTATAGGGTACAGTAGACGCAGAGGAATCGTGGTCAGTTTTCTGGCGCCATTGGTCTTGTGCGGTAAATGAGCGAGCGAGTTGACGACACTCTTCGGCATAAGCAGCTGCTTCGGAAACAGGCGTCGCATCGGAAACATCAGGCCTGTAAGGGAAAATGGTGTCCATGGAGCATGATGGCTCACGTCCGTACAGGAGGAAGAAACGAGAAAAGCCAGTGGTTGTTTTCGGCGCAGAGTTGTACGCGTACATGACAAAAGAAAGCACTTGGTCCCAATTAGTGTGGTCGTCAGAGGCGTACATGGCAAGCATATCTCCAAGGGTACGGTTAAAGCGTTCCGTCATGCCATTGGTTTGAGGATGGTATGCCGAGGATTTCCGATGGACAGTGCTACACTCCTTGAGTAGCTCATTGACAGCGTTCGAGAGAAACACGCGTCCACGGTCACTCAGTAATTCACGAGGTGCACCGTGTCGCAAAATGAGATGGTGAAGAAGAAAGGACGCAACGTCTTTCGCAGTGGTAGCAGGTAGCGCAGATGTTTCAGCGTAGCGTGTCAAATAATCCACGGCGACGATAATCCACTGGTTGCCTCGAAGAGAGTTGGGTAGAGGACCATAAATATCAATTCCGACGCGGTCGAATGGTCTCGCTGGACAGGTTAAGGGTTGCAAAGGGCCAGCAGTGCTGTGAGAAGGCGTCTTGCGTTGTTGACACGTGGTGCATGACTGAACGTACTGGCGAACGTGCCGATACATGCCGCGCCAGTAGTATCTTAGACGAAGACGAGAGTAAGTCTTAAATACTCCAGCGTGGCCACGCTGGGGGTCATCGTGAAAGGCAGCGCAGATGTGCGAACGCAAATGACGAGAGATGACAAGGAGCCACCTATGGCATTCCGTCACGTTATTGCGGCGATACAACAAGGCTTCACAGACAGCAAAGTGTCTTGCTTGACGAGAGAGGGAGCGTGAGGTCGTTTCTGACGAACTGTGAGAGAGGACGTCGAGCAAAGAATAGATCCAACGATCCTTGCGCTGTTCGGATTGCATGTCAGCGATGCTCAACGATGACTAATCGCAAATGGCAGTTGATAAGCAGGCAAGGTCAGGAGGCAGTGGAGAACGGGATAGTGCATCGGCGTCTGAATGTCTGCGTCCTGAGCGATAAACAACACGGATATCGTATTTCTGACGGCGTAAAGCCCAACGAGCGAGGCGGCCAGTAGGATCTTTCATGGACGCTAACCAGCATAAGGCATGGTGATCTGTGACAACATCAAACTGGCATCCGTAAAGGTAGGTGCGAAATTTTTCTATAGCCCAAATGATAGCCAAGCACTCCTTTTCCGTGACGGAATAGTTGGACTCTGCCTTCGTTAGTGTACGGCTGGCATAGGCGACAACGTACTCGTCGCAGCCATCCTTGCGTTGAGCGATAATGGCACCGAGGCCGACACCGCTTGCATCCGTGTGAATTTCAGTGGGTGCATAGGGATCAAAGTGGCGGAGAACTGGCGGAGAGGTGAGTAGCCGGCGTAGCGCCGTGAATGCCTCATCGAAGTGGGAATTCCAGCCAGAGAGGTCCGCGCTACGGGAGAGAAGCTGAGTCAGAGGGGCAATTATAGAGGCAAAATTGCGAATGAAACGCCGAAAATAGGAACACAAGCCTACGAGACTACGAAGCTCCTTTAGGGTAGTAGGCTTGGGGTACTCGGCAACGGCACGCAGTTTGGCAGGGTCTGGTGATATTCCTTCTTTTGAAACGACGTCGCCGAGAATTGTGAGTTGGCGGGCGCCAAAACGACATTTCTTGAAGTTCAGTTGCAACCCGGCTGCCGTAAGGCACTGGAGAACTTGTTCCAGACAGGAAAGATGAGTTTCGAAATTCGCCGAGAATACAACTATGTCGTCTATATAGCAAAGACAGATGTGCCATTTAAGTCCCCTGTGGACACTGTCCATCACTCTTTCAAAAGTCGCAGGCGCATTGGAAAGACCGAAGGGCATTACATTAAATTCATATAAGCCGTCAGGGGTCACAAACGCCGTTTTGGACGGTCTGGTTTAGCCATTGGCACTTGCCAATATCCAGAGCGCAGATCCAGTGAAGAGAAAGACTCCGCACCTTGAAGGCAATCCAAGGCGTCATCAATGCGTGGCAGGGGATAAACATCCTTGCGTGTGATGTTGTTTAGTCGATGATAATCCACGCAAAACCTGATGGAGCCATCCTTTTTTCTCACGAGGACCACTGGCGAAGCCCAAGGACTGTGTGAGTGCTGAATAACACCACGTTGTAGCATCTCGTCGACGTGTTGAGTGATGACGTCACGCTCAGCTTGCGAGACGCGGTAAAGGCTCTGACGAAGTGGAGTATGGTGACCGGTGTCGATATGGTGAGCAACAACTGACGTGCGTCCCAAGGAAGGTTGTCCGTGGTCGGAGGAGGCACGGAAACGGTCAAGTAGTTGAATGAGCCGATTGCGCTGGTCTTGCGTAAGGCCGGTGTCCACACTGCGCAACAGAACGTCTTCGTCAGGTATTGAGGGCGTGGTGGCAGCTGTGACAGCATCCACGGACATCGGTGTCGTATCAGAACGGGCATCGAAAGAAAAGATGTCATCATAAGTGTCAAGACTCCCAATGCATTCGCCATGCAATAAGGTAGCGGGACAAGGGAACGGATTGCACACGTACACGGCACTGGAGCCATCGGCAAGTGTTATGACGGCAAACGGGACGACAAGGTTCCGGCGACGAGCGCATTCTTGTGACGGCATAAATAGGGCAGTTGAATCGGAAACGGAGTGGCAAAAAGAGATACCGCGGCGACCGAAAAAGCAGAAATGACGACGTCAGCGGCAACGATCACCTTTTTGGGTGAGCGAGGGAGATCTATGAATGTCGTGCTGAATGGAAACAAAACGAGTTGAGCACAAGCGCAGTCAACAACCGCATGATTAGCGGAAAGAATGTCCATCCCAGGATGATTTCATGAGACGCATGCGGAAGGACGACAAATTCAACGATGTAAAGCACTCCTTGAATCACAACACGAGCAGTGCATGTGGCAGAAGGTTGGACGTGTCGCGAACTCGCTGTGCGTAAAGAAATTTCAACCAGTGGAGTCATCACTTTGTTCAGTTTGCGGCATAACACTTCACTGATTATACAAATAGCGGCACCTGTGTCGACAAGAGCAGTTGTGGCGAAACCGTCCACAAACATGGCAATCTCGTTAGGGGGCGAAAGATGAGGCCTTGGAAATTTCGTCGGTGGCGCAGCTCTTGCCTCAGGAACTGCGACTGTTAGTTTTCCTCCTGGGCGTGGTTGTAACGGCGAAGCATGGGGGAAGGAGATCGAAGACGGGGAGAAAGAGATCGACGTCGGCTGAAGTCTGGTCGACGTGAGCGGGGGTCATGTGAATCAGGTGTCACATGCGATTCTGATTGCCGAGGTATGTTGCCGGAATGCTCCACATCAGTAAAATAGAATCCACGGCGACGACAGTAGCGCGCGACATGTCCTGGAATACCACAGTTGTAGCAGACAGGCTGGTTATCCGGAGTACGCCAAGAGTTTACAGGTGCACGAGGTAGTGGAAAGGGCCGATTTACCGGATAAACTGAAACTGGTGACCTGTAGTAGTTGGTGGCTGGACTGTATGAAGGGAGCGGCGGTTGGGCAGGAGGTCGGCGGACGGCTTCTGCATAAGTCAGCGGTGCAGCCACTGATATTGGGGATGCGGGCGAAGGGAGAGCCTCGGCAACTTGCGTCTGAATAGCACGGCGAAGTGAGTTGTCCAGTGTTGTGGGGGTCTCGTTGATGGTGGCGATAAGAGAGAGCTGTCGAGCAACTTCCTCCCGTATGTACTGTTGAATTTGAAGCATTAACACGCTGTAGTCGGGGCCACTGCTTTTGCACTCCAAGGCCGAAATATCAGCTGTTTGCGTATTAGCGCGACGTGTAGAAACTCGTTGCTTGCGCAGCTCATCGAAACTTTGACATAACTTAATCACGGCCGTGACGGTCTGTGGGTCTTTGGCCACAAGCATATGGAAAGCGTCCTCATCAATGCCTTTCATTATATTCTTTATTCTGTCAGCCTCCGTCATCCTGGCATCAACTCGCCTACAGGGGCTGATCACATCCTCAATGTAGCTCGTGAAGCTCTCACCATTTCGCTGAAATCGTCCCCGCAGTCCCAGTTCAGCACGAAGCTTACGCATGGCTGGACGAACGAAAAACGAGGTGACGGCCTCTTTGAAAACCGACCAGGTGGGGATGTCGGCTTGGTGTTTGGTGAACCATAGGTTGGCCAAATCCGTGAAGTAGAAGATGTCGTGAGTCAGCTTTGCAGGGTCATCCCACTTGTTAATCGCGCTGGCATGCTCGTACTCTGCCAGCCAGTCCTCGACATCTTGATCCTCAGTGCCGTTGTATACTGGTGGGTCACGCAGACGAAGTACACCAGAACACATGACAGGTGGCAGCGTGGAAGAGCCTTGTGGGGGATCGACGCGCTCCGTCATCGCGGACTGAGATGGTAGCTTACGGCTGCAGAGCTCCAGGACGTTACCCAGCACATTTCCACGAAATGCAACGAGCAGGGTTGCGTAAAAACACAGGTTATTATTCCAGAAACGTTAGCCGCAACAAGCTGGTACAGGCAGAAACCCGGCAAGCACGATTCACACATGGACGTCAACGTCTTCTTTCACGCTGGCACAGAGCTGGCGCCACTATGCTTCGGTACATGAGAAGTAATTGAGCAATGTGCCGTCTGCTTTGCATTGTTTCTGCAGCAGTGTTCAGGTGGAACAATTGAACAACTGTTCTCCCCATACCCATTGTGTAGTTCGTTCATGGCCTTGTTATGCCTTTTATCAAGTTACCACTTTGATGTATTTCATATTGACAAACACTAACAAAAGTCTATGAAATCAGATTTCAAGGACTTGGAAGTTTTCTGAGAGTTTATCGGGCTTTCTAAATATCCAAACATGACCCAAAAAACAAGCATTAAAGTTATACTGAGACAATTTTTCCATCAAATGAAAGGCCCGTCTCTGCAAAGCCGCAATATCTTCTGGTGAGCTTTAACATATCCTTAAACGTTATTTGCAATATGTTTTAAAGGACAGTAATATTTCTCGTGCCATGACGTTACGACACGGTATTACTTTCTCGAAGCGTGCTCCCGTAAGATATGGTTGCATTTCTACGGCTGTTCCACTTCATGGCTCCATTGGTGATGACCCACAAGAGGTCATCTTCAACGTCTTTGTCACGTAACAAAAGACCATTCTGAATATTTTCGTACCTAAAGTCATAATAATTAGGTGGCGCACTAGTGCACGAACTTACAGGTATTGGATATTGTCGCCTGACGTCATGAAAGGGGCATGTCGGTATAGGTTCGCTGCCGTACAACCGAAATTGATGGGAAAATAATATATGTTATCCACAATTAATGAGCTTCGAACTTGCGCGGACGCGTGTCCATATTCAGGAACTTTGTATAGCTGAGTAAAATGGGCTTTGTAAGTTGGTGTCACTACTTCTTTATAGATTATATAATGATGACGTGGAGAAACGTATGAATTTTTCATTCAAATATGAACGACCGAAACAAAAAGCACACAAGAAATAAATGCATGATTTAACGTTTAAAAATTACTGGGAAGTTTAGAATGCTTCCGTCTTTTAACTCCCACGCTAAGGATCTTGAATAGAATGCATACAAAAGAACCTAAAAAAAAGAGTCATGTCTTTTGTAACGAGCCTCCACAAACCGACACGAGTACAAGCAACCATTTAAAATAAATCACACACACACACAAAAGCTGAAACGCTGATTTTCCTTCAGGCTTCAGACGTTGTTCTGTTCCAATCTAGCTGTTTTGCTATGGAGAGGTTGAGGTCTATATTGCCTTGGCTACTCCATATCAATAAGTTCTGCAGTGAAAATTTTTTTTAAAATATAATACTGAACAGTATTCAAAAATGAACAATAAAAAAAACAAACTAAAATTAAACAGATAATAGCACACTGAAACCAGCTGAAATATCATGCCAATGTACAGTTTTCTTGCAGCAGTTCACACTGTCATAAAATGTTTACACGCACATCTTTCTGTTTCTACTCTCAGTATATGCATTAACACATCATTTCATATGTGTCAACCCCTGGCTGTCTATCACAGGTGCTAATCCAGCCCGGTCTCTTCTAAGAAGTCAGTGTTAGGAAGACGTTCGCCTTTTCCTGAAGATGCATCTAAGACAAGGGTCCGAGTAATTTTTATAGTGAGGGGCCGTGTGTCAAAACTTTCTATTTTTTTCATTATTTTTTTCTCTAATTCTCGTACTTAACGCACTCAAAAAAAAAAATATGGCAACTATTTTCTTCTGCATGACCACAGTGGCAATCCGGGGAGTTGGATCGATGTATTTTGTTCAGGAAGCTGTTTGTGTCTGCTAATTGCAGTCGAAGTCTCTGGAATAATGTCTCTAAGTGTCGTCAGAGATCGGTCCCTATTGAAAATTTTTGTTCAGATCAACTTCGTAAATTTCTGATTCCTTTGATTTAGGGCTATCAAACGACTTCCCTGTAGAACAATGGTTAGCTCTTCGTGTTATAAAATGTCGAATATACGCCTCAGACATAAGGACTGCGCAACTTCATCCTTTGTTCAATGCTTTCTTGGCGACGTTGTTTGCATCTCCGTTTCCCTTTATTTCAATATGACAAGGTATCCATTGCAATACCATGTTGTGACCATGCGCTGAGGCATAATCCACAGTTTCTTCAATACATTGTACTATTTCGCCATTTTTGTACACTGATCTCGCATTTTTTTTATCTGACTGTGAGGTTTGCTATTTGTTCATATCACCTACTTTCGTGTCTCAATATTCTCAGAGATAAACTTAATTTCTTCAAAAATATCCACCTATTCTACTGTCATTGATGAATATTTGTGCATTATTTGTACATTCTTGTTTCTTGAATTTCGGGTATAAAGACCACACAGGCTCACGCTTCTTCAGTGCATGAGCCATCTGCATATATGTTCGTATTTTTATTGTGCATTAGATGAAAATGATGAAGTAGCATCTGTGCCGCCACTAGAGGTGCCATATCTGCTTTCTTTCGTTGGTCATCTGTATCATAGATAACGTGGAGAACCGGCAGCGTCCAAGGTGGTTTTGAAGGTTTCTATCATTTATATTCTGGTACTACTGCTTGGCATGATGACACGCTATGCAGTAGTCGCGTGGCCGTTCTTTGTGTCAGTTCACTAGATCAAGGATGACTTTCATGTTGCGTGAAAATTCTAAATAAATTTCTAGATGTTACTTTAGCTCGGAGAACTGCCAAAGGTGATCGTCGAGCCTCTGCATGCACCAAACCACTGGAAGTCGACCATGGCCACCCTAGACATACCCTCAAGCTTCTTGTCACTAACAAGTGAAGTCTTCTTTTGGTAGAGGCTGGAAGTCCGTGCAGCAGATCGCAAAGAGTAACTCACCATGGGGCGTATGTACGCAACATGACTGTGAAGTACCACCCCATTCAGCCCCGCAGAGATGCCGGAGGATTCGAATGGCTCGATTCACTTTTTGTTCAAAGGACTGAACATGAACCAACCACGTTTGTCTCCAGTTTAAAATTACACATAAGAATCTATGAGTTTTAAACGCGATAGTATTTCTAGGGCACCTTCGACACAAAAACTTTGGTCTGTCTGTTTGTCTGTCCATTTGTCTGTTTGTTTACCCTTAACGCGAACCGGGTACTCTAAACAGCACCAGCCGTTACTCTGAACGGCCGACCTCATCCGCAGCGCTTACCAATGTTGCTCAAGGTTCAGCGTTCATACTTGTGCGATTGTCAATTAAAAAGTAATTATTGCGCATATCTGAGGCACCATAACAACACGTATATATTGTGTATGTGCGTATTTTACTAGAAAAGGCTTGCATAAGTAATTCTAAGGACCGTAGCGTTTATCACGCTGCGCTGACCATGCAACGCTTGCACGAAGAAGCGAGTGTTTCCAACGCTTTGCTAAGACGACATGGTGGTGGCACATGCCTGTGGCCTTGCGTTCTACACCTTATCACCTCCGAGACGGGCGCGCACACCGCACGCTTCGTTTTCCGAGATAATTGCCAAATGGCGCTCTTGTCTCACTTGTAACGTGACTTGATGCGCTCGTTCGCCTCTGCTGCACACTCGAGGCCCTCCGGAATACCATTCACCGATTTTCTTGCGCAGAACATCAAAGAAGTGTTTTGTTCACTCTCTCCACACGCAAGACTATCGTCTTTCGACGACATTTGCAGATTGCATGCAGATACGGGGCCAATTTTTTACCCATTGAATAGGCTGGTTTTGCAGAATAATGGGGAAATCTTCAGGACCCTTTAATGTAAACTGTAGTACGGCTATTTTTGCCAGACTCAGGGTTATGCCCGTTTTTGAAAGAAGCTGGTCTACACAATCCAGTCGATCTTGTAAGGTTTGCTAGACATCCAAAAACGATGAACATTTGATGTTCGGTGGAATAATTTACGGGAGCTGCGCCACGACTGCATTAAGAAAAGTTGGGCTTAACACGCTGCCCTGTGGCACTTCTTGGTTGAAGACATGTTCTGACGTTGGGCCCTCTTGCGTAATCTCAGAAATACATATCCTCAGCAGAATTGGCTTTGGTGGTTGTAGCGAAATTTTCTGTGCTTAGTTCATCAGATTTGAATGACAGCTTCAGATCAGAGGAGCTCGAATATGTACTGCCTTCAGTGAAACAAACAAGTTTACCAGGCCCAGATGGAGGGCCCAGATGGAGGGCCCAACCACGACACACTGGCTTCTAGAACCGCAGGTAGGGAGCGTTCGACGCAAATACTATGAGTCGGTCGCTGTCTGAGAGAGTGAAAAAAGTAATTTTACACAGGAAGATTATCCTTGATACGCCCACTCCTGAGAAATGGCCTTTTTCGTGTTCCCCACTTCACCTGCTCGCTGCGGCTACGTGGTCCGCTCAAGCTACTTAATCTAATCAGCTCTCCTCACTTCCTTGCATGCACCCAATTTAACATTTTGTAACGCATGGCTGATCATCTCATAAATCTAACTTATTAGCAGTGCTTGCAAGATTTATAGGGGTCACTGACATTTTGGAGACATTAAGAAGCCCCGAGGACTGCGGAGGGTGCCATTTAAACGCTTATTCTTCTCACGAAGGAGTGAATAATTAAAACGAGCTTTCAACGTTTTCAGGCAGAAAAATGTGAGAAAGAGCTCTGCATTCGCAAAAGCATTGCTGAGGTGCGAATGCTTCCTGACTGATGATTAGCCGTGTTTGCGAAAATGATCAAGGCCATTTATATTTTCAGTCATTTAGGAAGTGCTTTCAACTTAACCTGCTAACGCGCTGTTCAAGAACTTAGTTTTTAAGAATGAAGGCATACTGCATATTCAGACCAAAATCTCTGAAGACTCACCCCATTCAACGCCTTTAGAAATTGAGATATTTATCAATAGAGTCGCCATTTTAATTTCCAATCGGAGATCTTACATATACGTCTAATTTGTTTTTTTACACAAGATGTGGTTACATATTACTAGAGCTCCTGTTTAGGCCTGAGTTTTTGTATTAAAATAGGTTGATAGTAGAAAGAGCTCACGGCAAACCTAATGAAGAGACTAGACGTAGAGTTTCCCAAGACTGCTTCCTAAATAATTATTGTTTCGTGGCTGCTGTGTACTTATAACGATTGTTGTACGTGCTTTGGCTGACGCGTAGAACGTGCGATGCATAGCTTTAGACTTCATTTTGATTTAGAGTTTATACAGAGCAGGACTGCGATGGCGATGGCATAAATTAGCTGAGGTTTTCCATATAATTTCTATCGAAATAACGTAGAGTGGCCCCGTTTCTCTCCATTGCCTTCAAAAACCGGCAATGCGTTATGACTTTTGTTGTCTCTAGGTCAACCTAACATGGCTGTTTCACTTCATGCATATAATAGCGAAAGCAAGCGACAACAGACAGCCCGACGGAAAAGGTAGAAGAAACTGCAAGTCCAAAGTATAATTTGAATCTTACGAAGCACACGTAATTACACGCGCGTGGCCGATTTAGGAAACAAAACGAAAGATATCAGAAATAGCAGAGTATTTTAGGCGAAGACTGGTGACGCTTGCACTGGATTACATACGGCACATTAGAGGGAAAAAAGCCACTGTCCAAACGGAGACTACAGTGGCCCGTCTAAAACTCGTAAAACATTTTACGCGTGCTCGTACAAAAGCCTCTTAACGGAGGCCCGTTCACGACGAAATCGGTGAGCGACGAGTTGCCGCGCTTTAATGCCGCGCTTGTTGCGACACCAGCGACAGTTAGGACGATCAGAGCGGGACAGTTTAACGACACGTACGCAGAGGGCCCGGATTTGAGAAAGTCTGCTCCTCCCGGTGTTCTCTCTCTTCGTCTTTTTGTTATAATCATTCCAGGGGATCACGTGGTTGTAACTAAGAGGACGCTGTCGCCTTGGCGTTTCGGTATCCTGGCTGTGTTCCATTACTCGCTGTAGACGGCCGAATAGACAGTTAAATGAACGGCGGCCATCTTGAGTCCCATTCCGATTCTCACGTAGCCGGCGAAATAGACAGCTCCGAGAAGACCGCATCGTAGACAAATACGATGCAGGCTGCTTTGCTGCCTAAACAAGATGGCGGCTCAGCGAATCGCTCGGATAGATCAAATCTCGCCGAAATGGTCGTCTGCACACAAACAGATGCTTTCTCGGACACTCAATGTGAGTAACGTTTATTCGTTTTTTTTTATTTCAGCATGAAATAGGCTAGAAATTACAACTGTTACGTTTATTTATTTTAGCTTTTTTTCTTCTCGCGCGAGGTGGCGCATCGTCGCGTAAAAGCCGTCTGGACGTGTTCCAATTCTCGGACAGCGTGGGCTCGATGCTGTCTTCTAAGCAGCCTGCGTAGACTGTCTACGTGCTGTCTTAGAATGGGAACACAGCCCCTCTATGTGCGCTAGAATGGATACGCCCTTGTGGCTCGCATATCTTCAACGCTCCATCGTTGGTACTTTTACGTGAGAAAGCAGGTGAATGCCCTCTGTACAGTGAGTAGATGCTTTCTGATCGTTTTCGAATGTGTTGCTGCACAGTGAAGTGATTGCCTTCGGCTAGTCTTAATTTTATCCCCTTAGTTTCCTATCTTCCTTTTCTCTATCTATTCTCTCCTCCCGAGAGAGTTGGCAGCATCTCTAGCTGGCAATCGCCAGCCAGTTCTCTCCTTCTGTGTCATCGTGTGTAAAATACTACTACTACTACTACTACTACTACTACTACTACTACTACTACTACATATTATTATTATTATTATTATTATTATTATTATTGTATTATATAATAATACGACAATACGAATCATCTGAACAATAATATCATTGTTGTTTCCTTACGAATATAAGGAAACAACAGACCTACATTTTATTTTGTGCTTTAAGGTCAACTCTAGCAACTTTTCCAGGCCAATGGATATATAAATATATAAAATTTGCTGGGCACGTTCTTTCGCACGTGTCCGTCCTGTACACGAAACGACAGACTGGAGAGATACACATATCTTTTACAAATTAATTTTATTCATTCCCCGTGACTCTCCTCGTGACTTCCTACAATTATTGGCACCATTTTGCGAGTGACGTCGTTGGGGATAAAAAAAAAAGACGAAAAGTGACGCAACCGAGGTACCAATACAGCCTCTCGGTTAACAAGGCAAGCGTCGTCGTGTGTGTTCGGCCATCTGGTTCGGCTGGCGCTTCATTGGTTGGGCGCATGAGCGATGAGTGGCAAGTGGTGGTGCGCTGTGGACTGCGCGTGCACGATTGCATAAACAGTCGCGAAACGCTTGCAGCTAATGATTACCCTTCGTATCTGTACTAGAGTGCTTTCTTTAGCTAGCAGTGCCGCTTAACCGCACGTAAAGTACTGTAATGCCACAGCGGCTCAGCAGTGTACTTGCGCGGGCATTATCGTACGAATACACTTTCTCTCATCCATGACAGGGGCCTCTCCTGATACGCTAAGCTGCGCGTTGGGTGAAACGTGGCTTGTATGTCAGTCATCACTATTCATAAGTTTATGCGTTTTGCTCAAAGCAGTATCAACAAGATTTAGTTTGTTGTAAAACTCTTGAGAGTTAAAATTTACATGATTGCATCAGCCACAAATTGAGTGGTCTGGACAGGTGGGGCCACCTCGTCGTGGTATGTGCAAACAGGTGTACACATAACTAAGCAGGTGTGTTTCGCTTCGTCTGAAAGGGAACGGTGATATTACTTGACCTCCAAATGCGGCCGAATCTCAGCTATCATTTTCCGACAGCTCCGAAGAACTTGCCCGCATGGGCCCCGCCGCGGTGGTTCTAGTGGCTAAGGTACTCGGCTGCTGACCCGCAGGTCGCGGGTTCGAATCCCAGCTGCGGCGGCTGCATTTCCGATGGAGGCGGAAATGAAGGAGGCCCGTGTGCTCAGATTTGGGTGCACGTTAGAGAACCCCAGCTGGTCTAAATTTCCGGAGTCCTCCACTACGGCGTCTCTTATAATCATATGGTGGTTTTGGGACGTTAAACCCCACATATCAATCGAACTTGCCCACATGGTGTGATTAGTCACGGACTAGGTACGGCTGTTACCGTGTCGTCCCATTTCGGATGAACGTCTTATAGGAGAGGATAGGAGTGTAACATGATCATCATCAGCGTCGTCGTCGTCATCATCATCATCATAAGCCTGACTACTCCCACTACAGGGCAAAGCAATTTCCAATGATCCGCCTATCAACCCGGTCTTTTCTTTGCATTGCCACGTTATACCTGCGAACTTTTTACTCTCATCGGCCAACCTAACTTTCTGTCTCCCCTTCGTGCATTTGCTTTCTATGGAAATTGAGTCAGTTACCCCTAAGGAACAGTGGTTATAATGCTTATGTACCACGTGCTCGGCCCATGTCCCTTTATTTTTCTTGATTTCAACTATAATATCCTTAACCCCGGTTTTTTCCCTGACCCACTATGTGCTCATCTTGTCTCTTAAGGTTACACCTATCATTTTCCTTTCCATACCGCGCTGCGTCGTCTTCAATTTATACTGAACCCTCTTTGTAAGCATCCAGGTTTCTGCTCCGTAGGTGGGTACTGGCAAGATAAAGCTGTTACCTTCCTATTGAAGGTTAGTGGTAGATCATCGTTCAGGATTTGAGAATGCTTACCAAATGTGATACAGCCCATCCTTATTCAGCCAGATATTTTACTCTCATGGTTCGGCTTTCCGGTTACTACCTGTCCTGAGTAAACGTTTTCTTTTACAACATCCAGCGTCTCTCCACCCATCGCAAAGTGCTTTTTTCTGCCGAGACTGTTGCAGATTGCTTTAGTTTTGTGCATATTAATTTTCAGACCTAACTTTTTGCTCTACGTGTCCAGTTCTGTAATCATGAGATGTAATTCGTCCCCTGAATTACTCATCAAGGCAATGCCATCAGTAAATCGCTGGTTACCAAGATACTCTCCATTCACTCGTATCCCCAACTCTTCCCAATCTAGGGTCTTCAAAACCTCCTGTAAACAAGCGGTGAATATTGGAGAGATCGTGTCTCCCTGCCTGACAGCCATCTTTATTGGGATTGTGTCGCTTTCAATATGCAGGACTATGGTGGCTGTGAATCCACTGTAGATTTCATCTAGTATATTTTTGTAGGTTTCTTCGACGCCCTGATTCCGTAGTGCCTGCATAACTTCTGGTGTCTCGGCTGTGTCAAATGCCTTCCCGTAATCTATGAAGGCTGTGTATAGGTGTGGGTTGTATTCCGCACATTCTTCTGTTACCTGATTGATAGTATGAATATGGTCTATTGTTGAGCAGCCTGTACGAAATCCTGCTTGGTTCTTTGGTTGATCGAACTCTGATGTTCCATTCTTTCTATTAGCTATTATTTTTGTAAATAGTTTCTTTAGTACGTACAGTAAGCTGATCGGCCTGTAATTTTCAAGTGCTGACGTCTCCTTTTCTATCGATTAGGATTATGTTAGCGTTCTTCCAAGATTTCGGTACCCTTCCCGCCAAGACACGCTTCGAATATAAGGTGGCCGATTCTTCTGCCGTAGTTCTTCCGCCACCTTTCAGAAGGTTGGTTGCTACCTTATACTAACCAGCGGCTTTGTCTCTTTGCATTGCGTGTCCAGAAAGGTAACGATTGATAATATTATACATAAAGCGCAGTTGAACCCACATGTTAGGCCCACATTATACATCAAATTTCATATACTTATACAACTTAGATACTTCTGATGTACAAGCTATGCATGTATGTTGATGGAGCTTGACATGTTTTCGAAGCGAAAAGTTTCTTATGTTTCATGCGAACGTGGCTCTGAGCGAAACGTCCGAAATGATTCTAATCATGAAAAAAATTATTTATAAATATTTGATAAATTAATAATTAAAAACCGGACGAGGTGAGCACGTGAGCTATGCTCTCACGTCAACTTTGTGACCACAGCCCCGATAAAGGTGTTGACGGCCGTCATTCTTGTGCTAAATGTGAGACATACAATACGAATTGAATTTATCATTTATATGTCATAAATACTTGTGCACAAATGTCGTGATAGGCCAGCATACGCATATCAATGACAATATCTGATTTGTTCTACTGTACAATTTCACAGTAGGTCAATAGTTGATGAGACCGTGTTGGGTTGATGGTTGATTGATATGCGGGGTTTAACGTCCCAAAACCACCACATGATTATGAGAGACGGCGTAGTGGAGGGCTCCGGAAATTTCGACCACCTGGGGTTCTTTAACGTGCACCCAAATCTGAGCACACGGGCCTACAACATTTCCGCCTCCATCTGAAATGCAGCCGCCGCAGCCGGGATTCGATCCCGTGCAATGCGGGTCAGCAGCAGAGTACCTTAGCCACTATACCACCGTGGCGGGGCACCGTGTTGGGCCCTTGGCCTGACACCAACAGTGAAACTGGGACCATAAGAACGGTTATAGCCTTTTTAAAAGCAACTGGACCGTATGCGTGGCTATACCATCTTTCTCAGCTGAAAAGAATGGTGCATACTAACCTATTTAGCTCATCGTCGTCATTTCTTTTAATTTTTCCTCCCTTTCCCTTCCCGCGGTGTAGAGTAGCAGGCTTGAGTATGCTGTCGCTCAGGCCAACCTATCTGCCTTTTTATAAATAAATCTGTCTTGCTCTCTCGTTTCGCGTCTGTAGACAGCGTGACCCAACTCCGATTCAAACAGAAGTACTACTAACATTGCTTTTTAAGTCACTCTGCTAACACTGCTTTGCATCGATATATACTGCTTCGTAAGACTTATCTCTTTTTTTTTACTTAGGCAACTCCACAGCGAGCATTCACCCCCTGTTTCTCTCAGCCGTGTCTTTCCCTAGACCTCCAAACTCTATTCCTTTTCTTCGGGGAATTTCGCACAACACTACTCACACTTCGCACGGTTCGTACGGCATCGTGTGATCTCACCGCAAATCCCGTTCGCGCGGTCCTCTCCAAACCCGAGCTACGCTGCCGAGTCATGGGTTATTTGCCGAGCGGCGTCTATTTCGGCTCGCTCGTGCACTGTCGGCGAGGTTGTGGGAGCTTTCGGCAACCTGCGACCCCTTGCGTACAACAAACACGCACCCACATTCAGACTGTGTTGTCCACCGAAGAGCGGCTGATCCATTACTCGGCGCTAATGGCCGCCGTCCCTGCAAGGACACGCTCGCTCCGTCTCTCTCACGCCGCAGTCGTCCATTTCTTGGGCTGGTCTGCGTCTACAGCAGCGAAACGAGGCCCGTTTGCATGTAACACGCTGCCAGAGCACATTGTTACTTCCGACGGCCGTCTTCATTTCTGCGCCTTGCTTCGATCTGCCTCACTAAAAGCGAATGTCCACGTACAATAGCGTGTATCAACAGAAACAATAGTCGTTTCCTCTTGCCGAAGCGCTGTAGACGAGAGGTGCTTTTACGACGCTTGCTGGTCCCCGTGTGCCTGTAGGAGGCCGTTGAGTGGTCTCGGTTGCGCATTACCAAGGACAAATGGAACACAATCGAGGCAACAGTAATGCTAACCAGAATGCGTTCTCTCGATCTCTGCTTTCGACGATCAGTGTACGTGGGCACGATTTCGACTGCAACCTCTTCGTCTCTTCGCTCGGCCAAGGACCCTCGCGCTGCTTCGTTGTCCGCATGGCAATATATATATATATATATATATATATATATATATATATATATATATATATAAATATATATATATATGTGTATATATATATATATATATATATATATATATATATATATATGTCAAGTAGATTTTCCGTGAGTGGTCACAACGTCGTTTATTTCGACGTTTCGGCCTAGAGTCTGGCCTTCATCAGGATTGACGGTACAGTTTGTTGGTGCTCAGCTTTATGCAATCTTGAGTCAGAGAAGGAGAAAGAGCAAAAAACGAAAGAAAAAAGAAGTAAAGAAAAAGAAGAAAGAAGAAAAAAGGAAAAAAGGAAAATACAAGGTGGACTCCCCCGGGCACCCCCTTTCACTCTTCCTTCCCTTCCCCTCCATCTCTCTCCCTTTTCTCCTTTTCACCTTTAAGATGTCTGCGGTCTGTGTATCTTTCTGTTCACTAATGCATTGTTCCCGACCAGACGGCGCCTCCTGGCTCTGGCGGTTCGGTGTGGAGGAAAAAGAGCTCTTTTTAAGAAGTTTAAGCCTTTAACTACTCAGCGCCTTGTCGACATCTCGTCGTAAAAAGAGGGGCGCCGCGTATTGCAGCAGAGGCTGGAAAGCGGGTGCAAAGGCAATTCTTGCCCGCTTCTGTATTACGCGTGCAGTAGGGGCCTCACGAATGTGCACAGGGTTGCTGTTGGGCATGTCATGTTTGGCACAATTGATTGGATAGTGAGGTAAAAACAGAAACAGACGACAGCTGTACTTAGGAAGAGTAGTTACACTTGGAATTACTTTGAGTTGTCCAGTGCCTTTCGCAGCTGCAGTGCCGTGCACTGAGTTATTTTTTCATTATCGCCGTTATTGTTCTCTTATGCTTTAATTGCTGCAAGTGTACCAGGATTCTCATTTATTACTCTATCGGTGTTGTTAAATTGGTGGATAAGGTATGACTCTCGTTGTTCATGTTCTCGTTTTGATTTAAATCCCGCCTCTAAGAGCGTTACTGATAGTTTGTCGAATGCATGGTCGGGAATATTGAGATGTTTTCATAGGGGTAGATTAGGGGCTGATTTCGCATGGGCTCTGCGATTATTGAAGCGAATCCTAAACGGTGCTTCTGTTTGTCCGATGTACTGCATACTGCACACATTGCAATCGAATAGGTATACCACATTAGAGGAATCGCATGTTAGGTTTCCTCGTATGTTAATCGAAAACTTGGATTGTGTGCTGGTTGCTTTGTGTGTTTCTCGCATCGCTTTACATACAAAACATTGTGATTTTAAACAAGGTTAGCATGAATTATTAGGGGGTGAGGTATTCATTTGAGAGTGGACAAGTGTAAGTGTGTCTTTGAGGTTGCGTGGTCGTCGGTAAACGACGCCTGGAGCGGATGGGAATGCGCGTTTCAGACGTTCACTTTGTTCCAGAATGTTGTAATGTCATTTAAGGATATTGTTTACATTGGGGAAATGCGTGCTGTAAGTTAAGCAAAGGTTTGTTAGTTGTGGGTCTTCTTGGGGTGGTCGCTTCAAAAGTAAGTCATCACGCTTCAGTTTTCTCGCTTTTTCAACGGCGTCATCAATTACATGTGGAGGGTATTTTTGTTTATCGAGCATAAGCTTTAGCCTCTGTGAGCTCGTGTCAAAATCAGCGTCTCTTGAGCTGATTCGCTTAAACCGGTGAGCCTGGCTGTATGGAATACTGTTTTTACAGTGTCGCGGGTGGTCGCTTTGGTAGTGGAGGTATTGCTGACGATCCGTTTGTCTGCGATATATGGTTGTAGAAAGCTTGTCTTCTAGTATCATTATGGTAACATCAAGAAAATTTACGGTTGCTTGCGAGAAGTGTGTGTGTGAAGTGTATGTTCAGATGTACAGCATTGTAAGTGTCGATAAAGCTGAGAAGTTCATCCTCGCTGTGGGTCCAAATAAGAAAGATGTCGTCTATGTATCTTCTGTGTAACAATGGTTTCAAAAAACTTTGTGGAAGAAACTCCGATTGTAGCTTTCCGATAAACATGTTGACATAATTGGGTGCCATTTTGGTGGCCATAGTGGTCCCGCTAATTTGTCGAAAATACTCTTGGTTAAATTCGAATGAATTTAATTCGAGGACCATCCTCATCAAAGTTGTGATGGCATAGAAACCTGGGTTGTTAGATTGTCTATGGTCTGTGTGCATGTTTTGTAATGCAGCTATGCCGTCATCGTGAGAAATATATGTATACAATGAAGAAACATCAAGAGTAACCAAGTACGAATTTTTCGGCACACACAGACCTGCAATGTCTCGAAGAAAATGTGTGGTGTTTTTTATGTACGACGCGAGGGTGCATGGAATGTGGCTTATTAGTTTGTCCACGTACCCTGATATGGGTTCAGTTATTGTACCGATGCCTGATATGATTGGTCGACCTGGGTTACCGGGTTTATGAATTTTTAGGAGGATGTAGAAGCGACCTGGACGAGGGTATGCTGCTCGCATCAGTTTGTGGTCAGTGTTGGTTATATTTTCTGCATCCAACAGTTTCTTTAGTACTGTTGATACGTTTGTATTCGTCTGTCGAATCACCTGGGAGGCGTTCGTAAAATTTTGAGTCATCTAGTTGGCGGTATGCTTCTTGTAAGTAGTTGGTTGTATTAGGGACTACAATTGCTCCTCCTTTGTCAGCGGGTTTTATTGCTATGTCTGTCCTAGATGCCAAATTTCTGATACTGATTTTTTCAGATTTTGTCAAGTTTTCTTGTTTTCCTATCTGTATGTGGTATTTGCGTACTATATCTTTTTGTACTGCAGTGATATAAAGGTCCAGGCACTTGCCTCGATTACTGTTCGGTGTCCAACAATTTGTTTTATGACGGTGAATTGTTTCGTGGTTTGAAGGCCTGTCCAAGAAATATTCACGCAACCGCACGCTTCTAGCGAAGTTGTCGAGGTCTCGGAGCAAGTGGAATTCATCGAAAAATTTTGTGGTCGGGCAGAAGCTTAGTCCTTTGGAAGCATGTTCAACGGGACTTGAAGAGCAAATTGTGCCTATCGTTAAAGAAAAAAAAACAAATCAACTGCTCAGGCTAAGTGATTGTACGACGCTGAACTACTTTGCGGTGAATGTAGCCGTTCACAATGCACACTACCATCTTGTCGAAAACGTCCTTGCCTTTCAGAATACGACAGATCCACAATACTGCCCGAATGTGTTGAGGCTAGAAAAGTATGGAGGCCAGAAGTAAAATGCAGGCGCGACAGAACCTACCTCTAATACTTCGTCAACGATCAAAACTTAAGAAAATCGATTGCTCATATTTTATATATGCGAAGGAATGTATTCAGAACATGTCCTATTACTTCGCTTGAATGTCTTCTGAATATGAATTCAGCTCAGGATGTTCTTATGTGATTCATGAATCACTACAATTGGTCAGATTCCTATCTGGCGTTAGAGATACGTAGTTCGAATGTAACATCGTGAAGTTTAGGGAGATAAGTTCCATGTTATTCCTTATTTAGGCAGAGTTAATTCATACAACTTTCGATGGCACGTCTGGGAGAAAAAGCGCATAATTCTTATTTATGTGAAACCTTAAGTAGATATTTTGAGCATATTAGACGCTTGTCGCGTCATAAAATAAGAAATCATTTGCCTCCCGCAGGTTTAAGGAATTTCCTTATCGGCAGTGGCCCAGCAGAGTTTGCTGTTTTCCCACAACCGGTTCAAGATTCTGTTGTTTCAGGACTTTCATAGGCTCCAATTTTCAGAACCATTCTCTTCTTTTACAGGGCTCAATTCAGTGCCGCTTTGTAATTTCAACGTTTCTTGTTCGGTACTTCCATTGAATGAAATTTTTTTATATTCACTCTTGTTGCTAGCCTGATTTAACTACGGAGTTTTTTAAGTATAAATACCCTACAGACAGGAGTAAAAAATTGTAAGGTAACGTAATTTTGATCGGTCTCTTTATAGTAAACACTAAATGTCCTGCCGTCTCCTCCCATGGATTATATCAATACCCATTTCCCCAGAGCATTATGGATTAGCATACTAAAGGAAGAGGAGAGAAAAGAAAGGCACTTATGTTAATCTATATAGACGAACTGGTATGGGGACCTAAACTGGGGAAAGAAATCATCATCAGCCTGACTACGCCCACTGCAGGGCAAAAGCCTCTCCCATGATCCGCCAATCAACCCGGTCTTGTGCTTTCCGTTGCCACGTTATACCTGCAAACTTTTTAATCTCATTGGCCCACCTAACTCTCTGTCTTCCATTCATGTTTTTGCCTTCTCTGGGAATTCAGTCAGTTACCCTTACTGACCCCCGGTTATTCTGCCTACGTTCTACGTGTCCGGCCCATGTCCATTTCTTTTTCTTCATTTCAACCATGTTATCCTTAACCCCGGTTTGTTTCCTGACCCACTCTGCTCTCTTCTTGTTTCTTAAGGTTACACCCATCATTTTCCGTTCCACCGCTTGCTGCGTCATCCTCAATTCAAGCTGAATCTTTTTTGTAAGCCTCCAGATTTCTGCTCTGTAGGTAAGTACTGGCAAGATGCAACTGTTATATACCTTCCCTTTGAGGAATAGAGGTAATCTACCAGTCATGATTTAAGAGTGCTGGACAAATGTGCTCCACCCCATTCTTATTCACCTAGTTTCTTCAATCTCGTGGTTCGGCTCCACGCTTATTACCTGTCCTAAGTAGACATACTCCTTAAAAACTTCCAGCGCCTCTCGACGTATCACAAAGTGCTGTTTTTTGACGAGATTGTTGCACATTACTTTAGTTTTGCGCATATTCATTTTCAGACATCCTTTTCTGCTTTCCGTGTCAGGTTCACTAATCATGAACTGTAATTCGTCCCCTTAGTTACTCCTTAGGCAATGTCATCAGCGAATCGCAGGTTACTAAGGTACTCTTCCTGAACCCTTATCCCTCTTCCCAGTCAAGGGTCCTGAATACTTCCTGTAAACACGCGGTGAATAGCATTAGAAAGATCGTGTCTCGCCGCCTTATGCCCTTCATAATTGGTATTCTTTCACTTTATTTATGGATATTTATGGATAAATATGGTGGCTGTTGATCCTCTGTAGATTTCTTCCAGTATTTGTATGTAGGGTTCTTTGATGCCGTGATTCCGTAGTGCCTATATTACTGCTGATGTCTCGACTGAGTCAAACTCCTTCTCGTAATATATAAAGGCTATGTATAGGGGTTGGTTGTATTCCGCATATCCCTCTATTAAATGATTGATAGTATCAATATGGTCTATTGTTGAGCAGCCTGTACGAAATCCTGTTTGGTCCTTTGGTTGATTGGACTTTAAGGATTAAGATTATGTTGGCGTTCTTCCGAAATTCTGGTACCTTCCCCGTCAAGAGACGCTTCGAAAATAAGGTGGCCAATTTTTCTAACACAATTTCTCCGCCATTTTTTAGGAGGTCTGTTGCTACTTTATCCTCACCAGCAGCTTTGCCTCCTTGCATTTTTTTAGGGCTTCCCTCACTTTCCCTGTCGTTACTGGTAGGATGTCGAAGTCTCTTGGACTATTATAGTTTATCGAAATACTATCCTGGTTCCTTTGGCTTCTGTACAGCTCTCTGTAGAACTCCTTCACAATCTCTACTATGCTATCCATATTAGTTATGGCATTGCCTTCCTTAAATTTTGTTTATCAATGCATGCATTCAATTTTTGCCTATGCACAACTCTGCCTTCGCAGCTTTTAGACTTCTGCCGTGTCTTACAGCCTGCTCATCACTTTCCAAGTTATACCTTCCGGTGTCGGCTACTTTACGCCTATTGATTAACTTCGAAAGCTCCACTAGCTTAATTTTTCGGTTGCATTTGAGGCTTTCATCGTTTGTCGCTCTTGTAGTGAATAAGAAAGACGTTGATACCATCAGGTCAGCTATCATCAGCACAAGAAGAAGGCACGAGATCGGCGATCAAGCACCGTCATCTGGGTTCGCCTGCGTTCCTTTAGAGCTACCACCCGCTTGCTCAGTCCTTCAATAAACCCCCTTTACATTTGGTGGATCGTGCTGGGTAACTGCATCACCTACACCCTGGAACTCCGATCCCGCACGCTGCAGTCGACCATGCAAGTTGACGCTGCCCAACAGACAGCACCTCTCGCGGCTCCTACTTGCCCCGGCCCGGTTCACCAGCGAGACCCCCCGATCTTTTCGGGCGCCGAAGACCAGGACGTCGAGGACTGGCTGTCGTCCTACGAAAAAGTCAGTGGACCAAACAGGTGGGATGACGCTGCTAAATTGAGCACCGTCAACTTTTACTTGGCTAATGTGGCGAAACTGTAGTATACAAACCACGAATCCGAGTTTGAGAACTGGGCCACTTTCAAGCAGGCAATATCTTCGGTTTTCGGTCGCCCTGCCGTGCGGAAGTTGCGCGCCGAACAACGCCTGCGTTCACGGGCACAAGAACCTGGCGAAACGTTTACCGCCTACATCGAAGATATACTCGATCTCTGCAAACGCGTCGATGCCGCAATGAGCGAAAGTGCCAAGATCCAGCACATTATGAAAGGTGTTGATGACGACGTCTTTCAAATGCTCCTGGCGAAGTCTCCTGGCACGGTGTCTGAAGTGGTAACTCTGTGCCAGAACTACGACGAATTGCGACGGCAACGAGCTCTCACCCGTCGTCCATTTCAGCCTAACCAACCACTCGCTGCACTGGACGTCGTACCTGACCACTCCCGCCTTCTAGCACAAATGAAAGACTTTGTGCGTGAGGAGGTCGCACGTCAGCTTTCCCTCCTGCCGTTTTGTCAGCGCCAAGAGCTCCCGCAGCAGCAGCAAGAGGAACCACCGACACCGTTAGCTCCCATGCTCCGACATGCACTTCAGGACCAGATTGCCGAGGCTATGCCAGTGCCCTTTCAGCAGCAAGTCGTCGCCGCGCCTCTTACTTATGCTGACGCAGTAAAGAGGCAGCAGCCACACCAGCCCTCGCCGTTCAATGGACTGCCGCATGTCACCGCTCCTACTCAGTCTTCCGTCGCATGGGCTCCTCCCCTCGCTACCACAGCCTCGACTCAGCCGTATGCCGCGTGGGCGGCGCCCCTTGCTACAAATGCCTGGCGAACGCGCGATAACCGGCCGATTTGTTTTGCGTGCGGCGGACCTGGCCATATCTCCCGATACTGCCGTCGTCACGTGCCCGCCTACACAGACGTCCGACCACGAAGCAATTACATGGACCGACCACCTTTTGGTTATGAAAGTTCGGATCGTCAGTCAAACACGTCTTCCCGTGACTATCCGGCAACTTCGTCTCGTCGCTCACCTTCACCCAATCGACGCTCCTTGTCACCCATGCGTCCACGACCAGCCCCTCAAAATGAGGGAAACTAGCCGTCGCAGTTCAAGGGGCAAGAACTGCGCTATCGAAATGTTCAAGTCCTCGCACCTTGCCGTCAAATATCGTCGAAGTTTTTGTAGACGGCGCCCATGCATACGCTCTTGTGGATACCGGTGCCGCTGTGTCTGTTATAGACGCCAAACTTTGCCGCAAGCTCCGAAAGGTGACCACGCCGCTTGATATGTTCTTACGTGCAGCAAATGGAGAACCTGTTCGACCTATAGCCGCCTGCACTGCCCGACTCAAAATTGCGGAGGACCACTACATTGTTGAGTTTATCGTCCTTTCCTCGTGCTCTCATGACGTCATCCTTGGCTGGGATTTCCTATCCCGTAATCGTGCCGTTATAGATTGTGCCCGTTCCGAACTTGAACTGCTTCCGTTCTTCGAGCAGCCCTACGACCACACTAATCAAGCCGCGCACAAGCTAGTTGTCCAAGAAGACACTGACATTCCACCGACAACAGCTGTTTTGCTCCCTGTGGTATCCGACGGCATGCGTGATGAAGTAGCATTTTTCGAGCCATCACGCCTCTTTCTAAGTCGGAAACCACTTCTGCTCCCTTATTCAGCCCTCTCAATTTCTGATGGAGCCAGTGCTCTCTGCTTTACCAATCCCTTTCCGCATACCATCAAACTGTTTAAAGGCGAGTCTCTTGGATGCGTACAGCCCATTGATAACAGACAAATTTTTACAGTGCCGCAAGAATCATCCCAAAGTGACCTCGCCACCGTCAGTGCTCTTAACCACTCTCATCTACAGGCTTCAAAAGTGTTCGATTCGGCGATCGCAGACGGACTGTCACCATCTGAACGATCTGAACTCCTCCAACTGCTGTACCAGTACCGCGAATCTTTCGATGTTGTTCAACCTTCACTTGGCCGCACTTCTACCACTCTACATTACATCGATACCGGCTCCCATGCGCCACTACGACAGCGACCATATCGTGTTTCTGTGACGGAACGCCAAGTTATTACCGAACAGGTGAACGATATGCTGCAACGTGGCGTCATTCAACCTTCACAAAGTCCATGGGCATCACCTGTAGTGCTCGTTAAAAAAAAGGATGGTTCCGTTCGCTTCTGCGTGGATTACCGGCGCCTAAATAAGATCACTCGAAAAGACGTGTATCCTTTACCCAGGATTGACGATGCCCTTGATACTTTACAAGGTGCCGAGTTTTTTTCATCATTAGATTTGCGCTCAGGGTACTGGCAGGTCCCCCTTGCCGATGCCGATCGACCAAAAACAGCCTTCGTGACACCGGACGGTCTGTATGAGTTTAATGTCATGACCTTCGGCCTCTGCAATGCGCCTGCCACCTTCGAGCGCATGATGGACTCGGTTCTTCGGGGTTTGAAATGGCAAATCTGTCTCTGCTACCTCGACGATATAGTCGTCTTTGCGCCAGACTTTGGAACACATCTCGAGCGCCTCAAACACGTCCTCACGTGCCTGAAGAATGCTCAGCTCCAACTCAACCTCAAGAAGTGTCACTTCGCTGCTCGCCAACTTACGATTCTCGGGCACGTCGTATCAAAGGACGGTATACTTCCAGACCCGGCTAAGTTACGTGCTGTCGCCGACTTCCCCAAACCAACGACTATGAAGCAGTTACGGAGCTTCGTGGGGTTATGCTCCTACTTTCGCCGGTTCGTGCGCAACTTCGCCTCTATCATTGCGCCTTTGACCGAACTTATAGGCAGCACCACTGATATTTCGGCATGGTCTTCTGAGTGTGACCAAGCCTTCTGTACCCTTCGTCGTCTCCTCACTTCGCCACCAATACTGCGTCACTACGATCCTACGGCAGCAACTGAGGTCCACACCGACGCCAGTGGTGTCGGCCTCGGTGCGGTTCTCGCGCAACGCAAGCCTGGATTCGCCGAGTATGTCGTCGCCTACGCCAGCAGAACTCTTACCAAGGCTGAATCAAACTACAGCGTCACCGAGAAGGAATGCTTGGCGATCGTTTGGGCGCTTGTCAAGTTCCGCCCATACCTTTATGGCCGTGCTTTTGATGTAGTAACGGACCACCACGCATTATGCTGGTTATCGTCGCTTAAGGACCCATCAGGTCGTCTTGCCCGTTGGGCTCTTCGGCTTCAAGAATATGAAATTCGCGTGGTATATCGTTCCGGCCACAAGCATGCCGATGCTGATGCACTGTCACGATCTCCCCTATCCCCGGACATCGCATCTTTTTCCTCGGACAACACGTTGTCAGCGCTTGACGAGGACACCATCTCTTCTGCACAACGTAATGACCCATGGATCGCTTCGCTTCTTGACGCGTTATCTGAGGCACCGACACTTCCAACCACTCGAACCCTGCGCCGCCAGGCTCCGCACTTCAGTATTCGGGATGGCCTCTTGTACCGGCGCAACTATTCAGCAGATGGTAGGAAATGGCTACTAGTCATTCCCCGAACGCTGCGCTCTACCATCTGCGCGTCGTTTCATTCCGACCCGCAATGTGCTCACGCCGGTGTTTTCAAGACCTACGAGCGCCTACGAAAAAGGTATTACTGGCGCGGAATGTTTACCTTCGTCCGCCAGTTCATTCGCGGCTGCCACGAATGTCAGCGGCGGAAAAGCCCGCCACATCCTGCAACAGGTTCATTGCAGCCACTTCCATGCCCAGACCGCCCATTCGACCGTGTAGGAATTGACCTCTACGGACCACTACCATTAACAACGGCAGGCAACCGATGGGCTATCGTGGCAGTGGATCATCTAACACGGTACGCTGAAACTGCTGCTCTCCCCACAGCTACAGCACAAGACGTCGCAACTTTCATACTCAATCGTTTTGTGCTTCGTCATGGTCCTCCTCGAGAACTTCTCAGTGACCGAGGGCGCGTTTTCCTCTCCGATGTAATACAAGCACTTCTTCAACAGTGCCATATGGTTCACCGGAAGAGTACAGCCTACCACCCACAGACGAACGGCTTGACTGAGCGGTTTAATCGTACTCTGGGGGACATGCTCGCTACGCATGTCGCTTCTGATCAAACAAACTGGAACCTCGTTCTCCCATTTGTGACATACGCGTATAACACCGCTACGCAAGTCACTACAGGGTTTTCCCCATTTTTTCTCCTGTACGGTCGCGAACCATCACACACCATCGACACTTTACTCCCATACTCGCCAGATCCCTCCGAATACAAGCCTGTCTCGGAAGCCGCTCGTTACGCAGAAGAGTGCCGCAAGCTAGCCAAGCGGCTTACTACATCCGACCAACAGCGCCAGAAGGAGATCCGTGACGACGACCATCGTTCTGCACCGACGTTCGTTCCTGGAGCACTTGTATGGCTTCATGTACCGCCCTGCGCCCCTGGTGTATCACCCAAGCTACTCTCCAATTATCATGGTCCCTACCGCGTGGTCGAGCGTACTTCACCCGTGAACTACGCCATTGAACCCCTCACGCCACCGAGCGACCGTCGTCGGCGTGGACGTGATATCGTTCACGTAAACCGTCTGAAGCCGTACTTCGACCCGCTTGTCCCCACGTGTTAGATCGCCAGGATGGCTTCAACTTTTTCGCCGGGGGTAATTGTAGTGAATAAGAAAGACGTTGATACCATCAGGTCAGCTATCATCAGCACAAGAAGAAGGCACGAGATCGGCAATCAAGCACCGTCATCTGGGTTCGCCTGCGTTCCTTTAGAGCTACCACCCGCTTGCTCAGTCCTTCAATAAACCCCCTTTACACTCTTAATAAGATTTTTTGTCTCCTGAAATAGTTTGCCAGTCTCCCATCTAGTGACTGATTCTCCAACTTCAATTG
Organism: Rhipicephalus microplus; assembly: GCF_013339725.1. NCBI lineage: Eukaryota > Metazoa > Arthropoda > Arachnida > Ixodida > Ixodidae > Rhipicephalus > Rhipicephalus microplus. The sequence goes on from NW_023613867.1 coordinate 34,480, forward strand.
CACACTGTTTGATGGCTATAATAATATTATCGTTCATTGTGTCAACGCAAACGTCGGTTATCTCATTTAGTACCTCGAATCGATTCTGAAACGAAACTCTGAATTCCTGTATTTTCCTTTGACCACCAGTTCATTATTTGGCTTCTTGCGTATCAGTTTTTCTTTGCTTTTTAAATCTAGGTGTATACGAGCTCTTACCATTCTATGGTCACTGCATATAATCTTGCTAACTACTTCTACATCCTGTACAATGTTTGAGTCTGCACACCGAAAGAAGTCAATTTCATTTTTAGTTTCACCATTAGGACTGCGTCACGTCCACTTACGGTTAGCCCATTTTCTGAAGAAGGTATTCATAGTCCGTAAACTATTTCGTTCTGCGAACTCTACTAATAACTACCCTCTGGCATTTCTAGAGCCGATGCCATATTCCCCCACTGCATGATCTCCAGCCTGTTTCTTACCTACTTTGGCATTAAAGTCGCCCATAGGAATAGTATACTGTGGCTTTACTTTATTGTTGGCTGTCCCTACATCTTCATAAAAGCATTCAACCAAACGATCATCATGGCTAGATGTAGGCGCGTAGGCCTGTACCACCTTCATCTTGTACCTTTTGGTAAACATAATTATAATACTTGCCACCCTGTCACTGATGCTATAGCATTTTTTCTATGTTGCCAGTGATATTCTTGCGTATAAGAAACCCCACTCTTAGTTTTTTTTTCTGTCAACTAATCCACGGTAGCGTAGGATGTGTCCCTTCTTCAGCACTGTATAAGCCTCACGGGTCCTCCTAACTTCGCTAAGCTCTATTACAACTCACTTAACACCCTCTAATTCTAAGAATAGCACAGCTAGACTAGTCTCACTAGATAGCGTCTAGTATTGAAAGTTGCCATGTTCAGATTCTAATGGCAGCCCATCTGTACCCAGAGATTCTCAGCAGCCTCCACCTCGTCACTGGTCTGACCGCCGCCTTTAATCATTAAAAATCATTAAAAAAAAAGAGAGGTCTGGGGTGCGACCTCACTGGCAACCATCTGCTGATTATGCACTCCCTCACCAGAGGAGGATTGGTCACCCTTGTACAGTACCTGGCCACAACCTCCCATGAAGACAGCGAAAAACCCTTGGGGAAAGAAATCAGGGAGTGTAAAAGTTGGAGGTAGAGTGAAAGACTGATTCCTCGCTGGGACAAGCACTCGAAGTCATGGATACTCAAATTGATCAGAGCCAAATGACGGTGGTAACCATCTTGAAATTGTGCCACTGGGAAGCCGACATTTCGCATTCTTGCATTTATGACACTTTCTGCCATAAATGCAAGAATGCAAAATTAGATACAAAGGTAGGAGGCTAATGACCCCCTTCAACCATGTCTTTGTAACAATGATTACATTGCTTCAGTGATTCATTGTATTTGTAATCACTTTGATAGGCTTTGTAATTTTTTCTGTAGTATCTTGATGGATCTGAAGCACCCTTTCTCTGTTTTTCATGAAGTATGGGGACGATAACGGTATTTTAAAGAGTAATGAACAACCTGAGAACGAATTGGTGGGAACTGGAAGGAAAGACGCGCATTACGAGTATTATAGCAGTCATCCCGCGTAATTGGTCCCGAAGACAAGGTACGAGTAAGAGTGAAAAAAAAAGCAGCGATAAGACGAAAGGGTGTGTTCATGCGTTCTCGCTCAGAAATTAGTTTTTTTTCCTTCTTTTTTTACTGTCGTGATATTCGAGCGAAGCACGTGGCGACAAACTTTCAGCGGGTCTCTCGCTCCCGGCCGCCATTAATGTCGGCACGTGGGTGACACAATAAACAAAACGATAAAGAAGACGAAAACCCCATATCAAAGCCGAAGGGTGAAATCGTAACGTGGTGTAATCGCAGAGATGGCTATAGAATAAAAAGAAAAAGAGAAAAAAGATCCTGGCCAAGTGTTACTAAAAGTGGCAGCTCTGGAATGCGGGTAAGGGGCAGCAGGATGAATTTCTCGATCCATTTAGCTCGTCTCGGCCCACGCTTACGGCGCACACTCCGAAAATGAAGTTTTCTTTCTTTCTTTCTAGAGTGCCGTTTTGTCACCCTAAGAACTTTTAAATTATGTTGACAATAAATTATTGCTATAGTGTCTGCAACGCTGCAAATACGAAAAGAGGAACGACACGCTGCACATTTGTAGAAGGTGCTTACGAAAGGCCAAGTAAAGCAAGTTTAAAGCTAAGTAAAGTGAAGTTGAAATTACCTTACCACCGTACTCTAGAACGTCCCTTCACTCAAGCTTCACCTTCAATTGAGAAAACCGATGGAAGCGGCATCTCTAGGCACAGCAAGTCACTGCATTTCAGGGATAATTTGCTGCGACTCTTGAGTAGCACAACGTCATTTTCCGCTGAGTGGTGCCGCAGTACTCAACTCTGTCATGTGAAAGTCGAGTCGAGGAGCGTTTGTGAATACAGGGGTTAGTGGCATGATGGGAGCTGTCAGATCATATGTGGAGTTTAACGTCCTGAAAACACATCATATGATTATGAAAGACGTCGTAGTGGAGAGCTCGGGAAATTTTGACCACCTGGGGTTCTTTAAGTGCGCCCAAATCTGAGCACACAGGACTACAGCAGTTTCGCCCCCATCGAAAATGCAGCCACCGCAGCCGGGATTCAATATTGCGACTTGCGGGTCAGCAGCCGAAACTCTTAGCCACTAGACCACCGCGGTGGGGCGGGAAGTGTCAGCTAGAGATTTCTGTAATGTAATACCCCGTACTGTGTTCTTGTATACCTGTGCTGCTGGCGACAGCAAGCAAGTAGATCATCGATAGAACATAATTACTCACACTTTAATCTGCTACATGAATAATAGGCAAAAATTGGTGGTTTTATCACAGCGCTGAGAAATAAGCACTCAGTGTCTGACCATGTCTGGCAAGGTGCGCGCTGTAGCTTTCCCATGTTTTTCATTCCAACCCATGGATAAATTTATCACAAAAAATCATAGTGCGAAAAAGCTGTAGTCCATGGGATTCTCCCCTCTGCATTCGCACTAACCATGTTCTGATTTTCATGTGCGCGAGTTTCGCTGAGCGTGGTTAATAGTGGACGAAAAAGTTGCGTTGTATTTCGACGTTATTTTGACTGTATGCAACGTTTTTTTTATGCGACGTAAAATGCTTGTCGCCATTTCGACAGTAAATGAACTAGCTATTGAGTGTGTCTTTAAGTAAGGTCTTCAGTTAAAGCACACAAATTGCACTTGTTCAATTTGTCTCGCTTGATTTAGTTATATCTTGCCTATGCTATTTGTCGCGTACACATGTGCGAGATTGTGTGCGAGTTTGTAGAATCTTTCGAGCAATCTATCTTTTACTTAATAATTTTATTAGTGTGCAGACGAAATTTGACAAATATTTCCGGACATTCTCCACCATTTAACAAACTTTAGCTATTCATGAAATGAGAAGGAAGGAAGGAAGGAAGGAAGGGAGGAAAAAAGGAAGGAAGAAAGAAAGAAAGGAAGAAAGAAAGAAAGGAAGAAAGAAAGAAAGGAAGAAAGAAAGAAAGACAGCGAGAGAGTGAGGGAGGAAGGAAGGAAGAAAGAAAGAAAGGAAGGAAGGAAGAGGGAAGGAACGGAGGGAGGAAAGAAGAAAGGAAGAAAGGAAGGGAGGGAAGAACGAAGGAAGGCAGAAAGAAAGGGAGGAAGGGAAGAAGGAGGGAAGGGAGGAAGAAATAAAGAATATAAGGAAGGAAGGAAAAAAGGAAGAGAGGGAGGAATGGAGGAAGGTAGGAATGAAGAAAGAAAGAAGGGAACGAGGGAAGGAAGGAAGAAAAGAAGAAAGAAAGCAAGAAAGGAAGAAAGAAAGAAGGAAGGAAGGAAAGAAAGAAAGGAAGGAAGGAAGGAAGAAAGAAAGGAACGAAGGAAGGAAGGAAGGAAGGAAGGAAGGAAGAAGGAAAGCAAGGAACGAAGGAAGAAAGAAAGAAAGAAAGAAAGGAAGGAAGGAAGGAAGAAAGAAAGAAGGAAGGAAAGAAAGGAACGAAGGAAGGAAGGAAGGAAGAAAGAAAGAAAGAAGGAAAGCAAGGAACGAAGGAAGGAAGGAAGGAAGAAAGAAGGAAAGCAAGGAACGAAGGAAGAAAGAGAGAAAGAAAGGAAGGAAGGAAGGAAGGAAGGAAGAAGGAAGGAAAGAAAGAAAGGAACGAAGGAAGGAAGGAAGAAAGAAAGAAAGAAAGAAAGAAAGAAAGAAAGCAAGGAACGAAGGAAGGAGTGAAGAAAGGAAGGAAGGAAGGAAATAGCCACTTTCTTTCTTCACATTTAAAATATGGTTACCAATATGACAACACCCCCTACTTCCTTTGCCTCATTGCGTGGGTTTCATTATTATTACGGCTAACAACCAAAAAACGATCCCTAAATTCACACATACTTGAGTAATACCTTTATACATTAAAATTACGCGGATCTCAGATACACGTCCAAATTTATTCACTGCAAAAATTTCATCAAGTCGCAAATTTAATGCTACAAGTCCTTTCATCCTGTACGCAAAGCGTTTTGCAGCATGGACCTGCCTTTTGGGCAGTACGGTGAAAAGCGGAGACTTCACCACACGTACCAAGCCACCCTCGCTTTGAATCTCGGAAACTTGTAACATGAAATAAACGTGAAGACAGAGCTGGGTACAAGCACTATAGCGAAGAATACATACACGACGCTGACTTTCAGCAACCTGCCGTTGAAATTCAGCGCCGTGTACGCCTTTTCCGACAGTCTTTGCTTATTGCGCTGTTCTTACATTCGTTATACCCGCACTTATTACAGTGACTCCCGCGTCTGTGTAGGCATCTCTATGGGCCCTATTTTCTCGGCGAGAAGCCAGGCCAGAAGACGGGCAAACAGTAAGGAAGGTTTAATTGAAAAGAACACTAAGGTTCAAGATCATCGATGTGTACAAAATATCTAACCTTTGAGACATGTTATCTTCAGGGGCCGTTGCGTAGTGTGAACAAGACAGGCCACCGCCACATCTGGTGCGGTAGTGCAGATGTGAGGAGGCTGTTTGCGTGAAGTGCAACACGGTAGTCTGTATATAGTAGAAGAGGTACGCACAGTGACTCTGGCAAATGTTACGGTGTTCTACAATATGCAGGTGATCAGAATGCCGACTCATTCACCAATATTTCTATACGCCGGCTCCACCGTGTTTTCTTGGCGCTACTTCAACCCTGTTGCAGCTTGTATACTGTGCGCGACGGTCCATGCGTTCATTTATTTGTTACAGAAGCCTCTCCTGTATTCCAGTAATTCGGTAAAACAGAGGCAACATCGACCAGGAACACAAAAAGCTACAATCTGAAGGAATGCCGGGGAGGAAGGGGGGCACCTTAAAAAACTGTAACGTTGAAGTAATCAAAGCAATTATCTTCATGCGTGTCAAGTATACGTCCTCGTCACTCTATGCCTCTATTCTCTATGCCTGATATAAAATTAGCGATTCAGTGAACCGGCAGAAACTCGAACACATAATAGATAAGGACAGGTGCACTTGACAGCTTTTACAGATTTAATTTATTTAGTGATCGAGAAGCTGGACATATATATTCAATAAAGCAGCTACCCTTTTTTTTTTTTGCCGCGGTCACGCGCTTATCACTACCAGCCGGCCGAATTCGGTGTTTGGCCCCATTAGGTTATCGTCCTTATGGCATGTATATTAGACTTCGATTTGATTCCTATTTGCGAATGGGCTTCCTACGGGAATAAGAAACTGCAAGAGCTACCAGTTGGCCATAGATATCGACTACAGCAAGTAGAGTGCACGGCGTATATACGCTATGGGCTAAGTTTGGTCGGTACACAGTGGTGTCGTATTCACTCGAACGGGTCTGTTTAATGGTTTATTGACCAAATGAAACAACTGTCAAAACAAAATTTCTTCGGTGCTATTTAAACCTGATGAGAGGACCGGCTAATAACTATCTAACAATCATAATGTAATTTACCTAATGATAGAATAATGATCCATCTACAAAGCTAATGTAATAAATTGACCCTATAATTTGGCCATACTTTGGACTGGCCTAGTTGGCTCTTGTCCCGCTGTAACATAATGATCCTACAGAGCTACAAGTGATAAAGTATAATTTGTTGTGTAAAGATGGCTTGTTATCCTTATGGGGCGCGCTTTTACTCTCCCACAAGGTCGATTCATCGTAATCGCTTTGAGTTTCGTACAACGCCACTCTCTTATCCGTTCAACAAAAAGGACTGCACGGCATCATTTAGTTTGAAAAATAAATAACAAAAGCACCTAAGTGTAATGCATACCTATTATGGAACGATGTCGAATGACTGGACTGAGCAGGCCACTTGGGAGAACTGCTACCATGTTTATTTTTGTCTGCTCTCGTTTACGACTTGTACAGACCTACTCAACCATTTCGACCATGCATAGATTCGCGGAAACAGCCCTTCTTCGTGCTCGTCGTCATCAAGACCAGCTTTTGCAGTAGCCGGATTTCCTCAACGCCGAACAATTATGGTGGTTACTCATGGTGGAACAATCATCGTGGCCCGCACCCTAGTAACAGAGAGTTACCCGGGTGCGTGCAGTCGGGCATAGAGAGCAATGGGTCTGTGTCTTTCACTAACCAAGTCGGAGTTCCGGTGTACAGTTGTTTGGCCCTCTTGAAATTTCACCTTAGAGCAACGTTCATTTCTTTCCAAGACGAGTTGTTTGTACAAAAGCAGGGTATTTGTATCGATTAGTGTGTAGCACATGTGGTGTGCAGTATCTTCCTAGCTCAGATTGACCGACACCTGAACAATGTTTGGTCCAACGACAAGGTGTCACGCGTTTTTAGATACGTGGATAATTTTTTCGTTCTTTTGAAAAAGGAGTCAGATGAACACTACTCTGCGTGTGTCACGTTTGTTTTAGATAAGTTTAGAGCAGTAGTACAAAGGCTCAAGTTTACTCACAAGCT
>NW_023613868.1:0-41778 GCF_013339725.1 Rhipicephalus microplus
CTTGAAAAGTAGCGCGTCATTAACTCAGACGATAAGGTGAAGCCCTTTACAGAACGGTATCAAATGTTCTGCCATTTCCTCCTCGTCTCCACACTCACTACATAACACTAATGCTCCTTCGTAATTGGATCAGTACGCCTTGGTACGCAGTATTCCTGTTCTGGCCTATAACAGCACATATTTACCCCAAGAATTATCGTAGACTTTTTCCCTTGCAATTTCCTGCTTGAAAGTTTGGTAGGTTTCCAGTGATGATTTCGCAAGCATTCCAATCTTCCACATGTCTCTCCCTGTTTCATTAGCCTTCTTCTTAACCGATGTTTCCTTTTGACTTGGTATTCTGCTGTTTTCTAAATACTTGCTTGACAATTTTCGAGTTCGGTTGCTCCTTTTAGTATCAAAATTCTTCATGTACAAGTAGCTGAAAACTTGCTAGCCCAACGCTCCTTTCCCATTTTTCACAATCGCTCCTCAAACTCTATCTTGCTGCTTGCTAACCTGCACTCAAACGATGTCCATTCATATCACCCTGTATCCCTTGATTTTGGTATAGCCGTGTGTTCCAAAAGCAAGTCTACTTATGCGACGTTGTTTAATTTTCAATTTTGCTTGAACCTCTGACTTCATACTGAAGACTGCATTGCGAAACGTCTAACCTGGAACTATGACGCCTTTCCAAATGTCTCTGAGTGAATGTCTTTGAAATCTAAAAAAAACGCAGCATAAATGTCTGTCCCTTTCACAAACCGTGCCAAACGAGCAACCATCACATGAATATTCTTCGCCTTCTCATCTATTTTATTACCGTAAGCATAATAAATCTTTGGAACAACTTTGAATTTAAATGACCAGCGGTTATCCTGTCTACGCGCTACATGCCCTGCCCATGTCCATTTCTTCTTCTTGATTTCAGCTATGATATCCTTAACCCCCCTTTGTTCCCTAATCCACTCTGCTCTCTTCTTGTCTCTTAAGGTTACACCTACCATTTTTCTTTCCATTGCTCGCTGCGTCGTCCTCAATTTAAGCTAAACCCTCTTTGTAAGTCTCCAGGTTTCTGCTCCGTAGCTAAGTACCGGCAAGATACAGCTGTTATATACCTTCCTCTTGAGGGATAGTGGCAATCTACCTGTCATAATTTGAGAGTGCTTGCCGCTGGTCATTAAGGGTAACTGACTGGATTCCCAGAGAAGGGAAGCGGGTTAGGGGGAGACAGAAGGTTAGGTGGGCAGATGAAATTAAGAAGTTTGCGGGTATAAATTGGAAGCAGCAAGCACAGGACCGGGTTAACTGGCGGAACATGGGAGAGGCCTTTGTCCTGCAGTGGACGTATTCAGGCTGATGATGATGATGATGATGATGAGGATGATGATGAATTTAAATGATTGCGTAATTACTGCAATAAAAAGCCAGCCTTGACTCTCAAAACTTCCATTAGACAAGGGCTAATTACAACAATTTCGGGAGTTCACCTATAAGAGCGCACCTAACTGATAATCTGTTTTTTTAGGATACCACTTCAGCGTCAACCACTCCACGCAGCGGGGTATGGACGTGGCCAATAGTGGTAAGAAAATCAAATGAGCTATCCTACTAATCTGTGGAAGTTCACTGAAAAACTTTCATCCTGGTTCATAAAGTGACAGGCACTGAGTAAGACAAGGTCACCGTTATTTTACTCAATGTCAAAACGATGTGCATTGTACTGATATATGGTCGAGCCTAGCACTAACAATTTCCTCCAGATATGCCTGCACAGCGTTTCAAAGGTGCTTGTGCTATGCCTCAACGAAGGTACAGTTGTCGTTACATCAATCAGAGTTCAGTCGGTGTAACGCGTTAGAACCTTCACATTGGGGTTTCACTGTCAAGTAGCACATCCGGTCACGGAAGCATTGGGTAGTGCTAAGTCCGACCCTTTTGCGCCATTGCTGGGCAACTAAATGTATACTCCCCGCAAGTAGGACGCGCCACAGCACCGCTGTGAAGTCGTTGCTGGGTCACTCGGCAGAACGACGGCGAGTGACGGAAAACATGAGCAAATGCAACGTGCTACGAATAAATGCTGCACTTGGCCTGCGTTGCAAATGACTACGACTTCAACCACGTGAGCAATAAAGTTCAGTTGTAGGAATCATTGTAGCTGTTCTAACAAGCAAAACATCAAGACCGCGGGATACGGGCCATCGCGAATGCGTTGGGTAAGCGAAGAACTCATATTCTTCACAGCCATTCACATGACAAAATATTATAATGAAAGTCTTCTGCTATTGTTTTGATTGGCCTTCGCAGATAACCCATGGTAACCTTGACGATCGAACTCGAAAGAGCCCCTGACCGTTGTGCGCTTCAATGTGTGCTTGGGAAGAAGACGAAGTTTTTCCTGAGTGGAATGCTGGTTTCAGTCTTTGTTATTTTTTCTCGTTTTCTTTGGTGCTTGTGAAAGACGCCGTTCTTCTGCCTGCGGAAATGGACGTAAAATCACCAGGGCCTCCACCCATACGTTCCGCATCGTCTGTGGCCACTCTAAGAAAGCGCTCCGGCCACCCAAGTGACATCGACAGTGAGGACACGCTGATTTACTATACGGCCAGTGATGAGAGCTCCGATGAAAGTGACTTTCTGCCCGTGGCAAGACACAAGGCGATGAGGAGGCTGCTTACGACATCTCCTTCCCAAAGTAAGGCTACCACGAATATTCAAAAGCCACCGGTTCACACTATTTTGTTTGTCCCGCTGAATGCCGCTGACAGCATGAACCGACTTAATTGCCAGGTCACGTCTATGTCACCTGAAGTGCTCGTTCCGGGACAAATAACAGACGTGAGAATCAATGGCCGCAAGAACGTTCTGGCGATAGACGTTACGCAACGTACTGCTCTTGACGTATTGACCAAGGTGAATGTGCTGGGGAACATCAACGTACGTTCTTTCGTACCAGATGGCAAGGACTGTAGGGTAGGCTTTATCTACGACGTCGACACTTCTATCAGCGATATTGATTTCCCCACTCTAATCAAACCAGTGACGGAAGCTACTATAATCTTGCCAGCCCGCCATCTCGGGAACTCACGATGCGTGAAACTAGTTTTCAAGGGTGACAGCCTCCCAACTCAAGTAAGAGTTGGTCATTTTCGACACACAATACGGCGTTCATGCCGAAACCTCTTCAGTGTCGGAAGTGCTGTAAAATAGGACACGTGAGTGCTGTTTGCACAAGTTCTGCTGTGTGCTCCCGATGCTCGGAGTCGCACAACACGGAAGCCTGCCAGGCAGAACATCGCAAAGGCGGCAATTGCCAAGGTCCTCACGAGGCGTCATCAAAGCAGTGCCCAAATGTGAAGAAGGAGATGCAAGTGCTGAGGCAGATGGCCAGAGACGGTTCAACCCACAGGGAGGCTGCTGACAAAGTGCGACGTTGGCGTTCACGCCATAAGAAAACTACTAGGACATCCTCTGCCAAGGCCAGGGATACACCGCTACCCCATATCACGCACTCACCACCACAAACATCAACAAGTGCCAACAACAAGCATCCTCAGAAAGACGCAAGAAACATTGACCCTGACGCGTGGCCAGCGCTGCCGTCAGTGACACCGCCAGTAGAGCCGCAGCATCGCCCACTAAAAACTACTTCAGAGTGAGTAGGTCATGACAGTCAAGATAACGAAATAATAGACGTGATTAAGACCCTCGTGAAGACAATTCGAGTACTCCTGAATATTATTCAGACTCCGGCTGCCCACAGCGCTCTTCAAATATTGGATGCTTTGAATCCGGTGCTATCAAATCTAGAGAAGCACCATGGTTCTTTCTCTGCAGCCCTTACGTAAACAAGTGAAAGAGGCATCAATTTTTCAATGAAATGCCCGAGGTTTTAAACACCGCATTTCGGATTTTCGACCATTAGTTTTCAAGAATCAGTTTCCAATTATCGTAATTTGTGAACCGTGTCTTCACAATGCTATACGACTTTCTAAATACCAGGCTTTCAGATCTGCAACCCGTAAAGAAACCAGTAAGGTCATTGTTTACATCAGGTGCGAACTCACATATTTGAGCATCCAGTAACACTGGACGACAGCAACCAATACGTGTGCCTGACAGTTAAGTGTCAGAACGTTAACTTCACGCTAGTGGCAGTATATATTTCGCCTTCAGGCCGCTTCGACTCAGCAAGATTAAGCGCCATTATACCAGCGACACCTGGGCCATGGATTATTACCGGTGATTTTAACGCTCATCACCCCTGTGGGGAAGCCAGAAGATGGACCGTCGGAGAAGAAATGTGTCCTCTTTTGCATCTGACCACTAACTATAATGTTTAAATGACGGCACTCCTACGTTTTTGCGGCGTCTGACATATAGTAGCTGTCTCGACCTAACTTTTGTGTCAAGTAGCCTAAGTACCACGGTGCAGTGGTTGCGGACAATGAAACGCGTGGCAGCGACCACAGCCCCACCTATATAAAGATCAAGGGGCTAAGCAAGTCGCAAATTGCGCCCGCTTCACGGATAGACTGGTCAAAGTACAGATCATCCACAGAGAAGCAATGCGAAAGAAACCAAGAAGGTTCTCTTGAAAGCCTAGAAGGTGTAATGAAGGCCACTATCCAAGAGGCACCGTTTAATTGTGGACCTTTGCCAGATGTTTGCAAATATGAGGTGAATTTGGAGCGACTTCGCGCAATCTGTCGTCACGCCGAATGACGTTATAGGCGCACAAAATCCATCTACGACTTGAGGGAAGCGAGACGTCTACAAAAGAAGATTCAACGTCGAATCAATGCACTACAGTCGCTGCGATGGAAGTCACTATGCGAGTCGCTCGATCCCCACAAACCTCTTTCGCAAATATGGAGAATAATCTCCGGCCTACGAACATTGCCACAACAGCATCGTCCGTTCAAATTCCTTGCTCTCCACCAAAGCCGGCGTGAAATCGATGTAGCGGAAGACTTCTATGCCAGGGATGCAAACAAGGGGTCCGGGATAAACATGAGTAACCTACGAAACGCACCGGTGTCCAGAGACACTCAGACGGACAATATGTTTTCTCTAGAGGAGCTTCAGGCAGAATTGGCAGCATGCAAGCGCTCGTCATCGCCTGGACCCGATGGAGTCACTTACATGGCCCTTGCTAACCTTGGACGAACAGCTTGGCGTGCCCTTCTAGCTGTATACAATGACTCGTGGAGCAACGGCTTGGTTCCTTCTTCGTGGAAGTGCAGCCGCCTTGTGCCCCTGCTCAAACCAGGCAAATCGCCTCTGGACATGGCCTCCTATCGCCCCATCGCGCTTGCCAGCTGTTTTGGAAAGGTGATGGAGAGAATGGTGCTGACTCGCCTGGAGTGGTACTTGGAACGTAACCTATAATACCCCGATGCTTTGACCGGCTTTCGACGTGGACGGTCTTCCATAGACAATGTTGTTGATCTTGTCACGTCTCTACAACAGCAGAAAAGCCTAAAGAGATTATCAGCGGCACTTTTCTTGGATACTAAGGCTGCATATGACAATGTACTACATGAAACGATCCTGCACGCCTTGGGCAGCATTGGATTGGGAGGCCGCGTTTGCCTATAGATCTACAGCTATTTGAAGAACAGAAGCTTCTTTGTTCAGACAGAAGATGGCGCAACAAGGAAACACTATACTTATCGCGGAGTACCTCAAGGTGGGGTCCTAAGCCCTATACGTTTCAACCTTGCGCTCATCGGCCTCGTTGACGTCCTGCCACACTCCGTACATCTGTCGATATACGCGGACGACATCTGCATCTGGGCATCAGGGGTCACGCGTCTACATGTACGAGCCAGGCTTTCGACAGTGGCTACACTGACGTCAAACTACCTTCAAGGACGAGGACTTGAGCTGTCATCTAGAAATGCTCACTGGTTGCGTTTACGCGCAAGACAATAGAGAGTTTTAATACTGCGGAATGGTGCTGCGTACGCATCACGCAAGCGCCTTGCGTTACGTGACGTCGTTTGCCACTAATCGGCTTTTAGTACGCCGTAGTACCCGCGTACGTAATGAGCGTGAAGCGTGTTGCGCCATCTGGTAGATCAAAATAGAAGCACGTGTTGTTCACAGCCAATGTGAGCCAATCCAAGTGTTGTAGCCAGATTATGGCCATATTTTAGGCCACCCCTATCAGAAAAATTACCATAGTGGATACTGGAAAACATGGTGGGCGTAGTGAAAATAATAGTGGGCATGGTGGAAATTATAGTGGGCATGGTGGAAATTATGATGGCTATGGTGAGACGTAGTAGAAAATATGGTGGTTATGCCGGGACATACTGGGTGGTATGGTGTACAGATGACGGGTAAAGTGGAAATGATGGTGGAAAGCAGAGGCTAGATAGTGGGCAATAAAGGGACACTCTGCCCACCATTGCGATAATGCTGGGAAGCCCTAAGCATATGGTGGATGGTGCTTATTATGGTGGAGAACATGGTGTACCAAGCTGAGAAACTTTTCCGACCAATGCGATAATGCTGGGAAGCACTAAGCAGATGACGGGTGCTGCTTTTTATTTTTTGTGGCAGCTCGTCACGGTGATTCTGACGTCATTTCGCGCTCAAGTGTTGCCGACCCTGCAGCACCCACCATACCCATCATGCGCCATGGTGGGCGTTTCCCACCATTCACCCACTAAATTAATCCACTATAATGGTGGGTGGTGGTTAACACCATGCCCACCATTCGTTTTTTTCCGATAGGGACAGAGCCGGTCGGTGCCTTCCTTCGATGCCACATTTTACAAAACGAAGTCTCGCGCTTTCGCGAACTTGTTCGAGAGCAGCGCGATCACCTCATACGTAGCACGCACGCATCTCATGCGTGCGTACGTAGCAGCTGCGTATGTAATGCGATACGTGCGCGTTGCGGTCTGCGCATGCGCACTACGCAGTACGTTGCGTCCTTACGTACGCAACGCCGCCACGTACGCAGCGTACACAGTACTAAAACTCTCTAATGACACCATACCGCATCAGAATTAATGGAAACACGATCAACTATCAAAAGACTCACCGTTTCCTGGGAGTAATAATAGATCGTGACTTGTCTTGGAGCCCTGATATCGCTTACATGAAGAAGAAACTGACCATGATCACCCACGTCCTAAGGTTTCTTGCGGGAAAATCATGGGGTGCATCAGTACGAGCCATGCTTCAACTGTATGCTGCACTTTTTCTTTGCTTCATGCGCTACAGCCTACCTGTGTTGGCAAGGCCCGCATACCAAACGCACACGTCTTCCAGTCATCACAAGCTCAAGCACTGAGAATATGCCTCGGGCTGCCGACATGCGCATCCTCAGCAGCGACTGTCGCAGTCGCTTATGAACACCCTATCACAACCTACATTCGTGTCAATGCTTTAAGAACGCACATAAGACCTGCCACCCGGATTCAATCGCATCACCTCGCCTCCCTTGCAACTTCCAGGCCATGCTCTGCGTTTTGCTCTATTATTGCCCGCATCGCACGGTGATTCCCACGAACTTCACGCACGCAGCAAGACCGTCGTTACCATTGGGGTATCTACATCCACTGGAAGCCCTGATAACCATCCCCGGAATGCAAAAGAACAAAATTTTGTCAAATTTGGCCCTAAAACAAACAACAATACTGTTTCTGCATGAGAAACACAGTGGACGCAATCACATTTACACGGATGGGTCAGTCACTTCAACAAGTTTAACAGGCGCAGTGGTAATTCCGGAAAAATTCATCACGATAAAGTTTAGGACCTCGCATCTGACATTATCCACGGCGGCAGAACTCGCCGCCATTCGTGCCGCTCTGGAGTTCTTAGTTGAAAAACCGCAACAGACATGGTCAATATTCTCCGACTCCAAAGCAGCTCTCCAGGTCATTGGCTCGCCATATCGTCATGGACCAAACGAACAGCTAATTGCTAAAATACGACTGCTTTATCACCGGGCAATAGAGAAACAACATGACATAGCGTATCAATGGATACCAGGCCACTGCAGCATTGATGGAAACGACCGTGCAGATGAAGCAGCCCGAACTACTATGATGATGCCCCTTGTGTAGCTATACCATTATCAAGAACGGACGCCGCTGCAAGGCTTCGATCACTAGCACGAGAACTGACACTCGCTCAGTGGAATTCACCGGCATTCACCAACGTCCGGCTTCATAATTTGGACCCACACCTACAGCTCCGTCTTCCATCAGGAATAACCAGAGCAGAGGAAACACTTTTGTGCCATCTGTGAATCGGGGTGGCCTTTACGAATGCTTATTCGTTTCGAATCAGAATGGCCAGCAGCCCGACATGTGACAACTGTGGCTGCGCAGAGACTTTCTCCCATCTTCTCTGCGAGTGTCCTCGCTTCAGTGTGCAAGAAAAGAACTGTAAAAAGCTTTAGATAGAATAGACAATCGCCGATTGTCGGAAGAAAGGGTATTAGGACACTGGCCGAGACCGTCCTCTGCACGCAAGGCATTGAGAGCGTTGTTGCGCTTTCTGCGGGCAAGTGGTCTTAGAGACAGACTGTAAGCAGCATCGTGTATCGTCTGATGACCTTTTCTCAATATCTCTTTTCTCTCATCCTTTATCCTCCTTACCCCCTTCCCCAGTACAGGGTAGCCAGCCGGTCTGAGAACTGGCTAACCTCCCTGTGCTTCCTCATTTATTCCTCCTCCTGTTGTGTGCAGACCGTTGTCGCTAGCGATAAACATCCCGCACAAAGTGCCCTGCCATCTTTTGAACTGCCGTTCAAATGGTGTCTAGTGATGACCGTGATCATCACTAGACAGCATTTGTTTAGCCAGCATGCCTAGACAGCATTTGTCTACACAGCATGGTGTCTAGTGATGACCATGGTCATCACTCGACAGCATGGCAAGCATATGTTTTAATGGCTAACACCTGCGTGAATACTTGTACGAGCATCACAGAAGTACTAAAGAATGTAGTGAATTGGGCTAGTTGAATTTTCATACTTAAGCAACAGCGTAAAAAACACGCCCAAGGAAAGGAATCGCATGAGACAGCGCTTGCCCCGTATGTTTGCTTTCAGTGGCCTTGTATTTTTTGCTATTAGCCTTAACGTAAAGTCATTCCAAAAAGCCGTGAAATGTTGATCATCACTACCTTCAGATTTGTTATCTTGTGGTCTGCGCGATAGCCTGAACCGTCTCGCAGTACACAGTTTTGCGTATGCTTTTACCGCACGAAACTACACCCGCACGTATTCCGCACTTGATGTTTATTTAATGAAGAAAGCAATTTCTGAAGTTCGCCATTGACGCCTATTTTCCTATTTTGTCATTAGACAACATCGGCCTTAAAGTTCCCCGTTGCTGTCAAAAGTTAAAAACAAAAGTTGAAACCATAAAGCCTCACTGTATAAACTTCGAAAGATGATTTGTATTTGTATAAGCATAAAATATTCTAGAACAGGACAAAACATCCCGCTCATACAGGCTCACATATGTACTTCGATTCATTCATAGAACCTAGATCGTAAGTTTGCAAATTATGATATCATGAACAAAGAAATTTGCTCGGAAGTAGCTAAATCTTTTCGCACGAGGCCTCTATAACTGCTTAAGATTTCAGGAAAGAAGCAATGGAGGTAAGAAAAAATTAGGCTACTGAATTAAAAACAAACGCTACTTTCTGTGATTTTATTGTAGACTATGATCTGATAAGAAATAATGAAACTGTTTGAAAAGACACTTCCTCAGCCGGTGGCAGTGAAGTGAACAACTATATAGCTGTGAATTCCCGTACGGCATCGCAAGTGTACAAGGAGCGTTATGCATTCAGCCTCAAGTCATGCTTTCTTTATTTGTAGAGTTTAACGTCCCAAAACCACCATATGATTCTGAGAGATGCTGTAGTGAAGTGCTCCGAAAATTTCGACCACCCGTGATTTTTTCAAACGTGCATCCAAATCTGACGAAACAGGTCTACAACAATTGCGCCTCTATCAGAAATGCAGCGGCCGCAGCCGCGATTCAATCCAGTGACCTGCCGGTCAGCAGCCGAGTACCTTAGCCACTAGACCACCGCAACGGGGCGATCGAACTCGTGCTAAGGGCACATTTTCATGAATAGCATCTGAACGTAAAACGCTATTTTGATTTCAGTTTCGTTTATAATACATACCCAACAAGAAATGCGCATGAAATGCTGCCACCTATAATTTTTAGGCTTCATTTCCTGTTCGTTACGCAGCCGAGCCTTCCAAGATGAAACAAACCACTGGTTATCACACAGTACCAATGGCCGCAAGCTCTCGTTATTCTGCTGAAATTATGAAAGCCTCTCAGATTACTGTGTCCGTGCCCAAGTGAATATGGAAGTGTGCGTAAGGACAATTGACCCATACGACTCTAGGACGCGCTCGTATGGCGTGAATACGCAAGGAAAAAGTACACAAAGCTAGGGGAAAGTCTCACAGTGCATGAATGCGTAAGGATGATGTTTACAATTCTCGAATAAGTTCGCAGTGTGTGGGTGTGTAAGGACCAGGCGTACTATTTCCAAAGAAGTTACTAGGCAATCTAAGTAGAATTCACTCGTCTATAAGCTAATGACGAGTCTGTGCGTGGCGTTCTGACGCGGCGCAGTGCCATATCCTAATTGAGAGAGGGTGTGTGGTGTGTCTGTGTCAAAAATAGGCCAACGATTATTCAACGCCAGGAATTCAACTATAACATGAAATCAATGAAGTATAGAAAACATGCGAGCGCATTAGGATTTTACCAGCAGTCCTTTACCTTCGAAAGATTGGCTCACCAACGAAATGAGATAACAAAGGTACATATTTTTTGTGTGTATGCAGTACACATTTGACATCTCCCCATCTGTTCTCAGCCACTTAATTGTGCAAAGAACTCGAAAGGCGCTTGGGCTTTGCCTTAAAGAGTAGAACACTATTGCACAAGCGTCACATAATAATTTCTTTTTATAGAGGATAGCGTACAACTCACAACTAACTGTACGAGTCAATGGGTCCCCGAAACATCAAATGCATTCTCGAAGAATAAGGTACGACCCTAGAAGCAAGCCTTGCGCATATGCAAGAACAGGAACGGCAGCATAGTGCGGGTCTGAGCAGCATGCATGAAAAATGGAATGGCAGAGATTTCTTCGACATCAGTATTACAAATTGCATAAGAGTGAATCTAATAGTGCTTTTGGTCATGACTCATGCCACCATAGAGCCTATTGCGAAGCGCAGAGAGCCCGCGCTTCTACGGGCAAAGCCGTCGTGAGACCTAAAGATTTCGTTGCAACACCGTTACAGCCAAGTTCAGCCCGCGTAATTGTCATATTGTCACAGTGCAGAAACAGCTGCAGTTGAGCACAGGACAACTCATTTTAATTGTACCAGAACACTAGCAAACTGATCGGATGAGACCCTCGTCTTTCTCTTTCGCTGCGCGTGCTCTTCGTTGTTCTCGTGGTGCTGCATATTCAATGCGGCATTTACCTCCCTCTAAAGAGCAGCGTCCCGATGCTCTTCTACAAAACCAGTAAATGAGTCCGAACAATAGGGATTCATTCGCACAACGTGCACGATTTCTTGTTTTGACTGGCGAGTCGTCGACAGGCTGTCAGCAACGACTACGTAATTAAAGTCGCTCAGGCGTTTTAAAACGGTGTAGGGCCCAAATTATTTCTTCACCAATTTTAGGGACGAAGCTCCTTAGGGCGTGGGCTGTGCGTCCCCTGTAGCCTGTATGTAGCCACCTCTAGTTTAGTTCTTGCAGTGTTCACTAGATGGCGGTACCGTCCCCTGTATGTAGCCACCTCTAGTTTAGTTCTTGCAGTGTTCACTAGATGGCGGTGCCGTCTCCTGTATGTAGCCACCTCTCGTTCAGTTCTTGTAGTGTTTACTAGATGGTGGTACTTGTAGCTGATGATGAAAAGATGCAAGATGTTATAAACTAGAGAGCGGTACTTGTAGTTGATGAAAGACGCGAGATAAAATAGGAATGATGTCACATATGGCGCGTGTCATTGGTTGAAGGCAATCGTTCGATTTAGTGCGGCGACGTACGCTAGGGGGAGCGTTGTAATAAAATTCGTTCGCTGTTGGCGCGCGCTCGGAGTCGCCGGATGGATAAGGCTGCACAGCGGAGAGAGCGCAAGGCGGCAGCAGCGCGCGCTCGCAGACAGAATTCCGATGTGCGAGCGAATTACACGGAAGATTCACAGTTTACCGATGAATCCCTCCGGAGCTTCGCCCATTCATCATCATTCACCCCGTGAATATGCCGTAATTTTTTTTGAGACAGTCCCCGGCGGCAGATAGGACTCCATACCGACACTTTCTCACCGCGTCCAGTAGACAAAATGTCGGTGTCGCAGATTATAACATTGGACTTCGTAATTTTGCTGCTGGGTGATTTGGACACGTGACAAGTTGCCTCGCTTCTTCTGCTCGTTGGGTTAAACATGCAGCGTTCAAATCAATGTCACTGCAGTCGTGGAGTAACATGGTTTCAAGCATCGTCATTACTTCACAGCCATGAAGTAGACTGAAGAGCGTTCTTCGTACAGTCTTTTGCTGCGCTTTATTATAGGGGAACGCGATGTACGGTAGAATGTCGACACAATTCTTGTGATTCCATGTCAACCTAGGTACTTAACATGTCAGCAATAGTCTTGTTGAGGCGTTCTGTTAAGCCGTTCGTTTGTGGATGATAGGAAGTGGTTTTACGATTATCTCACCGCGTAGCGCGTGAGATAATCAGTGGCGACTATTACCCAATTGTTGCCAGCATGGGAAGTCGGATAAGGCCCAAGAATATCCATTTCAATTTGGGCAAAAGATACCGTGGGCACTTGAATTGGTTTTAATAGTTCACCTGGTTTTAACGGTGACGATTTTCGACGTTGGCAATTGAGGCACGTGCGCACGTAGTGTTACACAATAGCTAGAAGTCTTGGCCAGTAGTATTTTTGTTGGATTCTGGCCAATGTGCGTGTGTATTTGAGATGACCAGACGTTGGCTAATTGTGGCAAACACAAAGTATCTCCCTACGGATTGACGTTGGAATGGCAAGCGGGTAGGTGCTTCCTCTGGGAGAAAAGTTCCTATAGAAAGCACCACTACGTAAGAAGAATGATGGCAGGCTCATTGCAAATCTTCTAAAGACTGTTGTTCCCCGGTCATACAAAAATTTATTAAAGGGAAGCAACTCGCTGTTTTCTTTCTGCTTGCACGAAATCGTAGTGGTGTCGACGACTACTACAAATGCCATGTTGTCATCTTCTGTGTCATCGTCGCGCTTTATCGGTGACCTTGATAAGCAATCGGCGTCGACGTGCTGCCGTCCAGACTTATACACAAACGTCATATTGCCACGTTCCATTTCCCAAGTTTTTGTTATCGTCCCAAAACACCACACAACTCTCAGCGCAAACCGCGCCTGCAGTTTTCGAGAAGGTTCCGGACTGTAGTAGATCATTTCGATAAGATCTTGCCCACTGTGCGAATGGTACAGATTGTTCTGTAACCTTCGCCACCGCCAGCGATAACGCTAGAACATTCGACGGCAAGAGTATAAATGCCGACGTGCTTCGCCGCTTGTCAGTTGCTGATCGAAGGCCGACGCTCCGTTCGCCGCTATCAGTCTGAGACTGCTATCTGTGCGAGACTGCTGCTGTAATTGGACTTTCCTTATACCGGGCACAGGTTCGCCCAAATAAACAGTTAAATCCCAACACGAAGTCTCCTGCCTTCGGCCACGTCACGACCCCGTGACAATATGAAACTCTTGAAGGAGTAAGCTCTACCATGCGAGCCGATTAGACTGGTCTTTCAAGTTGGTCAGCCAGCAGAGGGAATGATGGTCGCTGACTACGTGGAATGAACGACCGTAGAGGTACGTACGAAATTTCATAACCGGCCATTCGACAGCAAGACACTCTTTTTGCTTTGTGAAGTAGTTGGACTCAGCGCAGGAAAGCGTCCTCCTAGCATATGCGATCACACGCTCGGCTGAGTCTTGCCACTGGACAACTCACTTTGCTTGTACCAGAGCACTGGATAACTGATTGTTTGTTTGTTTGTTTGTAGCCTCTAATCCACGACTCATACCCACTCTGGGGTATTGGCCAAGAGAACATATAGTCTCATATGGACGATAACTGCATTATTGCTTTCAACGAAAAAAAAGGGGGGGGGGGAGAGTTGTATAGTGAAGTCAGTATATAAAAAAAAGAAAGAAACCGAAAGATTTAGATATTGAGAAAAAAGAATCAACAATAAAGTAGACACTAATAGCTATAACTTGATTTTGGGAGCCGACCAGACAGCTGGTTTTGCCAAACCCGATTAATTTGGTATGTCACGGATTTATCCTGATTTGAAAAGTTACTTTTTGTACGGTTTTTTTTTTGAGTACCTGTTAACGTGGGCTTTATGTTGAAAAACGTTTAGAGTCTTGAATAAAATTACACACCGCATCAAATGCATCTCTGTGGCATTTTTCCAAAACAGAGGCACCAATATTTAGAAAATTTTCTGTGGTTAAGTTTAAACCTAGCTTCGCAAATGGAATATCTAAAAGTCGTTTTCTAATTAATGCATAGTTCCGACATGAGCTAAAATAATGTTCAATAGTTTATGATTTTTCGCAAAACGGACAAAGGGGGGATGGTGTGAGACAAGCTCTGTGTAAATAAAAATTTAAAGGGGGAAGTTTTTTTTTTGATGGACTACACTGAGCTTTCCATGGGAATTCGAGGTGCTGATAATCTGTCCATTGTGTGAACACGTATTTTCTAAACTATCTGTAAAAAGAGCGAATTTCCTATATCTAACCCCTGATAAGTATTCTAACTCGGGAAGTATTGAAATTACTGGTCCATCGAGTGATGCTCGTGCCAAAGCATCTGCCAATTCATTCAATTGTAATCCGCAGTGACGTGGAACCCACACTAACTTGAGGAGTTTTAAATGCGGCGGTGCTAATGTGTGGAACGCTGCTAGGGCACGAGATTGTTCGGAGGTTGTCAGAGCTGCACACACTGAAAGTGCAGTCTGTTAGAATGATTGCACTGGTCTCGGTCATAGAAATTTTACGAAGAGCTAAAGTAATGACTACTAGCTCGGCTTCAACTATAGGAGTGAAATCTGGAAGCCTTACTGAAAAAGACCAGCCGAGAAAATCAGACGCAATTCCTACACCTGCCTTTTGATTGTTGACAAAAGCATCTGTAGCTATTACATATTTTGTTTCTGCATGTACCAAGTAATCGTTTAATGTAGTGGTCAAAAATCTAAGAGATTGCAACTTGGCTTGTGGGGGAAGATTTCATCGTACTCTATTCTAATGTTAAGGGTTGAGGAATTAGTTTCAATTACTGTGCTAATGTCTACATTTATGCAATCCAGTTTCTTTTTAACGAAAATTATCAGAGGGGTTGGATGAGAACCTCGTCTTTCTCTCTTGCTGCGGGTGCTCTTCGTTGTTCTCTAGGTGCTGCATATTCAATGCGGCAATATCGAAGCTAACATCCTGTCAAGAAAATCACTTCGAGCATTTTTATACAGCCAAGCTGTATAACGTGAAATACACATCGTTATATTTGAAAATATTTTATCAAAATCCTCACTGGTTTTCTTCATGAGGACCCAGCGGAGAAAAACTCAGTGACTTGATTAGCAAGGGATCTTATTGTTCTCATACTCTTCTGCTTCACTCCCAGCATACGCCGCAAATGAGCGATAACTAGAATCAGCAAAAGATTAAGTGCAGAGAGAGAGAAAGCGTTCGAGAAAAGAAGATGAATAAAAGGAAGTATTGTAGTGGAGTACAAGAAATCAATAACACTAGAGAAAGATCCCTCCAGCTGCAACATTTTAACCCAGCTGCCCACAATTTGAAGGCCAATGTCAAAGCTAGTTGGCTATACAGGCGCACTAGCAGCAACGTTTAAGGGAGTCTAATGAATGCCTTGATGTATATGAGAGAATGACGAAATGACAAACAGAAAGGCAAAAACAGCGAAGGAGCACGAAACAGAAAACAGATTGGGAGAGAGAAAATGATCAGACAGGATATGACCGGCAGAAAAAGAAAGCGAGGCAAAAAAGAGGTGGAATGAAACAGGAAAAGAAATAGCTTGGAATAGCCACGTAATAAGGCTATATCATGCTGATAGAAAGGTAAGTGAGGTTGAGGAGCAGTGATTTCAAGTTGAGAATAAAAGGTCGGTGGTAGTAAAACCAAAAACTATATAGTGGCGAATTGTTGCATGGTATACCGCACACCGTGCGTTCAGATCCAACTCATGCTAAGGGTGTCTTTTCACGAATGGAATCTGAATTCAATACGCTGAATTCAGATTCGTTTCGATTTCCGTTTTGCTTATAATATTTACCAAACAATCATTGAGCAATAAATACTTTCGCCTACGATATTCTTGGTTTCAAGTCCTGTTCGTCACGTTGACTATGTTTAAAAAAAAAACGAGCTTTTTGTTATTCCCCTTCTTCCATATTCTGTGAACATCCATGCTGGTTGCACTAGCTAGATCTACTATACCGCTGTGTAGTAATGGCTTCGTGTCGCACGAATTTCGGTGCTTTGTCCACATCGTCTGGTTGCGGGGAGAAAATGAGCGTTGTCCTAAATGTAGTATTTAGGATTTGTGAACACAAAGACGTAAAACCACCTTTGTTACAACTCATTGTCGGTTCCAGAACTTCTACGTAGCAAGCAGGTGTTCTTCGGGGTGATACCCGTACTTTAAATTGGTTCGTAGTGCGCAGAAATATTTAGGGCGTGTAATATTGCGTGGCAAAAAAGTACACTCACACATCAGATATGCATTCAGAAGCCAGTTACAGGTTCGAAAGGCCATGAGTTACATATTACACAGGCCTAATAAATAAATAATACTATCAAAAGTCATCTTAATTGTTTGATTGATTGCTTGATTCGTATAACAACACGTTTGATTGCTTCTATCGTTACGTATAATTTTTCTTCAAAAAAATGATGCTTTAACGTATTCCGAAGAACACTTCCATAATACATCCCGAAGACAGCACTCTTGCCGGAGGCACAACTTGCGATTCCCGCACGAAACACCGCGCCATAGAAGATATAGACGGCGTCTACTAGGTCTTACGTAGTCCCTAATCGGTGAAAATGAAGGACATCATGATATGTGGCTGCCATAGATTAGGAATTCTGAAATTTTATAAAATTTCATCACGCGAATGTCGTGCGAATCCGAAAAACACTTTATAATCAGTGACTTCACGTGCGGAGATTTTCACCTAAAAATTAAAGAAAACATTTTAACTCTAATTTATCCTTTAATGATAATTTTAAGTTTCGAAACTTGCAGTACAGTTTATCATTCTAAACCAAATCATGGCTTCACTTCACCGTTGCTGGAACATTCTTTTATTAGCATTTCTAATACCAATTTATTTTACATTTGCATTATTTTTAAATGTGTGAATAATTATATTACACGTACCATTTTGTTCCTATTTTTGTACCTACGCACGTAATTTTAAACACTCACAAACATGTAATGGAACTGACTTCTGTATACTCTACCTTCAATATGTTCATAATTTAAGATTTAGGTACTTTGAATAAAAATATTGGCAGATTCAACGTACAGTGGGTATCGATGATAAGCGAAGCACGAATGACAAACGTTGATATGTCATTTTAAAATCAGCACAACGTTATGAGTTGGAGGTAAATGATGCCGTACTTGATTTCTATGTCATGATTATTATGTTTGGATGTGCCGTTTACCTTCGTTATATATTCGCGTCAAATGATACCAAATTTAGTATATTGGAGCTAGCGGAGAGGCGGCGAGCACGCTATGAGCGTGGTATATTGTCATTTTCTTACATGACACGCGTGTCAGGATTATCATGTTTGCACGTAACACCAAATTAGTATACGTGGAGCTAGCAAACCGGTCACGAACGCTTTAAGAAGGACCCAATATACTCCAATGTAGCGTTGACCCGCACGCACGCTGGGCACAGTGACGCTACCTTAGTAAACGCGAGCCCTCTATAGTCTGACGCCAGGCATGACGAGCGTCAGTCGGCGCGTCCCGACTGAACTGGTGCCAAACGCGACACGCTGCCTTTCGCGCCGACGCTATAGATTAATATAACTCCATGCCGATGCGTTACCCAGACAACACTGCGTCTGCCTCATTTCGTGACAGAGGTACGCCGGGCGCACTGAAACGCGCATGCGTCAAAGCAACGCACCACGGTGCGCGCCTGCGAGTATACGGCAGGATCGACGCCTGGCGTGGCAACGCCGACGTGACACGACGAAATAAACGCCGGTGAGCACGCGCACCGTGTCATGTCGAAATGTATTGGCGCCTTGACTGTGGCATGTAGTCATGTTCTCACATGACACGCATCTCATCATTATGATGTTTGCACTAGGCACATACCTTCGTCATCCACTGGCGTGACGTAATACCGAATTTGACATATGTGAAGCTAGTAAACGGCCGTGACGCCATCATGAGTGTGGTATGCAGTCAAGTTGTTACATGACACGCATGTCATGATTATCATGTTTGGGTGTGTAATTTACCTATGTTATCCGTTCGCATCGCGTAATACCAAGTTTGGTACATCTGAAGCTAGCGAAACGGCCACGAGCGCATAATGAGCATAGCACCTAATCATGTTGTTACATGACACGCATCTCATGTTTATCATGCTTGCACCAGTATCATACTTTCGTCATCAATTCACGTCCCGTAATACCAAATATGGAATAAGTGAATCTAGCGAGACGGATGCGAGCGTATCATGAGCGTGGCATGTAGTGATGTTGTTACATGACACTTTATACGTAACCATTCCGTTTGTTACAGCTGTATGTACTGTTTATGCGCAGTATTATTATTGTATGATGTGCAAAAGTAAGTAATAAAGAAAAAAATGTTGTTGCATGACACGCATGTCATGATTTTGATGTTAAAATCTGTCGCTTGTGTTCGCCATGCAATCTTGTAGTACCATACCAAATTTGCAACATGCCATGTTGCCATGTTGCAACCGCTGCAAGAGCTGCAGGACCATTAAATGTAAATCATATTTGTCATGACATACATGTCATGATTTTCATGTTATGACTAGCCAAATATGTTCCTCATACAGTCATGTTTTGCCATACCAAGCTTGGTATTGATTCCGTTATTCAAACAGCCAGGACAGCTAAAAGTCGTAGGCGGATAGATAGATAGATAGATAGATAGATAGATAGATAGATAGATAGATAGATAGATAGATAGATACGCTTAATGTCGCCGAAGTTCGCTAAGAAATGCTTCGCATTTAAAAAGACGCCGAGGATATATCTTCCCTACCCGCCTAAAGAACAATTATTTTGTTGTTTGTACTTCACTAACGTGCTTGCAGCAGGCAAATCGAGACAGTTTGAACGGGCCACTCTACAGGCGCACAGACGTCCCGCTCCTAACAGCCGAGTTTAGGTGACCATTTAGCACTAAAATTAGGCTAAGATTTGAGAAGGTGTGCGAACCGGGACCAGTTATGCTACAACGTTCTACAAGTTACACTAGAAGGAAAGTTGCTACCATCACAGTTAATGCGACCTCTAAATCAGGGGAGTTGTTTCGGCAACACAAGCATCTTGCGGTATGGTACGTCAGAGCCACTCTTTTAGCGTTTAAATTCATGCCACTTTTAAGCGCGCATTCTTAGTATATTGTTAAGAGAAAGAACCATTAGGCAGATGGTGAGAATATGCCCCAACTCAACTCTCCAAGGAGACCTGGAATGGGAGGTCGCGTTGGTACGGCTCCTGTGTATGCGCAGCTAAATCTGTGTTTCTAGAGTTTTTTCTTCAAGTGTTCATGAACTGGTGCTCGCATCGGTTTCGAGAAGTCATGAGGATCCTACCGATACCATATTTTACCACAGTGAGAAGTTTTTGTCAAGTTAGGAACAATGAATTTTCCTGTGCAGTGGTGCCCTCTTTAACCCTAACGAATGGCTTGGGAAACCGCGTTTTTGCTGGGCTTGTTCTCACCTGCGGCCGGCCCTTCGGAGGCCCGGTGGGCGGAATCATTTGCTCACGATGAAGTATGAAGTGCACAGAGAGGATATTTCAGAAGAAGAGTCTACTCAAGATAAAGGTTGGCAGTCCGCTGGGGCCAGAAGAGCTGGCGCCAAAACACGCACTGCTTATTCTAACGCGCCATTGTCGCAGCCGGGCGCACGCCGCGGTGAATCAAATGGCGCTGCGCTGAAGTCCAAAGTAATACGGGCGGGAAAGATGCCCTCCCTTCCACAAGACGACATCAAGATTGTGATTCGGCCGAGAGGTGGACTCAATATCTCAATAATATGCGCAGTTAAAATCGCAGACCCAATACTAGTTGCCGCTGGCATAAGCCAGGACTATTTGTGCCAGGATACTCTATGCGCGAATCTGCTGCAAAATATTATATTTTCCAGTAGTCCCAAGCGCGAAAACGCAGGCCGATACTGTCGGATGAAGCAAATACTCATTTCGGGCAAGTTGCACGAGCTAAGTGCCTATGAGACTGCCCCACACTCCACTTGCAAAGGGGGGATTCGCAACGTTCCCCTTCAAGACGGCCCTGACGTCATCGATGCGAAGATTGTCAACACAAATAATCCACTTGCCTTAGCAGCCAAGAGAATAGCCCAAACTGGCACGGTCATCATCGCTTTCGACGGGTATCGTGTACCAAACTTCTCCAGGTATGGACCAGTGCTGATGCAATGCTCACTCTACCGCAAGCAAATCGACGTATGTTATGCGTGTGGCCGTCTTGGTCATCGCGCTGACGTGTGTACTACTCCCGGTGACACGATTTGCCGAGGCTGTGGTGCCACATGCCCCGACAAGCAACATGTGTGTACTCCCAAGTGCAAAATCTGTGGTGGCCAGCATCGCACGGCTAGCAAAGACTGTGGTCAAAGGTTCAAAATCCCGTACATTGTGCGCCGTCGTCGCTGTGAGCGTGCCATAATGGCTGGTGCTGCGTCACCGTCCCCGCAACCCCACCTCGACACTGCGGATGGGTTCGAGTCTTCGTCACCCACCACGGATGCTCAGCACAGAGGACGCACCCGTTCCAGGGGAAGCTCGGGAGGCCGCTCCAGATCCATGCGCCGTGGTGCCGCCAGGGGATGTCCCGGCTCACGCTCCAGGTCGACAGAACGTGCCCGGGAAGTTCCCCTTCTCAGCCTCGCTCCACCTCAAGGCGGGGACACGTTTCGTCGGGGCCGACCCGGTCCCGCTCCCGCACGCCCACCATCTCTAACAGCAAGAAGCCGACGCTCTTCTGGGCCGACAAGGCTCGAGGAAGACGTGAAACTACTAGAGGCGACAAATCGAATCGCGGTTCTCCCCGCGATTCAATTCGTTAGCTCGTCTCATATCTACGAGATGAGACGAGCTAACGAGCAGCCGAGAAAAGAAAACACGCAGCTTAAGCAAGAAATGAGCAGGCTAGCTGCGGAGATGGCGGAGATTAGAAAGCTCGCGTTCTCACCAACTTTGGCGCAGCCCGGTCAACCCCGGTCGCCATGGATACGTCTGAGGCACTTCACAGGCCTAGCGAAACCAAGCGCCGAGCGGTTGAGAACACACAAGAAGAAGAGGCGGTTAACTTACTGTCGGAACTCAAGGTTTCCTTCGTCAACATGCAGACTACCTTAGCGAAAATTCAAGAAGCCGTGGAGCATCCCAAAATGGAATTTGGAGCACTGAGTGAACGCATAAGCAAGTTAAAAGAGGTCGATGCGAGGAGAGACCCCGGTCTGACTCCTTTGCAGGTCCCAGCACAACGCAATGTACTAGCGCTACCGACTGAGGGCGCGATCCTCTGGGCCGCTATAGCTGCTCAACCATCCCTTCAGCCTAAACATGAATAGTGTGGACGAAAACTTCGGAATATGGCAGTGGAACTGCGGCGGGTTTTCTCACAAAAAGCCTATTCCACAGCAATATTCGGTAACTCTCGATGTTAAGCCCCAAATCATCACTGTTCAGGAAGTTGCGTCTGGCACCCCAATCAAACTCCAGGGTTACCTAGTAGCATCATCCGATTCAGTAGGTAGTGGAGTTGCCACACTTATCAGCAAAAGGTACAATTACCTATCGCATGACCTCGGTGTAGTTGCTGATGGCATCCGATTCAAGAGGTAGGGGAGTTGCCACACTTATCAGCAAAAGGTACAATTACCTATCGCATGACCTCGGTGTAGTTGCTGATGGCATTGAGTACGTAATACCTGAAATTATAATGAACTCACCCAAAAAGGGACTTCGAAGAAATAGCCTTTTTCTTCTCAACGTATACTGCAGTCCCAGTTATCGTAGGGTGAGAGAGAACTGTCTCCTCAAAAGGGCTGTGAGCAAGGCCAGTAGTTACCCCCTTGTCGTCGTAGGGGATTTCAACGCCCCACATAGCGTGTGGGGATACATGTATGATACCCCCAAGGGACGCGAGCTATGGCAGACTGCGACAGAAGCCGACTTGACGCTTATCACTGACAAAGATTTCCCCACTAGGAGAGGTAACTCCACATGCCGGGATACCACCCCGGACCTCACTTTTGTAAAGAATATAGGTGGGGTCGAGTAGATTAACACAGCTCTACACCTCGGAAGTGACCACTATGTCATCGAGGTATCCTTCGCGATTGCCCGCTTTAGGAGGAAAAAATTTAAGGTGGTCGACTGATACGTTTTTTGCAAAGTGAGAGTTGAGAAAGCACCGACAGCTGCGAAAGATTTTCGAGGATGGTACAAATGAATCAGAGATCACGCCACGGCAGCGACCAAGGAGGTCGTCACTGACCTCGATGTTGAAAACATGGACAGCAGGTTGGCCCATCTACTAGAAGCCAAGCAAGCCATACTCACGAGGTGGAAGGGACAGAAGCATAACAGGAGGCTCCGCAAGAAGGTTTCCGAGGTTAACAGGGCGTTCGAGGAGCACTACATAACTTGGTGTAAACTACAATGGCATGAGCTCTGCGATAGCTTCGAGGGTCAGCTCAGATCTAGGAAGAGATGGGGTCTTCTCAAACACCCTCTCGATCAGGTCCAACCAGAGACCATCCCTCGCGGGAGCCATTATTCTTGCTGCTGACTCTACCCCGGACGAATTGGCTGTCAACAAGCTTATAGACAAATATCTGCGAAATGCGGATAGCTCTGCACCCACACAGTTTCCCGACTACGCGGGGTGCAACTCGCCAGAGTTGTACCAGGACTATATTGTGGCCGAGATACGACAGGCTCTCTCTTCCCTAATTGCCGAATCCGCCCCTGGCACTGATGGCATAACGAATAAGATGCTCAAGAATCTTGATGATGACTCCATCAAATTCCTTACGGAAAAGATTAATGAGATGTGGCGCAGTGGGGAGGTCTCCACACAGTTCAAGACGGCCTACACAGTTTTAATTCCAAAACCTGGTAAAGCACCAGAAATAGATAATCTAAGATCGATTTCCTTAACTTCCTCTGTCAGTAAGGCCCAGAGCACACCCTTCTGAACTGACTCAAGGTGCACCTCGAGACCAATGACATGTACACCCACGATATGATTGGTTTCAGAGCTGGTCTCTCGACACAGTATGCCATGAAGCTGATAAAGCATCATTTCATCGACCGGAGCACTGGAGACACCAGAACCATCCTTGGCTTAGACCTGGAGAAAGCTTTCGACAACGTTTCTCATGAGTTCATTCTCCAGTCTATTGCAAGCCTAAGGCTAGGGAAGAGGGTCTACAACTTCGTGAGATCCTTTCTTTGCCAGAGAACTACCAAGCGCAAGATCGAAGGGTACTACTTCTCACGAGAGATCAACCTCGGTTCACGCGGCACGCCTCAGGGCTCAGTTATTTATCCAACACTATTCAACATCGTGATGATTGGGCTCTCCAAGGAACTCGCGAATATTTAAGGAATCACTCATACCATCTAGGCAGATGATATAACCATTTGGTGCACCGGCGGGAGGGATGGTAAAGTTGAGGAAGCGATGCAGCACGCAATCGACGTGACCGAACGTTTCTTCCGTCCCACTGGTCTCAGGTGCTCCCCATCGAAATCTTAACTTCTGCTCTACAAGAAAAAGACCGCGAGGTGGCGGCCACCATGACTGGAAACCTGCGTCTTAAAGTGAAATACGGCTTTTCACTGGTGACGGGTCCCCAGTGCCCAGAGTGGATTCGTTCCGAATATTGGGAATGTACATCAAGTCCAATGGCGCTAACAGAGCTGCATTCAGACAGATCACTACTAAGACGGAAAGCGCTCTCAGCCTCATCCGAAGGATCACCAATAGACACCGGGGAATCAAGGAATACAATCTCCTCCGCATCATACATGCGTTTGTGCTCTGCCACCTTTCGTACTCGGCGGCAATGTATAATTGGCATGTTGCAGAGAGAAGTAAGCTCAATTTCCTCGTAAGAAAGGTCTTCAAGCTCAGGCTCGGCTTGCCTGTAAGCACTCGCACTGAAAACATTTCGAGCTCGGTGTTCACAATACACTCGAAGAGATAATCGAGGCACAAGAGCGCTCACAGCTCCTCAGGCTTTCCCGAACCAAATCGGGACGCAAGATACTCGATGATTTGGGCCTCAACTCTATTGACCAGTGCCCCGATTCCATGCAGATTCTCAGAAACAGCAAGCCTCAACTGCGCATTGCACTTTTCTCCGCAATATGCACCCTGCACACAACGTTGGTCGGCGTAGGGCCAGGGGTAGAGGTCTGCTCGAGCACGTCCGTAGCAACCCCCTGATGAAAGTTTTGTCGATGCTGCGCCATATGTCCAACAAGAAGCATTCGCTGTTTCTATCGTCGACTGAAATTCTAGGCTCACTTGCTCCACCCTGGTACGCACATCGAAGCCCCTGATAGCCGAACAGGTTGCAATCGTGCTGGCTAGGCTAGATAGTCGCAGAGAGACAATATACAGCGACTCCAAGGCAGCTATTAAAGCCTACGACCCGGGATGGTAGCCCCTCAGGCCCTCCGCTTTTTCCAAAGCGTCAATAGTATCACGCTCCATTCTCTCACTTGGTTTCCCGCTCACAAGCGGTCAATTGAGGCCTCTACCTCTAACCCGGACGAGGGCGCACACGAGGCCGCGTGAGGATTCACTGACCACGCCGCCTCCGCTGTTCCTCTGCCTCGCTGGGAACCCGTACTTACGTTCAATGAAATAACAAAGTACTTCTTTCGGTCAAGAAGGGTATTTTCTTTCCCACACCCTGCCTTGTGCAGGGCGCAGGCAGTCACCATAAGACTATTGCAAGCCACCCTACTGAAACGTTCCGTATGATGCGGAGACCTCAAGTACGGAATTATTGGAATATGGAAGACGTATGATGCGGACTCCGCATTTTATTGAAAGACGTATGATGCGGACACCGTATTTTCTGGAGAGACGCATGATGTGGACTCTGCATTTTATAGAGAGACTCATGATGC
Organism: Rhipicephalus microplus; assembly: GCF_013339725.1. Lineage (NCBI taxonomy): Eukaryota > Metazoa > Arthropoda > Arachnida > Ixodida > Ixodidae > Rhipicephalus > Rhipicephalus microplus. The sequence continues at coordinate 25,534 of NW_023613868.1, forward strand.
GGACTCCGCATTTTATGGAAGGACGTATCATGCAGAAAAACTGAGATGTGTGCATGTTACATCCGAATCAAGTGCAAAGCAATATAATGTGTAAATTGAATAGACGTCCACATCTTGAGTACATGAAATACTGTGTACAAATTACAATATTTCTTAAATATACGTGATGAGGGATTGAATCATCGGCATCTTTCTAATTGTCGTGATGCGGAAGCAAAATTACCTTTAAATAAAATACATTACAAAACTACTAAATTAACATGCTAGCGATCAGAAATGGTGGTTATATTGCAACACATTATTGCAGTGTTCTATGCAAGACACAAAGAACTTATAAAGTTATTATTTGCAATAGAAAAGCATTATTTTACACACCAGCCCTGTTACAATCAATATATTTTTTTATTTGTCTGTATGCTTCAGCTGTGAATAGCGACATTGCACTGTTGATGGTACACAAATGAGGTGACTACACCATTATTTCACAAGCTCCACCTAAGCCACAGGATGGTGGCACAAAACACAATGTAACAGCAATTTTGGAATGAAATCGTTAAACATAAATTATAATCATAGCACTGTGAAAGTGTGGCGCTGTGTTTATCTCAAGAACGCCTTGTGGAGATCGGCGAAACCCTGCTTGAGGCTCCAGCACCACTTTAGATTTGGGAGGTCACTGCCATAGAATTTATGTGGCCTTCATAGGCGTATGTAAATGTAAATAATTGGCACAAATAATGTCATAGACACATGTTAGCACCTTAGTTCACATGCACAAGAAGTATAACACACAGACTGAAACTGAAAATGTAAGGCACACAATCGTTCATGTTATGCATATGTAAATATTAGAAGAAATAAGTGTATAAATTAGCTCTGCCACATTGAAGAAAACAGCATGCTTATCATAGTGAAAATAAATAGGTTGTCACGATTTTCAATGGTAGAGATAATCTATTGATATGTCCTTATAGAATTATGATTTAAATGCTTCCTGCAGAGTAAAACTTTAGGAACTACCAGTGAAAGCTCTCAATGTACATTTAATAGTTTGTGCATGTACATCTGCTGCCTTTATACTATACAGTTTGTGCACAAAATTGGCATCTTGAACAATTTTGAGAGGTAAGCCTATGCAAATTATGAATGTTAAAATCACCATGAAAGCAAGCAGGATCAGGCAGGCGCCAGTAAAAATCTGTGCAAGTATAACCGAACTGCACAGAAATAGGGGAGCAAGAGTTACAGAAATTCGGCTGCTGACTCGCAGGTCGTGGTATCGAATCCCGGCTGCATTTCCGTTGGAGGCAGAAATGCTGTAGGCATGTGTGCTCAGATTTGGGTGCACGTTAAAGAACCACAAGTAGTCGAATTTTCCAGAGCCCTTCACTACGGCGTCTCTCATAATCATATAGTGGTTTTGCGACGTGAAACCCCACATATCAATCAAGAATAACAGAAATAAACGGCCAAAGAAAAGTTGGTTGCATGTGCTATCTGCAAGTACTTACACCTACTGCATACAGCATGCTCATTCCATTTTGAATACCGATATTGAAGATAACTGCTCTATTAGAAATGTAACAGGTAAGGTCAAACTGATTGACTATAAAAAGTGACCCTATTAAGTCATCACGTTTTCTTATAACAAAATTGACTAAGACTCTGCAATATCAATATGCAAGAAAAAATCTTCAAAAGAACAATCAAGCTTGAAGTCATAATTTTAATATGGCTACTATGACTATAACCAAGAAATCGACCTCAACATGGCTAATGTTAGTTTTTAAGGCCTATTTTCACTAGACAATGAACTATACCACAAAAAGCACAGCGTTCAGGCAAAGCACCAAAGAAAAAAAGAAAGCAGACCTTTTTGTTATTACCTACAATGCTTTTAAAATGGTATTTTTACCTCTACTTGCTGCTTTTTATCTAAGTAACCGGTGTGAAACAATTTAGCTGAAAATGCACTGTGCCTCCAAAACCTGTTGGTTGAATATGAATTTTAAAAAATGGTGAAGCTTGCACTAAATTAGGCTCCACAAGCTTTGGAACAGCGAGACTGCATGACTCTTAGGACTACTTTGGTTACTTGTGTTTTGTTTGTGGGCCTAAGCATGAAGACATGGGCTTAATTGAATTGCTGCTAACAAACAAATGCTTTCAAAATTGCCCGAGCGTCAAAGGATGCTCAGACATTTGTTGTTTTTCCCACTGGGCTATTCTACACCAAACATCCAAACCATACTGCCTGGTGACCATCACAGATAGATAGTGTTAAAAGTAATGGTGATTTATCCTTTTGGAAATAGTTCTTTACAGAATTTTTTTGAAGAGAAAAAAAGTAGTGGTCACGTGGGTACCTTCAGAATTTCGCAGAATGTCGTGCGGGTGTAATTTGTGAGAAAAATTTAAAAGTACCGCTTTTTCTTGCCATATCAAATTTGATCTACATATTAAGTAAAGGTGCTTCTTTAAAGTATTTGAAGCCGAGTAACGTTAGTGCACTTTATCCGCTACATTAGCTTTGAAGAATTCAGTCAAACTATTTATCGTTTGCATTTCTTGTATGGCAATAATGCACTTTGTATGAATATGTGATCCACAAATACTCACTCCACAGAAGTTATATTTCCCGAAAAAAAAGTTATTTAGCTGCACCGTACAAATATCACTATATAATCATTTTTGTCCACATTGAGATGCAATTTGAACAATGTGTTTGTCTAATCGAAAAGTACTTTTATGTGTAAGTTGAAAGCAAATAAACAGTTCTTGTTATATGGCATGAGTTATCATTACAATTTTTGTTTCAATGAGGAAAATGATTTTTGAAGTCTCCTATTGAGGGCTGTGGGTACTTCGAAACGGAAGCTGTCGTATATCAAATTCAGAATACAGCCATCATTAGAAAACTTCAAAAATGATTTATTCTTTAAAACAAAGTGTAATCTTATAACTTGCCATATAAAGAGAACTGCTTCCTTCCTTTTGATGTGGCAAAAAAATTGCACTAATATTACTGAGCTTCATGCACTACACACAATCACCTTTATTTAATGCCTAGACCAAATTTGGTGTAAAAGAGGCAGTATTTCTGAAATACTTCTTTTTACTTTTTACAAGCAACACCCAGACGACATCCTGGGAAGTCCGAAAGGCACCAAGGTGGCCTGATATTTTGTTCTCTGCGACAGATTTTAGCATTTTGCTGTTTTCACTACAGTAAACGAGCACAATATCTTTTACAAAACACATTTAGGATGGTTGGTAAAGTGGCTAAGACGTTTCATGTGGAAATGCCTCACTGCCAGCATTTATTCTTCCGAAGCTCAAGCTATCACCTCTCTGTCACTGCCTCCCTCACATACAATGCCTGCATAGGAAAGAAAAAGAAAGGCAGGTCCGACAAACTTCACAAGGCAAGATATTTTCATGTTGGATAAAATCATTACCATAAACAGCAGCAAAATAACATTCATTTTGAGTAGTCCAAGACACAAGCTATATACCAGTACACTAAAAGCCAAGCGCAAACTTTTCATTTGATCATGTGTGGTTATAGACAGGAAGCACTTATTGCAAGACTGATCAGCCTGTAAATAACTGAATGAAGTACAATGCACTGTTCAATCAAACACCACATAGGCATCTTTGCTACAGCAAAGCCATGTGTCATTGATTCATGCACTAGATGGGACAATGCAAATGTAACAAAAAACATGAAAGAAGAAAACAAAGAAAAAAAGAAGAAAAGGGGGGAGGCAAAGTAGGAGCAGTGAAGCACACTACTTTTACTTTGCATCCCCTTTTCTTCCTTCTTTTTTCTTCTTTTCTTTCTTTTGCCTTTTTTTGCTTCTCTTACCCCAACTTCCGACAGGTGAACACTTTGTATCATCGCAACCTAACTTGAAAGGAAGCAAGGGCTGCACTCTTCTGCGTTATAGGTTTTTTTTCAGACAAACACTTCCAACAGGCACACATGCCTACACCAAAAGATGATGTCATTACTAACTCCATATAAACTAACACACGAAGGATGACATGGTGACTTCTAAAAAATAGGTCCGCCTATCGCAACATCGGCCAGGCTGTCTGAGACACTTCCACTGTTCACCCTTATTACCCGACTAGATGTTTCTATCTGTCGACTCGCATCTTCATTTTGGATAACACTAAGACGAGCTTACATTGATGAATACGCAAGAAAGTTTAGTGATGTATCATTCATCAGATTAAGCAACTGTGTTAAAAAATTATTGATAGCCTGCTTCCTGGCTTTTTATACTAACAGTGCTTGAAGTAGCCTGAAACTGCGTAATGTCTTCTATGCACATGAACCAGATTGACTACGTAATGCACAACATGCTTAAGGATATTGCGAGAAACATGATAACGACAAAATGACCAGCCACCTAAACTTTTTACTGTACATGTTTATATATTGTTCATGTACACCCCAATGAGGTGCTTATCATACAAGCCAAAAAACCTACAAGTAGGGCCTTGGGGCCTTCTGTAAGTAGACGTGTAGCATTTTTTCTGTGGAGGGCTTTACACCCATAAGTGAGAAACAAAACTCCTGTACAGTGAAGAATGTTGGCAGCTATCAGTTATAGAAACAACTAATGAAGCTAATCTTCCCCGACACATCTGTGCATTTAGCGAGGTAACAAAGCTTCTGTCGTTTGTGGCAGTAACTTCAACAGGACCAGTGCGAAAATTGGCACTACTTGGCTTGACAAATGTCCAAACGCGCCTGCCCGACTCCCTCTAGCCATCCCGGCTGAATATGACACATGATTTCTTGGCTGCTGGCTGGACAAAACAAAACCACTGACGCACTCACAATACACAGCGTGAAGTTCCTCTGGAGTGGTCAACTTCGTGTTCTGCGACGAAAGAGCAGCACAGTGTCCTGATAAGGCACTCCTTGCAATGGTTTTCAATGCCACCCAGTGACTTTGCTGTTCCTGTCGAGGAGAGCTTGGGGAGCTTGGAGGGTGCTTGCTCTTTTCTGGGGGCTGCTGCCGCTCCTCGTTTTCTGCTCAAGGTCAACCTGCACAAAGTGTAGACGAGGCTTTAAGAGTTGTATATAATGATATACAAATTTTTGCTAAACACACATTTCGTGGCACACTGAGGAACTTCTTATTAAACTTAAGGCCTCACATATGAAAACATTTACAATCGATCCGAAGATGCACTTGACTCTAAAGGAGTAAGTTTGTTATGTAGTGTATATAAAGAAAGGTCATTCAGCACAACCACAACTACAGTTGCACACAAAAACAACATTAGCTGGACGCTGTGGGCCGCTTTCATGACATAGCTTAAGCTGACACTGATCGTCCAACGATACTAAAAATATTCAAAGATTGCCGGATCAATTTCAGGCAGTACTGAAGGGTAGGGCACAAATCTATCGTTCTACTTATGAGCAGTGCACAAAATTCAACATTAGTACCAACCCATTCAGCTAAAAATTTTGATTAAGATTTCTTCATTAAAGAGACTGACAAGTCGCTAGAATGTGTGATTGGAGGTGGAAATCAAAAATGTGAATTGAACTGCATTCTTTTTGCAACTTGAGTGGCATTTCTTTTAAGATGGCACTTAAAAAGCTTAAAAATTAGTATGTCGTGCAGCCTGTTTGTTTACTGCAAATTATTTGATGCTTTAACATGCAAAAAGATTAGTGGTCAAAGTTACTGCATATATCCATATTACCTGTGCCAACATTATTCTGTGCTGCCTACGCAGAGGAGTCAACGCTCAAAAAGCAGAACTGTCATCGTGGCAAACAGTGCGAAATATGCGCATTTCACACGCCCATGAAATGCATGCTTTCGCAGCAAACTGCAATGCACAAACAAATGAAGCTGTTATGCTGACCTCCCACTGTTTGGTGCCTGTGTTGTGTGACACTTCATAGCAGTCATGGACCCAAAAATTCTTAAAATGTTTCCAGCACTTTCTGTGTTACCACTAGATGTACTCATGAAAGCCATGTCAACAAAAAGAAACAAGCCTCAAAAATTCTCTTCTTTCGCTGCATGTTTATACGATCAGACCAGTAAGGTTTCTATTGCAGAGAAAAACAGCTACTATAAAAATTGACATTCGGTCCCACTAACTGCTTTATGACTTAAGCCATGTTATTAAGTTAAACGGGTGTCCTGCTTTACACGATCTGGTCTGCATGAACTTTTGAACATGGTACCATAAAGGTTGAATGACACACAGAGTTTGAGACAAGCCTAGTTTCCCGTGGAGCATCCTTATGCACTATAACAACACATCTCAATCTAGTTAGTTGATCAGAACGAGGTGAAAACAGCTCGCACTTGAAAAGCACGGGCAGAAGGAATGACGCCTGCTTCTTCTGCTCCCTGTACATTCTCGTTGGGGGTGCAGTTTTAACCTTATCCTAATGCAATTTCGCATTTATAACATTGTTCGCTGCATATTCTTTGTGGCAATAAATTGTGTGATACCGTCATGAGTAGCCCATGTAATTTATAAAAATAGAATTCAAAATAGCTCGATTCAAAAATAACAAAGTGCATCCAGCACCATGTCCTATAGTCATTCTTTAGTCAAGTGGCAGAATGATTTATTCTTAAAAACATATCTTACTTGTAACCACTACAAGAGCTTACCCATACACTGGCAAATTCTGTTCGCCTCTTCAGAATATAAGGTTCCTTTTTAAACCAGAAATTCTGCGAGAAGAATAGAAGTGTTGTAATTGTGAAGAACGAAAAGTAGAAGGAAAAAAGATAACTTGCCCTGGACAGGGACAGAGCCCGCGAACTTCAATGAACATGTCCGATGCTTGATCAACTGAGCTACCATGGCTGCTATCCCCCTTCCATTTTGTACGGTGTATATGTGATTTACTCATGAAAGAGTCAGTCAGCGCTGCCTGTTACCATTATGGCGCGTGTGGGACACCTTTTTTGCCTACTGGCAATCACATTACGATTACTTCCACTATCTCTATACTTCTTTGGCAGCATTATGCATACTGTTAGTTCTCAGAAAATCTGCTTGTCATAGGAAGTTTCAATGGTTCGCCCTCCCACCTAAATGCACGTACACGAACACACGCACAACTGATAAAAAAAAGAAGTGACATACCGCTAAGATTACTGATATTCACTGTTCCAGATTCATGAGGTAAAGGAAAGAACTACAAATTTAAGGGTTTATTCTCTATGCTGAACACATTATAATGAGAACTAACAGACAATGATATCAAACAAACAGTAGGGGATGTTATCAAAAATAACTTTAAAAAAATTGTGAAAACAAAAGTGAACGAAAACGTAACTTGGCGACAAGTTACTAATGGGTTCACGTTTTTGACAATTGAATTGACATTACTTTTTATAACATCCCCATATATATTCCTGGGTAATGTTGTCGTGTAATTTTCAATATTAGAGTGGTGAGTAGGCCGAGAAAGGAAGGATATGGCATTGATACACCTTTTGAACACCAAATAGTTTGAGGACCTGTAAACGAGTGGAAGCTGCTTTGAGTACACCAGAATATTTAGTTGGAGCAAAAAAAGTACACAAATTTTTACCAGGCTTTCTAACACATTTTGAGACATAAACGTGTATGCTGCAAGTTATTAATGTTAAGGACCATTATTTTTGTCGCACTATGCACTGCAGCCGGTGTAGTTAGAGTGGTGATAAAGAAGCATTAATCAAGCACCCCACCAACTGCGTTCACATCTATGGTCGCGTAATTTAAAAATAAACCTGCTGTATAGTAAAAAAATTGAGAGCATTTATGACTTTATTCAAATCAATGTTATACTGACTGGTTAAGTAAACCATTTGCATAAAATCAAAAGGCATAAAGTTATTCATGTATTATAACTATGTGAAACAATTTCAGCAACACAGGGCAAAGTGACAACAGTTCCATTAAAAATCCCTCTCATTATAGCATGCATGAAAAGCACCCCACCAGAATATCTTATAGTGCATGTAATATCGAGACTACTAGACAGTCTATTGACCTTTTAGAAGAAGGATATCTTCTTCACGTTCAAGGGGAACCACTTAGCCTTTTCCTGAGCTTTTCTGTGAATATTTCCTGAATTTCAGATATCATTAGGATTGAATTAGAGTGAACAGATTTTGCTTACACATTGAAACGTAGTTCTGTATGTAATTGCAATAAAGGGTGCCAAACCACCTCCAATTACTTTTTAGCATTTGAAGCAAATGTGTGCAACGACTTCAAAATAGTGTCCTGATCAACAATGATAACTGCAGCAGCACAACTAGCTATGGGTGCCCAAAAACGTAGCTAGAAACAATACCTTTTCCTCTTTGAGGTTTTTGGAAGTATTCAACCCCTCAGTGCTCACCTTACAACATTTTTTTTTAAATACGTGTTTGTGGGCCCACTGCTCTTGCTCCTTGTACAGTGGGAGGAGCACATGGCAAGAAGAGACAAGAAAGAAGCATAACGAAAAAATCGGAATAAGCGAGGACCTCTTTTGTATCGGCCAATGTGTGTAACATTACTATTGTGACAAAATATAGAAAAATTATCTTGGCTATGCATCTATTGCAGACTCATACACAGCTGCAACTCCACGACTTAATTTCAACCCTGTGTTGGTTTAGGATTCCTTTAGAGTGGAAAGCTAAAGATATATGCATTTGTTCGACACATATTAAGATGCAGTGAATGTGATATGATCTCATTCAGAATGCACGTCCTATGGCTTCATTGTATATGTGGCCACAAGTAACTCTGGTTGCAAAGGCAATACGGCACAGCCTAAACAGACGTCACCGACCACTCTAATCTGAACTTGCCTTTAGTACTTGCCCATTATCATCACAGCAAAAAGTGAACAATTGAATCTGCTATAGATATGTGCAAGCTTATGCTAAGGGCCAAGTATGAAGGGTGTTTTGTCATTATTGAGATCAGTTATTTGTTGCAGAACACTTGCTGTCGAACACAAATACATTGCTGTCGAATCATCTAGACTGAAATATAAAGCAAAAAGAAGTGCCTCTTTAAAAATTACAGGCCACAAGGTGCAAGATAAATATTTGATATACTTGGGATGGAAGGCATGCACAAGAGGTGCTGCCATATTATATTTTTTGCCTGTGTTGAACCTGCTTGCTTTACTCACCCAACACATCTCTAAAGATGCGGTGAAAACACCAAGCAGCTGATGCAGCATGGTGAACACATGTCCAGGGATTCCACCATTCATATTGGCTAAGCAGCCCTACAGCCTCCACAGTCCTGCAACCATTTTTAAGACAAATATAGTTCTACCCAAAGTTCTTGGTTTACAGACACACATGCAAGACGCATAACCACTCAATTGGAAGTTTGCATGATAATGTGCTGGGTAGCAAAACGAATGCCAATATCAAGTAAGTATCCCGGCCTGCCGCTTCTTTCTTTCCGTTTTTAAAAATTAATCAATCCATGGTTAATAAATGTTCCCCAATCTGAAGTGTTACTGGCAGTCCGGTGAAGAAGTGCAATGTATTTCAAACACAATCCAATGGCAAGTAAGCATGCAATAGCGTTTTGTCAGCTGTTCAAAAAAACAGCATGAAGTTTAGCTAAAACTTATGTCTTTTAAAAACACTATTCAATGGATATTTAAAGTTGTAAGCATTATGTGAAAGAACACGGATTCATGTTTAATCAATGATTTCTTATAATGTACTGATATGAATGCAACTAACTGAATATGAAACGATAATTTTTGCTTGAGAATTTAGAGTTATGAACACTATCGACACTTGCCAGCTCCATCTTGTCCAAAACAGCGGCAAGCTAGGCTAGTTTCTGAAGGTGAGCAGTAATGAACAGTGCAAAGTAACGAGAAACACAAGTAACAACAGTATGGGGCAAGCACAGACTGTCAACTGTACAATTTATTGCACAAAAGTTCGCCTGAATATCAGTCAGACCAACTCGTGTAAATGAAGATCCAGTTGTAAATGAACAAGTTACGAAATCAACAATGCCTGCATTCTCCTAACAAGACCCTCATTCACATAAAGTATGCAGCGATAGGCCCCTACCGAGGACGTCACAGCATGATGTCACTGGCACACGTAAAAGGGTGGCTGGAAAAACACTCCGCAAGTGGCTCAGCCGGTACAGTCGTGCGGTGTTTGGGGCAAGTTTTAATTTTTCAAAGCTTACAATTCACGTTAGAATGTCGACATTAGCTGTAGTATGTGTCACAACATCTAGCTGTGCGTAAACTGTGTGGTAAATTTTTGCCATGCTGTCTGTTTATCTTGAAGAAGTGAACACACGTGGTCGCCTGTGCGAGGAACACCGGCATAGTCTTCAAAAATGTGCACTGTAATTGCGGCATGTAGAGTGCATTGAAAGGTATTGAGAATATCGGTTCAACTGAGAATACTGTGTGAGGTGTGTGCAGTGTGAATAAAATGTGTCTTGTGTGCGAAGACGTTAGCACTCATGGCAGGGACCGGTCGATGAAAAAACTTGACTCGATATTTTAGTCAAGGTAAATATGCACTTGACGCGATTATCTGCGAGTGAGTACATCTCGGTGTTTGCGCTGTGTGCAGAAAATAAATTGCATGGTCACTGGGTTGGAAGATACCATTTGCTGAAGCTGCCTGTATGCATCGCCCTGACGTGTACGCAAGCCCAATAAAGGTATAACTTGTTTTATTGAAGGCCTCATATGTCTTCATGTAATAAGCAGAGATTCTTGTTTCAATATACTCAGTACCTTTACCGCTCGATATTCATGAAGTGACTATGCACACTACAAGTTTGTGTTAGGTCCTAAGATGGCAGTGTAAATATGCAAATAAGTTGTAGGTGTCAGATGCAGCGATGTAACTGAACAAAAGATTATGTACGTATTAGGCTACAGGTTTGGAATCGCATACATATCAGTGGCTATCAGGAACGTCACCAACAACTTCCTTTTCCACCAGTCCTTGCACTGAGGAAGGGAATGACTGGCACAGTGCTCGAAGTGATGTCATACGGTTCGCAAACATAGAGAGGTTTCTTACTTAGGCAACATGTTTCACAATATATTTTTTAGATGACAGACTGTACTCGTCCCACATTGATCATACTGATGTCTTTTGTTCTTACATTATGCTGTGAATTACTAGGCTTTTAGTCATCATGATTTTTAAAAGCTAATTTCATTGTTCTCTCATATTGCTGACAACTGTGTCGTTGCATAAATTGGCCAAAAAAGCAACACAGAAAGGCTGTCACAATAAATACACCAACATGCGTATTCTCCTGCAAAAAAGACTGCACTGGTCCTGTCATTACCAGTCTTCCTTCTCTCTTTGCCTTGTTTGTGCTGTAACAGCCAAACACCTGATGAGTTAGATGAGAAATATCAACGCATCAAAACTATAAGTGCTTGCAGCAGCAACTACACAACAGCGTGATAACCGCACCCCTGCCACACAGCAGCGAAACATATTTTAAACATGCTGGCAATGTATTAGTTTATAAAAGAAACTCTAGCAGATTACAAAATCTCACATTTTGCATGCAAGTTTTCTTCAAAGTCAGGCATACAATGTAGGCGCTGGCCGGTACACTATTAGTTACAAGCAAAGGCGTCTTGCAGGTACACATTAATATTGCACGAACACCTCTCTCTCTCTACACTAGGCACACACATTATATCTTTTAACAAGCATACGCCACTGTTTAGGGGCATAATAACGCTCCACTGTGAACGTATGCTTATCAATCCACTAAGGCGGTTGGCTAGGTGAATTGAGCCAAGGTAGAAATTGTATCGCCCGCGAACGTGAAGAAAATGCTGTTGCATCAATGGCACCGCAGGCTTCGTTTAATCAACAACGTAGCAAGCGCTGTGTGCGTCCTCCTTACTACATTGTACTTATGAAACAATGGATCACCATACACATGCATGTTGCCGCATTTGTCGCGAATTAGCTCCAGTAAGGCCGCGCCGATGCGCCATGGCTCTGCTGGCGTTAGCGTTGTCAAAGCGAATCGGCAACCGCAATCGCAAAGGCGCGTAAGGCTGCCGTTTCACGACGCCTCGTTCGAGTGCGGCAACACACACTTGCACTGAGTGGCATACTTAGTCTACATAAAAAAGTGTCCCCCTTACCTTTAGTTTCTTTCACACTGTCCTGAGGGAAGCAACCACAGGCGCCAGCCGTCACCTCGTAGTCCTTCGAGCGCCCGCACAACCCGCCCATTCCTTGGACGACTCGCACTTGATCCGCACTCGAACAACCGCGGGAATAAGGCGCAATCTTTGCACATCACACGAACGAGGAACGGCGGTTCTTTGCGTAAATTTAACAATTTGTGCTCTCGTGTGCAGCAGCGAGAACACATGGATAGATGCACCAAAACGGCATGGCATGCCCACGGAAACAAAGAAGACGAACAACATGTGGCTTTAGCTGTGAATGAATTTGACTTGGATATCTGTGTGAGGAAAATAAAAAAAATATCTGTCGTTGCTATAAACTGGAAAAACAATGTATGTTACCTGGCAAAATAACTTTAAAATTGATAAAAGGTTATTAAAAACAAGTTACAAATTATGAATATTTTCGCAGGTCTTTCTTTTGTTTTTGTTCTAGCAGACGACAGCCTCCTACTGCTTCTACGACAGACGTAGTGCGGTTTTACGTTCGGTGCGTGTCGCCGACGCAAAGCTCCTTTGTAGTCATATCAGAGTTATCAATTCTCAATAAATCATAGGATGACTACAAAGCAGTAACATTTTGACATAGTGCAGTACTCAATCTTTTAAGGTATGACATTTCTTTGCTCTGAAGCAAAACGAAGCAAGCTGGCCGGCGTAATCAGCTGATGTCGCCGCTACGCGAGGCATGGTCGTGCGCAATAGCGTCACGCCCCGCGCTCGATTTGTCATCAAGCGAGGGAGCTACTAAGTGGAATACAGCTAGATGCAGGGATTAATTTCGTATTACCTAATTTCTTGTGGTGGCCGACTCAATCGCAAGAGAGCCCTGGGAGACAACCTTCAACAGCTCAAGCTTGTGTGTGGGTGTAAAAATACTTTTTTCGTCCGCGACGGGGCGGAAATCTATAGTTGAAAGACATGCGAAAAGCATGTGACGTATATACAATCACAAAACATATGCACACAACAATAGATACGATCGCTTATCGTACATAAATATGCCAACACATAGCGTGTAAACAGCAAATTATTATATAACTTAAACGCTCGTGCACCTAAACGCGAATAGTTCAGCAAGCTAACGCACTCAGCTCACGTACACGAGCAATCTGAGTGGCACAGGTTCGAATCCCACCAAGGCTCAATTTTTATTTTTTTCAATGTTTTTATGTACTGCTATCTTTTCTAATGCGTTACGTACTAAAACAAAATGAAAGCAATATTGCGTTCAAGTACGTATGTGCGACTGTGTTTTTTGCACAACAGTTATTAGTATTTTTGTTTTCATATTACTATTTTATTTATTTCATATATAACAAAATTAAGGACTAAGGGGAACATTGGGTCTGCTTGAATGTGAAGGGACTCGAGAAGGGAGAAAAGTCAAACCAAAAAATTTATTTGAGAAAAAAACTGAGCATTTCACAGCCGGACCAGCTTTTCAAGGGTAGGCTCTAGGTATGCGCGACACTTGCTATGACTCATCTCAAGCTGTGGCAGTTGAGGGAAGGCAATATCACCGAGAAGCAGTTCCAACATATTTTGGTTGATGTTTTTTATTCCTCCAAAATAAGGGCTGCACAATTGTGATCGAGCCAAACCGAGAATGGCGGGCCTGAATTCGTGAGACAGAAACTGAATAATGTTGATTGTTTGAAAAATATTCCTTAATAAAAGGAAGAGTTATGGAGTGCAACATAGCTTAACTCGCAGTAGGTATTTTAGACATACTAAAGATAGTTTAAAATGGACAATGTTGCCCACATTGGTTAAATTTCTTTGCAGCACAGTTGAAGCATCCATGTAGAGCTGAAGCGTATACCTGAATCTTATTCATTAAAGCTGGCCCATAAGTTGTGTCTTATGTAGCACTAGAATTGAAGCGTAATCTGCATGGTGGTCTGAAACAATGCTTTTGAATATCTCAAAACGACCCAGCTCTATACACGACAATCCGAGCATCAATGATAAACACCAATATGTGTCCGTACATATCAGTTGTGCTATCATATAATTAATTTTCTGACCGCGCCCTCAACCCTACCTCGTTTCTGACGTGAGCTGTGGCAACTTGTGTATAGCTGATTTATATTGTAGGAGCACATTCTATCAATAAAAAAATATTTTAGGCTACATGCAATTAGTTTTATAGATTTTCATTTCTTTTGTCGATGCTCAGAAGGGCTAAGCTCATGGTCGATATTTTAAAATGACATTTCTCTTTGCCAATGTTAATGAGAACAGTTTCATAATATTGACAAGTTTATTCGCATTGGATTTAGTTCTGATTATATTGTTTCTACCAAAAAAACGAGCCCTTGAAGTTATGCTTTTTTGTTTGATTTGTTTTCGTGTGACAGCATTCAAGTGAATTGACAGTTATTTTCATTCCTTGTGAATGACACATTTTTCGTGTGACAGACTTTAGAACCTGGTCATCTGCAGAAGTTGTATACATTCAGGAAAGGGGTGAACAGCGGTGACTGACAACACAGACTAGCCTGCGTTATTCTTTTGTACTATTATAGCATTGTGCTTACATTTATAACTATATAGAGCTCGGATTTCCTGCTGAAAGTGTGACAACGAATGTAGATTTTCCACATTTTTGCAAGAATCCACATGACTTTCATACACTATTGCACATTGTCGTAAGCACCTTTCAATATCTGTATATTTTCGTAAGACTTTAGAACCTGGTCATCTGCAGAAGTTGTATACATTCAGGAAAGGGGTGAACAGTGGTGACTGACAACACAGACTAGCCTGCGTTATTCTTTTGTACTATATATAGCATTGTGCTTACATTTATAACTTTATAGAGCTCGGATTTCCTGCTGAAAGTGTGACAACGAATGTAGATTTTCCACATTTTTGCAAGAATCCACATGACTTTCATACACTATTGCACATTGTCGTAAGCACCTTTCAATATCTGTATATTTTCGTAAGACCTTACGTTCCACATTTTCCTTATGAAAGCTTCGGTACACTCCATACACTTTCCTTATCCTTTCATATCTTCTATAATGAACTCTCCATATGCTCCATAAATTTCTTATCTTTCCATATTTTCCATAAAACTCACTCCATCCACGCCATAAAACTTCCTTATCCTTCCGTATAGTCCATAAAAAGCGTTCTATATATGACATACATTTTCCTTATCTTTCCGAATACTCTATGAAAACCTTTCCGTATACGCCATACAATTTCCTTATCATTCCATATACTCCATAACAAGCCTTCCGTATATGCCATACAACTTCCGTATATTTCCATAAAACTCCATATTTTTCCGTATGTAGCATAAGGAAATGTTACGGAGTCCATATATTTTCCGTAAGATTTCATACGCAACGTTTCAGTAGGCAGTGCGTATCCTAACCCTGAGGTTCTTCATGCCATCTACCCTGAACGGTCTCCAAGTGCAGATTGCCCCGCTTGTGGACTGTTAGCCACATTCAATCATGTGTTAGCCGGGTGGCACGGGTTCTCCCCTGTGTCTTCTCAGCCCAAAAATAAAGTTTTAATCAATCAATCAGTCAATCACCACCTCTCCGAGGGAAATTGTGAACATGAATGAATTGCGTAGCGTTCATAATGGCGTTTCGCACGTGAGAACCAGCATTAGATGTGTGATGATTTCTTTTTTCTTCTTACACCGTGCAGCCAATAGTGCCGTTCGCCGCATGTTATGTTTTCCTTTCGTGAGAAACACGGTATGCGTTTCCAGCTCTAGTAGCTAGTGTGCAGTTACAGACTAGTGGCAGGTTGCACAGCAAACTCTGCAAGCGAGTGAAACATTGTACTACCCAAAACTGCGCCGACAGGTGTCACTTGGGTTTGCAAAACTCAAGAGACTGACGTTTATTATGGGCTTTGTTCATTGCAAGCGCTACATTTTCACCGAAGTGACTAAACAATTCTCGCTAAAGTTCAATGACTTTCTACGCCAAGATTTCAGTAATAGCGTTGAACACGCGTTATAATCAATTGTTATTTACGGTAGCAACAACTAT
>NW_023613869.1:0-41359 GCF_013339725.1 Rhipicephalus microplus
CTATGTTGAAGTCGTGGACTAGTATAAAGAGTTTGTGCTTCTATGAGTTTTGTGTTGTTCCATCAAAATCTAAAATGTCTGCGTTGAAGTCGCCGACAAGTATAAAGAATTCGTGCTTTTATCCGTTTAATGTTGTTCCGTGACAAGTATGATTGATATTTGTCTATCGTTAAATCTTTATTTCAACTCACATATGTTCCAACTACAGCATACGTTACCCTACCGTTGCTTCATATGATGCAGCCGTGACCATGGACAAGCGTTATCATTAAGATGCTTTGCCCTTAAAATCAGATGGCTTTAACCATCGAGTCGACTTACGAAAATGCGTGAGAGACCATGTAACATTTAGTAAAAAGTCTCTTACTCCCTCTGCAGCTGTACTTACAGATTTTTCGCTTCTAAAGAGGTTTGGACCAATACCGCATAATGATGGACTGACTCGCCAACATCTCTTGTTTGTAGCTTCGTAGCACCATGCATTACCTAACGGCTCACAATGTTGAGAAGGCGCTGGTTGCAGACAAACGCTCGGAACTTTAGCGTGCACTTCTTTTGTATTCGCTGGTATTTCTGAAAATTCAAATGTACTTTAGGACCACTGGTTCTCAAATTATATGTTCCGCAGAACCCAGAGAATTCATGAAGAACATCTTAGGGTTCCGCGAGCATCCAGAGTGAATGCAACGCGGTCCCCTTTTGCGTATGTAATAACCTATTTATTTAGAGAATAATTTTCATCGCGTTTCGCTTTTTGAAACATGACAATTTTGACATAACAAACACCTTTGAACGTTCAACCATGCACTAAAGCCACTGTCAAGAGCAAGCATGCTTACAAATTGTTAAATGAGGAAACGTATCATAGGTATAACGCACATTCGTTGCCTATGTAAAAAGGTAAAAATAACTGAAAGTAGACACCATAATAGCCTTGCCTTAACAGCTGCAATGAGCTAGGTGTGATTTGGACCACTGCGCAGAAAAAAAATGAGCGAGTAAGGGACAAAAAGCAGACTGATATTATTTGATAACATTATAGGAGGTTTAACGTACCAAAACCACCATATGAATATGAGAGACGCCGTAGTCAGGGCTCCGGAAATTTCGACCACCCAGGGTTCTTAATTGTGCACAGAAAGATGAGCAAATTGGCCTGCAGAATTTTCGCCTCCACCGAAAATGCAGCCACCGCTTGTTGTGTCCATGTTTGCACGCCTAAGCTTTAAGAATTTGCACTAAAAATGTGCACCAAGAACTTTGTATGATTAACACACCCATAGTGACAGAACGCCCAAAGCACCGGTAATTTATTTTTAGCGTTCAAACTAATTCAAACGAGAGTATAGGGCACCAAGGCACTGTGCTTTTGGCTCATAGCTTGCCTGCGGCCAGTGAATTGTTTTCGCGCATGGTGATACCACTGCGCTATAAGTGTGTTTTGGAATAAAAACGCACAACGAGCGCTGTGACACGCTAAAAGGCGTCGCTTCGAGCCGGCACATGCTATACGAAAATTTAGGTTTAGACGTAGGACCAGCGAATCAGGGGACAACCATTTCGCCAAGCGAATGCCTCCCTTAAAGTTGTGCGTAAATAAAGCAGACCTCATTACCTCCGGCGTTATTCTGGAACAAACAAATCTGTTCCTGTTTGCGTGCTCAAACCGATCAGATGATTCGGAAACTGTTTAGAATGCTCGCAGACTTTCTGGTGCAGATTTCTTAAGGCAGTATCGACAGTGCAATGCGTTGGCAACATAAAACCCAGAAAAAGGGTGTGTTCTATTGAAATACTGTCACTGACGGAAGACCCCACCGACTAGCCAGCTGGACTTCTGCAGCCCCTCCAGCCGCTTCACCAGTGGTTCCAGCAAAGCGACATGGACCTATTGGGGCCGTTCTGTAGACAGAAATTCTGGACACAAATGAATAATTGTAGCTACGGACAACCTCATCCGCTAAGGCAGACAGTGATTATGCCCGAATGCAGTTTTGCCGAAGGATCATTACTGTTCGAGGACATCGTCCTGCGTCATTGAACTCCAGAGGTCTTCATACCACAGACGTACGGCGTTACTGCGGACCTAACTGAGATAATCGGGCGGTAAGCCAGACAGCCTACAGATCAATGGCTACATCGAGCGTCTAAATAAGACCATCGCCGATATACCAGCCATCTACTACGTCGACCTTGAGCAAAAGACGTTGGTAGCCATCTTTCCGTATGCGACCTTTGCACACACGCGGTCGTATGAGAAATGACGCAAAACGCCGTACAGGTTAGCCTGCGGAAGGACCCCGAACGACGCTCGACGCCGTGTTAATCAAGGTCACCGATGAAGAAACTCTTGACATGACTGCCTCGCTTCAGCGCGCCGAAGAAACCCGATGAATCGACCGCCTCCGCAGAATGCCCAGACGACCGACAGCCGCCGCTGCGATCTTTGAAGACGCTTCGTAGGACCAGGCCGGGAATTGTGTTTGGGTGTGTACTCCAATGAGCCAACCAGGGTTCAGTAAAGAAAACAAAAAGACGTCTGCCACGATACTTCGGACTGCACAAGGTGATTCAACATCTCGATGCGCTTGACTACGAGATTGTCCCGGATGGCATTGCGAACTCTCAAAGGCGCCCTGCTTGATCGGAATTCGTCCTTGTCATGCTCCTCAAGCCGTTTCCTGGGCGTTAGCGAACCTGACTGTATGTCTTTAACGCAAAGCAGCTTATGCGCGCGCGCAGACCGGCGTCTGGCGTGAGCACCATTACTACGCATGCGCGTCCCTTATCACGATTTATAGGCGCGTGCATTCTGTTAGGCAGCTTTGCGTTGTGTGCGTGCCTGTCCATTGCGATAAGTGCATAGTGTGAACTATAACATCACAAAGGCTGGTCGTGGTTCGGGTTTCATTTCACGCAGATAGTACATTTTATAGCAACCTTGTGACCTTAATCATGACGTCACAGTTCTTGCGTGATGATGTGGCAAAGTCCTACGGAATAATTGATACGCGCAATGGTTCCTTTAGGTAGGAACTAGCGACATGAACTGAAAAGCTGGCTCCTTGGTATATCTGTTCCCGGCTTGTTCGCTTCATAAAAGTGGTGTCGGTGACCGCTCCGAAGCTTTAGGCCTCTGCGATCAAAACAATTTCTATTGTACTTCCGAACGCATCACTCGCTGTAGGCGCTCTGCCAATGGTTGTGATTGCGCCACTTTTTACGCTATCGGAGAAAGCATCGGCTCAGAGCACTCTGGACACTACATTGGGCTTCGGTGAACTTCCCGTCTAAATAGAGCAGCAGGGACACTACAGCCACTTTAGATCTATCGAGGTGTCAGATGGGGTAAATCGGCGTCATGTCACTAATTCCGCAGTGTGAGTAAAGCCCACAAGAGTAAGGTGCGCCACTTCTGATGACCATCGGTGGCCACGATGCAGCGCCTATTGTTGATTTTCTTACTGCAAAGCAAAAGCACCCAGTAGCATGGGAAATTCTGGAACGACCGTCACAACATCGCCTTCCAACGGAGACAGGATCTCTCTACTGCTCTGCAAAGGTGAGGTGACCACGTTACACGCCTGTCAAGTAAATACGAGAGCCCGGTCTGGTCAAGCCGTACCCGTCGGGATATCAAGACCATTAGTGATGAATGTTTCTCTTTCCCGTACATTCATCGTCCTGTCTGTCTTTCTGCATGCGCTTGGCTTTTAGTGCAGGACGTTTAGAAGCCAGTTGAGCAGCGTTACTTTTCATTCAGGTATTTTAGATAGCACGAACAATTTCGATAACGCCAGGACCCATTCAATTGACCAAATGGCTATAACTAATCACGAGAAGAGTATATTTTAGCGATTCCTAATACTATTCGTGCTAATCGCTAAACCATCTGGCCTGTAATAGATGACGGCTAAGAGGGAGAAGTTTTCACGATATGGTTCCAGAACTGTGCATGACGCCGTAGGATGCCCCGCCGCGGTGGTCTAGTGACTAGGTACTCGGCTGCTGACCCGCAGGTCGCGGGTTCAATTCCCGGCTGCGGCGGTTGCGTTTCCGATGGAGGCGGAAATGTTGTAGGCCCGTGTACTCAGATTTGGGTGCACGTTAAAGAACCCCAGGTGGTCAAAATTTCCGGAGCCCTCCACTACGGCGTCTCTCATAATCAAATGGTGGTTTTGGGACGTTAAATCCCACAAATCATCATCAATCATGACGCTGTAGAATGAGTAAGGAAGTTCGTGAGGTATCGCTCAGTTCGTATCATGCAGAACTGAAACGTTACAACGCCACGTCGTTTAGACGTAGGCACTTTCATGCTTGCGGAATTTTCAGAGCTCTGAATGTGCAATTATAAACTTTCGAAAAAAGAAGAAATTTTGCGGCGAATGCGCTAAAAGTCGGCGCCTGATTAGAATGCGGCCCCGCCGCGGTGGTCTAGTGGCTAAGGTACTCGGCTATTGGACCACAGGTTGCGAGATTGAATCCCGGCTGTGCCGGCTGCATTTTCGATGCAGGCGAAAAATGATGTAAACCCGTGGGCTCAGATTGCGGTGTGCGTTAAAGAACTCCAGGTGGTCGAAATTTCCAGAGTCCTTCTCTACGGCGTCTCTCATAATCATATGGTGGTTTCGGGAAGTTAAATCCCACATATCATTCATCAATCCTCTCCTTCGAATGCGCTAAGATTAGCAAAAAAGAAATCTAAACGTATCCAAACAAGATACACTGTTTGTTTCTCACTAAAAGACATGCAACGAAAAAAAAGAAGATTTACCTCGCAAACAGGCACTGAAAGTGAACAACAGAAGAGTAAGACTAGAATTCATTGTTGTCAAGGAAGCTAAACAGCCTGGTTGCGTTAGTCTGCTTGGTTTATTGTAACGTCCGTGTGATGCATTATGGTAGCCTGCTGAATCGCCATTGTTTGATCAAACTTTATGAGCCTGATATTGCTTGTGCAGCGTTTCCAGCGTTTGGAAAATGAAGAGGTGCTTGCGACTACACAAAAGCTCTTCCTCCTTCTGATAGATAGATTGGTCAGCAACGCCTGTGTTCAAGTTTCTTATATTATGGACACTTGTATAATATATATATATATATATATATATATATATATATATATATATATATATATATATATATATATATATTATATATATAGTCAGACGAGTGTCTACTGTGGACCCAGATAAATTCAAATTGGCTTGAGCGGGAGCGTACGCAAACTTTTATTATTCCTACGTTTAGGTCGGGGTCCGGCCTCATGCGTTATATTCACCCATGTGTGTTCTTGTCATTCTTGGTTAGACACTAAGTGACACATTCCCACATTCCGGCGGCACCTACCCACTCATGGGTATGTGCCAATGTCTTGGGGAAGTGTTTGGCGACATACGTGACGGGATTGTGACATTTGTCATGTCATGACTAGCTCGTAATTATTGTCAAACCACCTGGCCCTCTCATACTATATTTGTTTCACGCCAAGTATAGGTGTTTAGTATGAGAGCACCCAGGCGTAAGTGGTTCGATAGATAGATAGATAGATAGATAGATAGATAGATAGATAGATAGATAGATAGATAGATAGATAGATAGATAAATAGATAGATATACGGGTTAACTAGTACGAGGGGGTCATTCCTCAGAGTATGTCGTATCAACATCGAGTGCAAATACGCCATGATAAGCAGTATCAGTAAGTTTAGAGCATTTTCCAGAGTTTCCAATAGAAAAAAAAACAGGCTTATCATATA
Organism: Rhipicephalus microplus; assembly: GCF_013339725.1. Taxonomy (NCBI): domain Eukaryota; kingdom Metazoa; phylum Arthropoda; class Arachnida; order Ixodida; family Ixodidae; genus Rhipicephalus; species Rhipicephalus microplus. Next base: position 5,760 of record NW_023613869.1, read on the forward strand.
TCAAATTCATTGATTAGAGAACTGGGAGACGTGCATTACTGCCATGTAAAACAGCTGTTTTCATAACAAGAAGATATAGGGGTATAGCAAAGGTTATTTATTGCTATAGATATAACGGGACTTGATAACAGTAAACAGTATAAGTGATTGTTGTGGGGTCCCGTTCGAGATGACAACAGAGATTATGATCTGTATTCTACAGAAAAAGTATGTGGCTTGCCAAGAGATTCCTGCATCTATATGTACCTTGATCAACATGAAACATGATGTGATGAAGATAACTGTCATGGTGCGTCGAAAACTTTCGACGCTACATTATGAGCGGTAAAGGTTACCCTATATTGCACTTCTTCGTTGTTTGAAATGCCAATACAATAATGCAGCACCTGAGGCCCTGTGAGGCACTTCATACTGAGGACTTGTTCTTGTTACCATGGGATCTGATTGTCATGTCGAGTGGGATCTGAAAAAGAGGTAAATAGATAACAAGCACGCATCATATAGCTTTCATTTCATATGTAATACGTCGTATATCACACAGGATTCATTTCAAATGGGTTGCAATATACACGCACAATTCCGCTGCAAGTAATACTTAACTTCTTTGGAATGTCAAAAACACCGCAAGGTATTTGATGTTGTATATAATATTTGATGTTGTATATAAATGTTGTATATAATATTTTGTTGACAGTTTTAGCTCAATGTCGTGGTATCTGTAAAAACATGATACATGTGGTAATGCGTGCACTGGAGCCAAAGACCACCGTTTATTGGAAATACTTGGCGCAGCAATGTAAAATAATGAACACGTCGGGAAGCACCTCTGCTTGCATTGCGATGGTGGGATTTTAAAAGAATATTCAAATAAGCATCGGCTGTATAGAATCAGGTATATTTTTTTGTAATCAGCCTGTTTCGTTGAATAATATTTTTTCCCCATTTCTCAATTACTTACAGCAAGCCCACGGCTATCACCGACAAAAAATGGAGCGTGGTCATCAATACTAGTAACGCAAGTATCGGCTTTCATGTTTTTGGTTTTGTGGGACCACATAAAACTACGTGTTTCGAAGAGAAGTGTCTTTATACGCAATATTGTGGTGACATAGCCCTATGTAGCTTGTAAATGTTGAAGCCCGAAAAAGTTGCCAGGTATCGATTATAAACCATTACCAGCGTTTACAAGAATTCTTAATGGAAGAGGCAAGAAGAAATTTGCACATTACGATTTTTTTCAATATGACGAGTTACAGCGTTTCGTCAATTCGACAACGTATTTAATTGTGGACTGCGATATCTTGATCACAATATCAATTTTTTCGCTGACTGCTTTCCCACCAGCTCGGTGATCCGGAAATTTCGCGACAGCTGAGTAAACCTGAAAGCAAGTTTTCTTTTTCTCCTTTCAATTTCAGAAGGTTCCCCATAGCTACGCCATTAGGTTATAATGATTGTTTATTTTATTCATTCAAGAATCACTCCGCATTGCTATTGAGTGTTACAGCAGGAAGGGGGGGGGGCTTACAACAGGAATACAAATGGTTTCATTTATACACTGTACTTGTTTTTCAGAAAGATTATTCCATTCTCCTACACACTTCAGAAAAAAAAGAGTAAGTGAACATACACGTCCTCGGCTGGTAATCGGGGATTTTGAGTTTGTGATCTTTACATTTAGACATATAAAAAGCTGTCTTTAGGTAAGTATCCTTGTTTATGCCTACGATGTTTTTATATATTTGAAGAAACATTGTCTGCCTCAACTTCCATTGGTGGGAAGACAACTCCCAGTTCAATTTTTGTTTCATCAATGTAACACAGTGTGTTATACGGTACCTACCCAGGACATACCTGGCCACTCTGTTTTGAATACTTTCTATCTGAGAAGTGAGAGCGTCTTCCGACGGATGTCTTAGCGGGCAGGGATACCGTAATATTGATCTTAATCATAGAGTAAATGCATTATGTTTCAATTCTAATTCGTGACAACTAAGGTTTTGTTGAACAAAGTATAGCTGCCGTCCTGCCTTACTTACTATCTCACTGCTATGCACATTTTATAAACAATTATTCAAAAAATACAACACCCTAGTACTTAACAATATTACCTGTGGGAGCCAACTCTTTATTTAAACAGTAGTTACTTGTCAGTGATTTTTACCTTTTAGTAAAATGCATATGAATGCACTTTTTAGCATTCAAACACATTATTCACTGTTTACACTAGTCATGAATTCGACTCAAGTCTCCCTGAAGTTTCTGTGACGTCCTGATCCTAAGATATGTTGCGGTACAGCCCGTCATCATCTGCGAATAATTAACTGTATAATTTTCATACATCGATGCTAGTTTTCTTTGTTGTGTAATCATTAGCGTGTTAGCACCCTATATGGGCACAACATGTGTCTGATATAGAGTCTACGAACATATACATGTGTGATGAAATCTTTCTCTTATCGCAGCAAAGCATTTCGCGCTAATAAAAAAATATACGTAAGGTGATTTCTATTTCCCCCGACAATGCAATGCTAAAAATAAAAATCTGAGCCTGTTGGCGAGAATATTGGTGAATTTCGAGACAAAAAGCAAGACGACAAACTTACTACAGTTTTTGGTAAGTGAATGAAGGTTACAATAACTTTTGACTTCGTTTAAATCGCACGTATTTACCGTAAAAACATATTTGCGTTCTCTCACATTTTTCAACAAAATCTTGAAGTATATATTTAAACGCATAAGAAAGTAAACATTTAGAAAACATCCCCACCTTAGTGGCCTAGGGGCCAAGGTAATCGGCTGCCGAGCTGCAGGTCGCGGGATCAAATCCCGGCTGCGGCGGCGGCATTTTCGATGAAGGCGAAAATGCTGTAGGCCTGTGTGTTCAGATTTGGGTGCTCTTTAAAAAAAACCCCAAATGATCAAAGTTTCAGGACTCCTCTACCACGTCGTCTCTCATAATCATATTGGTGTTTTGAGACGTTAAACCCCACATATCGATCGAAACTTTAGAAAACACGGTTCAATGTAATGTGTAAAGCGCGTAATTTGAAAGAGCACTTGATTATCGAATATAATATTTTACGTAAGAATAATAATGCCGATGTCATCGCCTGTGATTGTCACACGAAGGAGGCACCAGAGCTTGGTGTCATACAACATATTCCCTGATCTCGCTTTTCGAGGAGCCCTAGACATCCGACAAGAAAAACAGCTTTATGAACTAAAGAAGTGCTTGGTGCGCACAGGTAATTCGCCCTGAAAGATTTGCCTACTTTTGCAGTAATCTCAAGTCATCGAACGGCTAATCGGTGCCATTTTATTTGATACGTGAATGCGTTTTATAAAACGGTACCAAATAAGACGAAAGTTTTCACTCCGTCCACACGCATACAAATTTCACGATAGACATAGATCCCGTTGAAGCGTATTGTTTGTAATCAAATCTATGAGTACACGAAAATCTTTAGGAATTGTATGCATGCGTATGGACCCCGCCACGGTGATCTAGTGGCTAAGGTACTCGGCTGCTGACCCGCTGATAGCGGGATCAAATCCCGGCTGCGGCGGCTGCATTTCCGATGGAGCCGGAAATGTTGTAGATCTGCGTGCTCAGATTTGGGCTCAGGTTAAAGAACTCAGGTGGTAGCAAATTCCTGGAGCCCTCCACTACGGCGTCTCTCATAATCATATGGTGGTTTTGGGACGTTAAACCCCACTATCGATCAATGTATGCATGCGTATGCGTAGGACAACCAGATATTTTTTCACGCGTACTCACAGCTGCATCTCTCAAGGCATTTCTGCTTTGACGAAAAGCCATTGTCGTTATTGGCACATTTACCAACAGGAAAATGGAAGCAGAAGTTTCTTCTGAAGTCAAAATACCACCATCGAGAGCGCAAAAAAGTACAGGGCGCTGAGCGAGGGGTGAGGCTGCAGACAATTTTAGGCTTTCTTCTTCCTGCAATATCAACGAATATATTACACATTTTACGATATGTTAAACTTTCATCAAAACAAGCTATGTTCCAGTATTTACTCTACAAAGCTGAAGTAGGCTTTTTTATAACGCGTGTATTGCTGCTATTATCAACGCTTCATTTATAACCGATAAAAATGGTGAAAAATTATGCTCTCTAGATCACATGATCTCTAATAGTTTAGTCAATACTAACAAAGTAAAATATATTGGCACCTTTGTTTTATTATACATTATTGTGGTCTATTCAACAATTAAATATTCAGCATTCGCTTTTGCAAAGAGCTAAGCAATGCCAACTTCACTGTTGTTGTCTACGCTCGATTATCGGAGCCAAAAGCTATGAATGCAGTGAAAATATATGTGCTGGAATAACTTCAAGTCGAAGTAGGAAGAACACCGTTATTGACATGGTCGACGTCATTCATCTGCAGTCCACTCTTATAAAAAATTCACATGGGCATTTCAGCTGCTGAACCACAGGATTACACACATACAAAGTGTCACTATGTTAGTACGTTAATTTACATTGAAATATTCAAACAACTCAAGCAACATTAACTTATCGCTCAACTGAGATGTGCAATATTGAAATTATACTCTCTTTTAACGCCGCAATTCCGTTCAAGTCCAAGCAGAATTTTCACAATCAGCTACAATGGGCTCACATACAAAAACAACCAACAGCGACCGAAGCCGATAGAAGAATTCGGAATTTTTCGTAACTTTCAGTTAAATGTGATAATTATTATGTAAATGTAAAGACGTATTAGGGTGGCAAGAAATAAAGTGTGTCTCCAGCAACCTAAAAACAATTTATAACTCATTCGGTGCTCTACCAAGAGATTCACAGCAAGTGTGGTCCTCCTTTTTACAGTATTAGACATTGCAACCTAGGTGCGAAAATCAACGCTGTTCGTAGCCATGACCACGACTACGAAGCGGTTTTTGTTTTGTCAGCTGGCGTCGAAAAGCACGGGATCGTTTACTAGCTGACATCTGACCCATTATCCCTTGAATAATACCTGAAGGCCTCAGGTGTACTGCGATGTGACCCTGTGGCTATGAATGAGTAAAAAAAAGGCTATGGGTGCGGTCCCTACAGCCTTCAAGCCGACTTTTTATTTATTTGACAGTTCTTTTAATTGACTTGACAGTCAGTAATTGTTACTTAGATCAGCATATTTTGCCCCTACACTTTCTTTAGCTACGATATTTGTTGGTTTCGTTTGGTTTAACGAACACTTGATATTGTTACATGGTGGTGAAATCGAAGAACGAAACAGTCGACGTGTCAAAAAAATTTTATTTGACCAAACTCGTGGCCAGTAAACGGAGTGCCAGATTACAGTGATGCACATTGACATATATATATATATATATATATATATATATATATATATTAATATAATATATTATAATATAATATATATATATATATATATATATATATATATAATAAAGAAGTTCTTACAATCGGTCAAACGTATATGAGATCAGAAGAGACACAACTTAGCGGTTGCCTTAATTTCATTTCCAACGGTTTTGGTCTACCGGTTGAAACCGATGGAAATAAAATTAAGACAACGCTTGGTTGTATCTCTATTCTCTTCCCTTCTCTCTCTCTCTTTATATATATATATATATATATATATAAAATTTGAAAGTATACTTACGCGTGCACACAATGACACACGCTTCCTCTGTGCTGAATTCTTCGACTCCGAGGTTGCATATGGTATAGTTGAGCCTTTTGCAATATTCAGACCAGGGATCATAGCGCCACGTCTGAAGTACCGGATCGCAGGAGCCGAAAACGGGTGGTCTAGAGCAAACTTTTGGCGTTCTTTTGGTCGGATCTGAAAATTTTTCAATACAAGAGTAAGAAAACGCTCACAGTTGAAATGTCGGAGAAAAATGGCCGAAAAAAGTTGAAATGGCTTTCTTTTCATGTAGCTACCACCCATAATTTCCACTCACTGCAGGGTGAAGTTTTTGGGTGTCGTACAACAAGTTAGTAGTAAAAACGAAACTGTGAATTACTATGACAGTTCTTGCACCACATTTGGCTGAAGCTTTTCTTGCGACTAATTTCTTTCTGATATTCTCCAATAAAGATCCTCCCTTTACCAAAAATAGCGCGATCGAACGTTGCCACTGACCTTTCAGGAAGATCCTGTACAATAAGACAGCGAAGACCGAGTTTTATAGCGGAGCTGCTAACCCCTTCGTTATTTCATCCAGATCCAACAGAAAACTGTCATTGTCATGAACCGGCACGCGCTGTTTTTGTCTTCTTAAACGTGTGCCTCGTCCTCAGAAGACTGGTGCCGGTTCATCCGGTGAGCGAGAAAATAGTACAGAAAGAGATGGAGAGAGAATGAAATACATGAACATAGATATAAAAGATATAAAAAAGAGATACAAAGATGTTAATATATAGACAGGAAGTGCAAATAAAGAAAAAAGAGGAAGCGAGAAATAGAGCGAGCGAAAGGAATATAAAAAGAACGAGAGAAATACAAATACAGATATTATTAACAATAAACCTAGAGAAAGAAACAGCAAGAAAGCGAGAAAAGGGGATCGCAATATCGTATGTTTGTCGAAACTGTCTCTGAAACCACACAAATTAAAGAGTGGTGGGTGCATAACACTATTTTCTTATAGCAATGGTATAAGAATTATAATCCAGGAGTCAATCTGACAGATCTGGACTAGTTTTGGGATCATCTTCAACAACATGAATTCATGTGAAGTCCAAGGTGGCTGCAACCTAATCCATACCGGAAACGTATGCGAGAGTCTTCCCATTTTTCACAAGCACCTGCTTGTCAATTATTCAGTTTGAGCGCTTGCTTTGTAGTTTTCTTGAAAGAAAGGCTCAGCTGTGCGCTGTATGTCTGATTGAAACAAAAATACAAAGTTTGTCTTCAGTTGATGAAAGTAAATTTAAACCACCCAGAGCTGAAAATAATGTGATGGCGTTGCATTTGTGCGCAAGTTTAGAGCGAATGGTGGTTTCGTGCGTTTGCTTCTTTCGTTCTTTTATTCACTATACGATGCGTCCGTCATCTTTACTGTTCACCTCTGCCAATTCAATGCGCAGTCGCTATTCATTGTTTGCCACCCATGTTTTCTGTTTTTAATCTTTCATTGTCAAGTGTGACAACTAGTTTTCCTGGCAAATACGCTACAGAAGTTTTGTTTTCCCGCCACGAACTTTTTAGAGTTGCAAAAAATATGCAGCTTCACTTTAAATACAAAAAGAAACAAGGCCAGACACCTGTCACTGCACTTGCCTGATGCTGGCAAGACTGCAGCTAAGCTTCTTTAATTTTTACGCTGGGGCGCACCCATCTATCTAATTTCATAACGACCCAACTACAGCGAGGTCTTGGTAACTGACCATCTGGTGCACACTGCAGTTCGCACGCAGAGGTATCGCCACCAACGCAAATGCGTCACCATAGCTGCTAATTTCACATTATTGGTTAAACTTCTTTGAAACAATCCAACTGTGTGAACGCGGCAAATTGATCATTCAAATTTGCTTGGCTACTCATAATAGCCGATCGCTGCTACAAGTATTCATGAGTGGATCAAAGGTGTCAGTTATCAGTAGTTCCCAAACGAGATATTTTGCAAAAGTCAACGTGCCTACAAGAAGGCTTGCTTACACTTTCGCTAACGTGCTCAAGGAACGGCAACTTTGTGTGTTTAGAAAAAGTTGTTAACGATTTAGAGTACGAGGTATTTTACTATGGAAGAGCATAAGCCGTCCCGTGGGCCGTTATAGCCCTCAATAGAGCGCGTTTCTCACACGACTTTGTCCTTGTAAGATTATTTTTTTTTTGGTTTCAGTGACAGTGCTTCTTGCGACGAGTGTCTTCTACAGAATATTGCATAACCACAAAGGAATGTTTACTTACTCGCGCAAACCTTTAGGCATTCTCTTTTGGAATTAAATAGATTTTTGCCTGCCCCACAAACGTGAGGATTAGCTCTCTTGCAGAGCTCACTGGTATAGTCGTAATACCAGGCTTCATATAACGGATGGCAAGGACGTAGGTGAAGAGGTTCGTAGCAGTATCCCGGTATAGTCCCGTATGATTCGGGTGGGTGTGGAGAGGAAGCTGAAAAGAGCCCAAGAAAATATGCACCTTTCTGGTTTGTGGACTTTCAGATTCTCACACCAAACTAATGTAGGTTCGAAGGGGAGGCCCACAATCCTACGAAACTTCTGAAGGTATTACGCGTCATGGTTCAAGACAGCACCTACAGCACTACCAAAGCGGCAGATTTTTTTTATATTCATTTGTGCCCTAAATATATGCTGGTTTCACCTAAATTCCAATGGCCTTCACCATGATAATAAATGCGAAGCGTTTCTATGCGTACTGCAAGAACTTTGGGCGTCTAACTACTTATCTATCGATATAGCCGCTTATGTTTGGGTGCTCTCGTGATCACTGCCTTAATTTGGCATGAACTTTAATTAGTATGGAACAGTAAGAAGTTTTGACAAATATGCCACGTGGCTCAAGACATGAACATTGTCAAAATCTCGTCGCGTACGTCGTCAAACACTTCACGCCAGACAGTGGCACATACCCGGACACGGGTATGTACCACTGCAATGCAGGTATGTGCCGCAGGTTATTCGCATTGCAGGAACGGTTATAATGCATATGGGTAATTTCGACGCGTAAGCGTTAAGAAAAAACTTATATCGGGGCTTTACCCGATGAATGCAAAGAATATATGTCAGGGTCGCAGCAGCGATCAAACCACTGCATGCTGCGTAACAAGTACTCTACCACAACGCCACACCAGGCCCCGCCGCGGTGGTCTGCGCCAAGTAGAAGAGTTCATTTTAGATATTCTATTGAATTCATAAACAACAATCAGCGCCCGCCGCGGTGGTCTAGTGGCTAAAGTACTCGGCTGCTGACCCGCAGGTCGCGGGTTCAAATCCCGGCTGCGGCGGCTGCATTTCTGATGGAGGCGGAAATGTTGTAGGCCCGTGTGCTCAGATTTGGGTGCACGTTAAAGAATCCTAGGTGGTCGAAATTTCCGGAGCCCTCCACCACGGCGTCTCCAATTACGGACCTGAATTTCACATTCGTCAGCCGGATGCCTTTACAATATGAAAGTGAGGCAGGACCCAATCTATTTCACTGTACATTGCACACTCTGAAGAGATGTTTAATGCCTCAAACTCTCACAAACATTTGCTTGGTTTCCGCGTTATATGAAATGAGAAAACAGGTTAATAGTGGAACCTAACGATGAGGCTAAAATATGTAAGTGCGTGAATTGTTTGCTGACGTTGTACCGTTAGACTGTCAGCGCTTTTCTTCAATATAGTAATGCGATATTGGGTGCAGTATAGTTTCAAATTTTGGTAGCAGTTATTGGCCGAAGCCATATTAGGATAGAGGCGACCTGGTACGTGTAACTAATAACATGAATGAAGTACCTCTTGTTTAACCTTTACAGATGTTTTGCCAGTGCGTTGTTTGACACCAGACACGCAGTCTTGCGTATTATAACGTGAATTTAGCGGGTTTTACAGCGATAACGGTAAACAGCTCGTTAGGTAGGAATTTTGGCACCACGGTTGGTGTGGGTATCGGCATCGTTGGCTGCGAGTTGAATATCGGCTATCTGTTAGGAAAGTTTGCGGTTGATACAAATAAATCAATAATAGAAAATATTCGGTCCGAGTACGGATTGAACCTAAGCCGCATTACAAGTCAAGCAGGTGTTCTCTCACAGAGTCAATTGAGTGCTTCAAGGTGCATTGAAAAAAAAAAAGAACCGAACGATGAGTTTACCATACGCAAGACTTCTTAACGCATGCAATAATGCGAGGCTTAATAATAGAACCGCACCATACGTCAGCACATGTGCCTTGTGCAATACGTGGTTGGTTTACAGGCTCAAAAATTGCAAAGAACACATGCATGATTATCATTATTAACCAGAGCACCAATAACGTGACAGAAGCGCAGTTGCATGTGACACCTTACGCATGTGTAGTGGATGCTTTACCTATTTGTATGAAGACTCATGGCGGTGTTATGGACAGTTATTTACTGCACTTCACACAGGTATGTAAGATAGCTTCGTACGATCATTGTTACGAGGACAAACGTCCTTTCATTTGCAGCAAAGTAAAAGCAAAGTAAAAGGATTGCGTGCAGCGCGTGATTAGGCCATCGCGTTTCCTTCTTTAAGGTGTTGCTCAAGTGTCCTCCAAGCTCATTCAGGCTCGTGCAAGTGGCAATATTGTTTATTGTTTTTTTTGACTATGTAATAATTAGGAAGCGTGCACATACCATTTCTGTTTGTTGGCAAACATGCCGGGGCTGCAAGAAAAAAAAATGATTGAATAGTTTCGAGTGATTCAAATAACCAGTGAAGTTTTGTACCTCTTATTTTAAACAAACATTCACGTTCCGCTTTGCTTTCATTAGTAGGAATAATCCTGGTAAATAATGTTTCAATAGCTAGTTCTCCGTTTGCCAACGAAATTCGTATGTATTGATATAATGCAATGAGAAAAGAAAATGAACACAATTTATGGATCTCCATACCTTAAATAAAGCCCGTAATAATCATGAAGCAAACAAAAGCAGAGAGGGGTATATTTGATTTCTTCATTTCAAAGTTTATGATTACGAGATACATGTATTCGAAGAAAACTCTTTGTTGCGTATGACACTTTGAAAGTGCAAGAGGCCTCATATGTTTCTAATCTGCAGCGTTACTATGAACCCACGCCCTTTCCTATACTTTTCCAGGTGCCATTATTATTATTTCCGTACATTCACATGACCCTTTATATGCAAAGGTTTTGATCAGCCACTGAGCAAATTTTACTGTTGTTCATTTTTGTCACGTTGTCTTGGTCATGCGAGTTATGCGTCCTGTCGTGTTGATTGTCTGTCACCGTATTGTCAAGGCATTTGTCAATGATGTGCACCTTTGCCCCGGCGCGGTGGTCTAGTGGCTAAGGTACTCGGCTGCTGACCCGCAGGTCGCGGGTTCAAATCCCGGCTGCGGCGGCTACATTTCCGATGGAGGCGGAAATGTTGTAGGCCCGTGTGCTCAGATTTGGGTGCACGTTAAAGAACCCCAAGTGGTCAAAATTTCCGGAGTCCTCCACTACGGCGTCTCTCATAATCATATGGTGGTTTTGGGACGTGAAACCCCACAAATCAATCATCAATCAATGATGTGCACCTTCATGAAAAATACGTATATTTTAATTAGCTGGGCACTTGAAATCTGTAGTAAACCAGGCCACGTTTTAGGAATTGGGTATAGTTCTGAGGAACGACAGTGGTGCATTCGTTATGGCTTTAACATTTGTGTCGTTAACATATTCAAGCTTTATGTCAATGGAATTGGAGTTGAAAGCTTCTGTAACGTAAAATTGATAGTTTGCAAGCAATACTATTACCACAAAATAATTTCGAGTGACTGGTCCCACTAGAATACTGCGTGTCATACAGTGAACAAGTCTACAGAACAATAAAACTTCTTGTTGGGCTAGTTCGTTATTCGTCATATTGTAGGATATTTAGGGCAACCTTCACTCTCGCAAACATTCACACAAACACTCGCACATACACCCGAGTGTGTTAGCAGGGTGGATGTGTCAGTGTTTGTGTGAGTGTTTGCGATAGTGAAGGTTGCGCTAAATATCTTACAATATGAAGTCTTAAGAATGTTAAAAATTTGGGGTGATCACCTTAATCGACATCGTAGCGATCCTCCCAAATCAAATTCTGAATAAGCGTATTGCCAGTGTGGTCTGAGCGATTCAGAAAAAAAAGCAAAAATATATTTGGCCATTAAAACATGCGCATACTGTGCATATTTGTGGCTACTATGGTCCACCTCTAAAGGAAACAATACATATTCCACAAGACGTTAATGATATCAATAATGATATGCCAACTACTGTTTGAGTGTATGTTGTCGAAATATAGCCCTGACCGAGTATCGCGTCAACCCCGCCGTTTTCGCTTACTGCGACGTTTCTCACTCTATTTTTTGTTGCTACTCTTGTGTGGTGACGAACTAAATCCAGGACCCTCGTCTGAGGCGCAACTTGCTCAGCTTTTGGAAGGCCAAATCGTAATTACAGCGAAACTGACAGCTATCGAGGCAGCACAGACACAGCAGACGCGTGTCACAAGTGACCTTGGCTCGCGTAGTTATACTTTAGAGTGAATGTTGCATTGCCTTGATGACTTAACGGCCTCTGTTGGAGAATGTAGAAAGTAAAATGAAAGGCAGTAAAAAGCAATAAAGACACTCCTGTTGAAAATTGACGACCTACAGAATCGTAGCCGACGTTGCAACCTCCTCTTCTACGGAGTGGATGTCAAGAAAGCTCAAGAGTCTGGTGAATATTCGGAAGGTTATGTCCGTAAAACTTGTGAGAGTAAACTGGGGATGCATTCTGTCTATCGAACGGGCCCTAAGACTTGAAATTCCCAGGACGGAACCAACTGCCTTCTAGCATTGCCTCTACCATGTCAAATGATGTGTTTTATTCTCTGTTGGAGTTAGTGCGTTGCATTTTTTGAGTGTGTTACATTTTTAGATGCGGAAGCATCTTATACTCGCGCCTTGTAGTGCGCCGTCCGCGCCGTCCGCGCCGTCCGCACCGCTTCTCGAACATTCGACAGCTGACGCGCGCGCATGCGCCGTCGCGCCGTCGCCCACTCTTCCACCATCTGTGCATCCCTTCCTCCTCTACACACCGCGCGCGCTTCACTCCTCCACCATCTGTGCACCCTTCCTCCTCTACACACCGCGATCGACATCTACAATTCTCCTGATTCTCCAGTGGACGCGCATGGGGCGTCGCGCTTCGAGAACATTCAACAGCTGACAGTGCATGCGCCGTCGTGCTGTATATATACTCAAGGTCGGCGCTCGCTCGCTCAGTTGCCGCTCGTCGGTTGGTTTGTACGGCGCGTCGACGTCCAAGGTCGCGGTGAAATGAATTCCAACGAATCCACAAACACAATGATCGATGTCCCTTCGACCAGCGCCGCCCTTTCGCATACGTGTGTACGTGTTCACTCATTTAACACCCCCTCCTACAACCACGTTAACCAATTTAGCCATCGACCCAAGTAAGTCGCAATTTAACACCCCATTTCACAACCACGTTAACCAATTTAGCCATCGACCCAAGTAAGTCGCACTTTAACACCCCGTTAACCAATTATATGGTCCGCATCCTCCTCAGTGTTCCCCCGAGGGAAGCTGCGGGCAATTTTTTTTATTATTATGAGCATTTGTGTTGCGGATTGTGATTAAGGTTACTTTGAATATTTGTTTGACTGACAATGTATCTTTTGTTATTCTAATTTTCGTAAACACTACCTCATTGTATTGTCAATTGGCGCTGTTGGTAATGAAATAAATAAAAAATAAATTAATTAATATTTATTGGGGTTTGTGTCCTAACAACAGGAGATAGGTATAAGAAGGACCGTGGTGGAGCACCTCGGCATACTTCTACTATGTGGAGTTGCTTAACATGGGCCTGAATCTAAACACATAGGCCTCATGTGTTTCAACCAGATGAAAACGTGGCCGTGACCATCAGGTCAGCAGTCCAGCAGTATTAACACAAGACCACCATGGCGGGGTGACACAAGAGTGACAGGTAGAGTGGTTATGATCAAGGTCTGCTAAGCTAACTATTCTCGTAAAACGCCACCACCACGACCAGTAGGTTCGCGAGAACGGATGCTTCATTATTCGCTGATCATTCTCAGCAAGCTCACAAAAAGGCTGTAGCACCGATTGTGTTACTTTTCACTCGTGTTTAGCAGTGGCGACCATTGTTGTAGGAATACGGGCTTCTCAAGAATATGAATCGTCAAAAACTACACTTGAATACGAGTTTTCTAACGTAACATTGTGATTTCTGAAGTGCACCCGCTCGACTTTTTTTTTTCCTCAAGGTCGAGTCACGGCATTAAAAGATTTTCAGCACCTAATGAAGTCCCGACGTAAGCTTTCTGAAGTAAAAATAAATGTCACTAATCAGATGACACGCACTTGAGTCATATCTGTTTTCTGTACAGCAACAGCTTATTTACTCCTATACATCGAACGAGGCATGATGGTGTTTAGTTTTTTTTAATTATTCAACATTACCCAAGTCTCAACATAAAATATTGCTAACTTACGTGCCACTGGAATAAAACATTTGCGTAAACGTTTAGGAAGTAACGAGCTTCATGAACGTTGATTTAACACAATTAACGTAGAATAACGAGCTCTTAACAAGAACAAACATACCAATAGTTCGCACATGAGGATTTTTAAGTATGACAGTTACTGTTCAAGAGAAAAAAACGTACCTTTCACACATGCGGTATATGCTAGAAACACAATGGTACAACGCAAAGCATTCATCTTCAAGCGAAGAGCTACATAAGCGAAAGGGGAAAATGTAAGATTTACGTAACTCCGTTTCTCATTGTATAAATCACCATTGTTATGAGTATTCAGTAATCTGCCATATTTCACGTTTACGAAAAACAATCTGACAGTTTAAATATATAAATAAATAAATAAATTGCTAAACAATGAAAAACCTAGGTGCCCGGACATGGTGGGGGCCTGACATCTTCAGGTGCATAGCAGAGCAGCAACATGCAACAGAACGCGAGTTAGGGACCAATTGACAAGTCAAGCTCTGGGCTCCTAAGTGGGAGTCTGATATATCGCAACCAGATCAATACTGTTGTTTATTCATAGATGAAGATGATATACGCGTAACGAGATGTGGACAACAAGCTGCTACGTATCATTCGAACTTCAGTGTGCCATTTGTGCACCGTGCGAATAGCATTAGTTATGAAGTAATTCGTCTTTCTTCGTGTTATTAGCGCTTCATAGTTTCAGGACACACAATACCGACGGCTATATACGGATGACTTTATTACGCAGATGTGGTGCTGCAGTGGCGCCACGTTCTAAGTTGCGCGAACAACGTCGTTGTAAGCAACGTACGCGCGTATATATCAAATGAGGTAAGAGTCGACCTAAAACCTCGGCATAGGTTAGCTTTTGGAATGAACGAAGAACAACGATGAAATTCGGCCGTATCAGCTGGTAAATTGTACCTGCTCCTCGGCCCACTCAATATTTGTTGTAAAATTTGGTTGTGGATTGGTAAAAATAAAGAATTAGCCCAGCTAGCACCGCGTTCTTAGTTGCGCGAGACGTCACCGTAGCGCTGTTGCCAATTTTAATTTTGCGATTTGGTTGAGGCAGCATTATCGCGTTTATTAAAAATATAAACTTTAGTAGATAGAGATCGCATCTGGCTGTGCCGGTTACGTGCGTAATGTTATCAAATTGCACAGGAAAAAAAAAAACGTCACGTTAAATAGTGCTCACATGGACCCCGATTTCGAAAGTAGGCATTGATAGTCACTTATGGGTATTCAGGCACAAGCACCTTAGATGGGCTTTTATGGGCACTGTAAGAATTTTTGAAAAGCCTTCATGAACATAATTCATGTTTTAATAACCACAATAGCGAGAAACGAACGCCGGTAATGAATTAAGCAGTTGTTTATCTTTACTAATAACGCTCGCGGTGTTTACTTCTTCGTGTTCGAGCAGCGCGAAGCTTTCGCAAATATGGCGGCTGCATTGAGCCGAGTTAACTTCTTCGGCGTCGTAATTTCGCACAAAGCTTTTCAGTCAAAGCGTAAGAATTGAAACCCCCCCCCCCACCCCCCGAAATAAGCACGTGCACAGGCCAACATTCCTTGTAGGAGAAAGTACAGGTCAGTGCACATTGCAAAGAGGGGGGCAAATACCTTTAAAACGCCCCCCTAGTGCCATCTCGCTAGCAACAGCGAGACGCCACTGAACTGCCACTGAGGTATTATTATCGCCAAAGGTAGATGATGTACATAAGCATCTCTCCGCTCGTATGCTTACGAACGTATCCTGTGAATCCAAGTTGTCAAGCGCTGCAAACCGAAGGGAAGTAGTTTCGATTCCCGGTGACTGCAATTTGTTGCCGTACGCTTCAATGCAGTCAGCCTGACATGTGCGTGCTCACACTCGGACTGAACTTCAACGTCAACGCTTCACTGGACCCACAGAAATTAATTTGTGCCGTGGAGCTTGCGATTGATCAGGTACATGCCTCGGAGCGAGACGAGGCCCGCACTCGTATGATTTGCATTATCGCCAAGCCCCGCGTAAACCGCACTTTGGCGCTTACCTATTCAGGCCAGTAAGGAACGCAGGGCTGGGAGGAGTTAATTTATACCTACGGCCAATAGTTTCGAGGTCCTCCTTTATTAGCAACAGATTCCATCCGCTAATTCTTTCCTTCTCGCAGAATATATATGTTAATGCCTTGCCTGACTTGGTTGTTTCTTCAGATTTGTACCACAGACAATTGACACTGCTTTATTAGCTGCAAAAATCTCGTTCTGTTTTGGTACGTACTTCAACGAACCGTTCGAAAAGATTTGAACTTTATTTCACACGCAATATTACCTCCTCGCACCATGTCTTGATGGAGTGTCCTTTTATATGCTCATTCTGAAGGATGGAAAAAAAATAACTTCACAGCCTGCGCAAAACGCGTATACACGATCGTAATGCAGAACCAATGATTGCTTGAAGTATGCATGAGAACAAGACTTAAACCAGACTGGCACGCCATGTTGATGAGGGACTCATCCTTACCAATTTTTTTAAGAAACTTTTTTCTTTTTGTAGTTGTGCGACTACGTTGATGTTATAATCACCAGTCAGTGCACCACTACGTTGATGTTATAATTGCAAATACGAATTATAATAAATACCATGAAAGATAAAAACACGTGACTGTGGCTGAAAGGTTAAGTGCTCGCGTCATCACGGGAGGTTGGTGGTTCGAATCCTGCTGTCGGCTCTTTTACCAAGAAATTCGTTAGAGCCTTTAAAAGGTTATTTTTTGGAGCTCTGTCGCTGTCCACCTAGTGGGAATTCGGCGGCGTGGGATCTCCGGGCCTCACCGTCCCGTGCTGCCAAGTTGCCACCAGGTGGAGCACGACAAAACTTGAGAAAAAATAAAATTTTAAGGACTCTAACGAATTATAGCTTGAAATGTGGATGACAGCTGCATTCGCACCACCGGCATCCCGGTTTCGAAACGAAGACGTAACCTATGGGCCACTGTCACATGCTAACATTCAAGCTACAATGTTAGGCTGAGAGTTGGCCCTTTACATCTCCTGAAACTAATAACCAAATATGACTTTCAATAAAATTAAAAAAAAACTTTACATGAATGGGTAAAATCTTACATTTTATTGAAAATTGTATGTCGTTATTAGTTTCGAAAGATCTACAAGGTGAAGGTTCTGAATAACATTTTAGCTTCAATATCAGCATGTGACAGTGGCTGATGATTCCACTTACGTATCCTGGTTCCAAGCCCACGTGGAACAGTTACCGGGACTCGACCACTGCAATCTTAACGATGAGGTCAACCGCCTGTCGCGTGACCTCACACGCCGCGCCGCGGACAATGACCCCTCGACGAGTGATAGGTACGAGAATCCCTGCAGCCAGGACAAAGCACTCACATACCACGAGATCACTTCACATTACCGGGGAAAAGACGTGCCTTCCCAGCACCGCACCCAAACACTTAACAAAGCAGAAGCTCTAACTCTAAGAAGATTGCAGACACGTACGTACATAACACCATCCACCTTACACAGAGTGGAGCCCGACACACCACCCACATGCACCCTTTGCAACCATCCCTATTGCAATTTCGAACAGATGTTTCGGCTGTGCCCTACCCACAGCGCAGCACAACTGAATACCCAAGAGGCTTGGCAGGAAGCCCTCAAGCGCAATGAATACAAGCAGCAACTACAGGTGGTCCAGAGGGCCCGGGCCATCACTACAAGCCTTCGGCTGCCAGCGCCATCCTGGGCGGAGCCTCCAGGTTGAATTAAGGGTCGGAATGGCCCTTTCTCAGGCTCCTCAGGATATGTTTAAATAAAGTCAATCTCTCTCTCTCCAGTCATGATAGCGAAAGGACGTGTTTTCATGTGCTCCGTAGGGGTGGTGACAGCAGATTTTAGCTGCGGAAACACGATGAAAACAAGCAGTTCGTAAGATTACCAAGTGGTTCTACTACAGTTGCCTACAGGTCCGTGTGTTCTAAATACTGTTTTCTTGCACGGAGACACAAAAGCCAGGCCATACCATTGTCAAACGGTGTCACGCATCGGAGCTTCACTTGGCCACTATCTATAGTAAGCTGAACTTCACCTGACAAGAGCTAATCAGCTCCCAAAACCACGTCCACATGCAAGTCCTCGAGGACAGGAACGGCAGCAAGAAACTTTCTCCCGGCTTCGGTGTGTATCTGCAGATCCAGTGCACGGACAGGCAGCATGACCTCGCCGAGGCCACATGAGGGTGCATCGCACCAAGGCTGGAGGGTGACCGGGCATGACGTCGATGTAGCGGAGT
Organism: Rhipicephalus microplus; assembly: GCF_013339725.1. NCBI lineage: Eukaryota > Metazoa > Arthropoda > Arachnida > Ixodida > Ixodidae > Rhipicephalus > Rhipicephalus microplus. The sequence goes on from NW_023613869.1 coordinate 24,292, forward strand.
ACGTCGAGCTCCTGCTTTTACAACTGCCGTGAACCCACCGATTCCGTCAACGCGGACTTGTACCGTAGGAAGAGGCCACGTTGGGTATTGGGCGGCTTGGTGTCATGTATGTGCTGGTTCCACTTTATCGGCCCAGTTACCTAAACTCGGCGGGAGGTCGTTTCTCTGGACTGGATTTGAGAACCAGCCGAGTCGTGTGTTGTTGCGAGGAATAAAGTTATAACTACTTGTCGATGAGCCAAAGTGTTTAAGGGAAGCCTCGAGGACGTGCTCCTCCTTAGCTCCATCGTCGGTATCCGTCTGGTTCGGCGTGCATGTTTCGTGACGTATCCGGCCAAAAACAGCGATGAGCCTGGCCCTTCATTCCAGCCAGTTGAGTAGCTTAATGTCCCCGTATTTGTGACACGCCTCGGCCCCACCGCGAAGGCAGGCGATGACCACCTGCTATATATAATTTTCGGACCAGGCAGGCCAAGAGCTAATGGTATTGATAGTCTGCACCCATTTATCAGCGTTATCATGGAAGCCTCAGTGCTCCGACACTTCCGAGGGAGCGTTATCGGGGGCGAAGACATACCGTAGCGCCATCATCCGGAATCCTTCTGTGACGTATAAAACGACATCACGTGGTACCGGCTGTGCAGCGTGTTCGACAACTCTTGTGATTCAAGTTGTTTTACCGTGGCTGTTCTCGCTTCGCAACCGTCGGTTGTGTTTGTATTAGCGGTGAAACAATCTAGTGTTCGCCAATCAAGATTTTTAGGGAGCTAACGAACGGTCATGGCCGCGCCGTGAACTTTCCACGAAGCGCATGAGCATAGCGCTATGGACGCACAGCGTGAAGAGGCACTCTGGTAAAATGTGGATTGTTATCAAAATCGTCTAGTAATTTGTTAACCGAAGCATTCTCACATTGCGCGAACATTTATGTTTGCTATGCAAGCGTGATGGCGCGCATCCTCCTCATGCTTTTGCGCGGCCGAGATGCTTTGATAAGGGTGGACTGCCTCGCAGAATTCAGGCAACACTTCACCCTATAGTTTAGAGAGTGGTGTTTCAAGTGGCTGAAGGGAACGGGGTATGCTTAGGCATTGGTTCTATTCGCTTAACCTTTCATAAGGGTATTTAGTGTTTTTTTGCAGCAATAACATTATTTTTCACAACAGCCATGGTATGTGTGGCGTGTTACTTTCACCAGAATTATTGCTGGACGATTTTTATAAAACATATATTGCAATAAGTGGAACTTTACCCGCTCATATTTTCTCTCCTTAATACTCGCGTTCACTACACGCTCTTCTCTGCGCGGGGTGTATTGATTTATGTGATGCGCAAACGTTGCAATCATACCTGCTCGCATCTTTTGCTTGACTATAACTTAAAAAACCATATCTTGTTTTCAGTGGCCCTGCTGGTCTGTGGCATCAACCAATTTGTTTACTAGCAGCTCAGCACATCACGGCTGCTGGCAGAAGAGACGTCCGAATATGCAACGCAAAATGCCAGCATTAGGACAAAATTATTCTCGCCACCCTGAGCGGAATACAGCTCGAAAAGGTCTGCCATAAATAAATCGCAAATTTCTATGTGTACATTTCCGGAAATTTCAACCTCTTAATAATCAGTTAACAACACAATGCAGTACACAAAAATGCCAGGCCTCTGCTGAAGGCGCAGCACACTCATGTGCACAGTGAAAGCAAGAAAAGCGGCCTTTCCAAAACACTCTTTGGGTACTACTGTAATCACACTTGCTTGATACCCACTAGGGCAGTAATAATGAATATTTGGGTAGTCGGCCCGCATTTTCTATGCTATTTTTTTGTCATTCTTCTGAAAAGTGCGGCATCCGCTAAACACTTGCAAGGGACTTCCGTGCCAATCGTTCATGCAGTGGCTGACGAAGATCAGAAATTAATTATGGCTGAAGTGGGTATGCGCCAAAGTTAATAGGTGAACAAGAACAATGTTTTGCTATGAGTTGGAGCATTGGACGGCCCTCTCGTTACGCTATTCGCATTGTGCGACGACTGGTTGAGCTTTCGCTGTTTTAAAACGCTTTATAAGTCGTACTAACGTGATTGCTTTCCCGACATCAAGCCTGCCTAAGGCAAGTTTGCCAACAAGTCACAAGCACCAACGTAAGAAGAAGCAGATGTTTAATGAGAAGAAAGAGGAGAGGTCATCCTGGAAAGCGGGTTTATAGCTTGCTACTCCTCATGGGAGTAAGGGAAAAAGTAAAGAAAGAGGAGGGTATGATGAGGGGTGATTGTGATATAGCACAATGAGTCACTGCACACAATGTCTCGTTTGGTGGAGGACAAGCCCATAAGTCTCTACATTAGGCGATGCTCTAAAGACGGGAATCTAAAGCTGTTTTGCTTGGAAATGCGAGCAGGCCCTTTAAGCTGCGTTGGGCGTGATCCACACGTTCCCAAGCACCCAATAGTTTCTCCTCCGAAAACAGTCGGCAGTCTAGCTCATCTGTGAGGCGCTTAAGAGATTGTCTTTCAACTGCGTATAAAGGGCACACACAAAGGATGTGATTGATAGTTTCTGGCGTATTACACAAGTTGAAATTAGGATTTTGCTCTTGTTCTATCAATCATAAGTATCGTCGCATGTATGCACGTATGCAATCCTATGTTAATAAGCCGTTACAGGAACAGGACCAACATTTTAGTTTTGTTTAGCGGTAACACATCAACACTTGTTGTCTGTTGAAATGGTTAAGTAGGGAAGGCAGTGTATGACAAAGGCGCTGTTGTCCATAATTTGTACGAGAAAAAGGAATTTCCCATGGGGCCTGACAGCGAAATGAATATGTACTTTTGTTTTCTTGTAGATCAGCGAGGGTTAAAAATGAATCTAGCTTTCCTAGCATAGCACTCTTGTAGCATTGTAGAGTTTTCAGTTTCCAAATATCACCAGCTTTTATTATTTTAATTTGCCAAAAAAGCTCTTCCGTATGTTCGGAGAAAGAAACATTCGCAATAGCTCGAAATGCCTTCTTTTGAAGTGTTTCCATCATCTGAATATCTTGTGCGGTGGTGTTTCCCCATATGAGTGAGCAATAAGTGAGGTGTGAGTGAAAGAGAGCTTGATAAATAAGGCGCTTAATTTTATAGAGCAATGTATTTCGATAGTGATTTAAAATACCAATAACTTTTCGCCCTTTCGCACACACATTGTCAACATGAGCATTCCAGGACATATGCTCCGTGAATATAACTCCGAGTGTTCTCATAGAGGACGTAATGGTAATCTTATATGGACCCAGAGCAATGTTATCTGGTAATGTAGTAGAACTTCTTTGGGCGCGAAAAATGACACATTTTGTTTTGGCTTCATTAAGAATCAAGAAGTTTGCCTTTGACCAGCGTTGAATTTCGTTACAGACAGTGCTAGCTATAGGCATTATTTCTTCTAAGTCTTTTCTTGTAAAGAAAATTGAGCAGTCATCTGCATAAGCGACAACCTTACACATTACTGTGTGCTCCTCTGAATTAGCGGCTGGAGCAGACTGGACTGCAGACGCTGACACAAGAGGAAGTGACCACTTGCCAGTATTCATATATCACCCAAAGTTGAAGAAAACAAGAAATAACCGCACAACAAGAACCACAAACTGGGCAATCTTTCGAGAACTACAGAGACAAAATCTTGAACCCTGTTCTGACGCAGAAACGTATGCATCTAAGATAAAAAATTTTCTAACAAAATCAACTCGTACAGTACCCATTCCAGATGGGTATTCGGGTGTTGACGCTGAGTATGAGAGGCTTCGGGCAATACGACGCCGATCTGAAAGAAGATATCGCAGGTCAGGTAATTTAGAAGACTTCAAGGTTGCACAGAAAGTACACACTACAATGCGTAACCAACTGCAGAAGCTTTCAACCAAAAGGTGGCAAGATTTATGTGCCTCACTTTCCCCATTTACCTCGGCGACTCAACTGTGGAACATGGTACGCGCCCTCCGACAGCCAGTAGTCCACTCGAGACCACTACAGGCTCTAGCGCTGTCTCGAGGAGTTAGCGAACGGGTGATTGCCGAAGAATTTAGCGATCTTATACTGAGAAATGGAGAGACCGCCCAAACGAGCGAATATAAATCCTCAGCAGAATCAGCTTCGGCGGTTGTAACAAAGTCCTCTGCGATCAGTTCATCAGATCTGGATGACAGCTTCACACCAGAGGAGCTCCAATATGTGTTGTCTTCAGTAAAACGAACAAGTTCACCAGGAACAGATGGAGTTACATACGCTGCTCTTGCTAATTTGTGCAAAAAAGGAAAATTACACCTGTTGGACATCTATAATAAAATTTGGCAAGAAGAAAAAGTTCCGGAAAGTTGGAAGATATCAAAGGTAGTACCGTTGCTAAAGCCAGGGAAGAGCCCTATGCAGTTGGACTCGTTTAGGCCGGTTAGCTTGACAAGTTGTTTTTCAAAAGTGATGGAAAAAATGATCAATGAACGAATTTTATGGTGGCAAGACATGAAAAAACTACTACCAGAAAGCATAGCCGGCTTCAGAAGAGGTAGATGCACAATGGACTGCATTCTGGATTTGGTCACAGATGTGGAAAACCAACGAACGCAAGGAAACATCACTGTCGCTGTATTCCTTGATGTCCACCGAGCATACGACACAGTGAGTCACGTTCACGTTCTGGAAGGCCTGGCGTTACAGGGATTCAAGGGCAAGATACTGCGTTGGATCGCTGACTTCCTGAAGCACCGGAAAATTTTTGTAGTTACGCAGGAGGGCCCAACGTCAGAACATGTCGTCAACCAAGGAGTGCCACAGGGCAGCGTACTAAGCCCTACTCTCTTTAATGCAGTCGTGGCGCAGCTCCCGTATAATCTTCCACCCAACATCAGATGTTCAGTATATGCTGATGATATAAGTATATGGACGTCTGGTCCATCGTTTTTGGATATACAACAAACTCTACAAGAAGGATTGGATAATGTAGACCATTTTCTAAAACAAAGAGGTATGGCACTGAGTCTGGCCAAAACAGCCATACTTCCGTTTACATTAAAGAGACCTGGAAATTTCCAGATTATTCTGCAAAATCAGCCTATTAAAATGGTCAAAACTCATAAATTCTTGGGAGTAATTTTAGACCAGAGACTAACATGGTCGCCTCATGTCCAGTCCCTGGAGCAAAAAGTGAATCAGGCCATTCGAATCCTCCGGCATCTCTGCGGGGCCAAATGGGGTGGTACTACAGAGTCGTTATTAGCCCTACATGTTGCCTGGATACGCCCCATCGTAACTTACTCACTGCCCCTGCTGCACGGACTCCCAGCCTCCACCGAAAGGAGACTGCACTTGTTATTGGCAAGGAGCTTGAGGGTATGTCTGGGTTTACCACGGTCAACTTCCAGTGATTTAGTGTATGCGGAGGCTCGAGAGCCACCTTTGGCAGTACTGCGAACTAAAGAAACATCTCAAAATTTATTTAGAATTTTCACGCAACATGAAAGTCATTTTTTATCTGGTGCACTAACACAAAGAACGGCAACGAGACTACAGGATACTATATCATCATTTCAAGCAGTAGTACCAGAATTTAAACAATGGAAACCTTCAAAACCACCTTGGACGCTGCCACTTCTCAACGTTATCCGTGAAATAGACGGCATAGAGAAGAAAGCAGCCATGGCACCTCTAGTAGCGGCACAGTTGGTACTTCATCAGCTTCATGTATTGCATAATGAAAAAACGAAGATATATACAGATGGATCATGCACAGAAGAAGCGTCAGCCTGTGCGGTCTTTATACCCGAAATTCAGGAAAAGAAGATGTACAAATTATCGCACAAATCTTCATCGACGACAGCAGAATTGGTGGCTATCTTTGAAGCAGTTAAGCTTATCTGCGAGAATCCAGATCCACGAAAATAGGTGATATGCACTGATAGCAAACCTGCTCTTCAGCTAATCAGAAATGTGAGATCACCTTACAGAAATGGTGAAATACCACAATGTATCGCAGAAACTGTGGAATATGCCTCATCGCAGGGTCACAACATCGTATTCCAATGGATACCCAGCCACATTGGAATAAAGGGAAATGAAGATGCTGATAGTCTCGCGAAGAAAGCATTGAAGGAAGGACGGGATTGCACAATCCCTATATCTGGGACGGATATTCGACATTTTATATCGCAAGGAGCTAACCATTGTTCGATGGAGAAGTGGTTTGAGAGCCCTAAATCAAAGGAAACGGTACTTTATGAAGTTGATCCACACAGAAAATTTGCCATAGCGACAGACCTTCCACGACACCTAGAGACATTGATCCACCGACTTAGATTGGAAGTAGCATACACAAACAGCTTCCTGCACAAGATACATCGATCCAACTCACCGGAATGCCATTGTGGTCATGCAGAAGAAAATGTTCGCCATATTCTTTTGGAGTGCATTAAATACGCGAAAGAAAGAGAAAAATTAAGGAACAAATTAGCAAGTTTGGACAGACGGCCCCTCACACTAAAGAAACTACTTGGACCATGGCCTGAGATGCATCTTCAGAAAAAGGCAATAATCTTCCTGACAGACTTTTTAGTGGAGACCGGACTGGACAAGCGCCTATGACTGACAGCCAGAAATGAGTATTATGTAAAGGGTGGTCATGTATATACTGGCATTAGAGTAGTAAGGTGTGCGTGAAAGTAGTTTATGACTGTGTGAACTGCGTGAAGAAAACTGTGTATTGACATGTTATTTGAACTGGTTTCAGTGTGCTATTATGTGTTTTTTTTTCATTTTTCGTATTGTTAATTTTTGGGTACCGTTCTGAATTATTTTTTTTTATTTTTCGCTGCAGAACTCTGTGATATGGAGTAGCCGAGGCAATAGGCTCCTCAACCTCTCCACAGCAAAACAGTTAAAACAACAACAACAACAACAACAACCTTACACATATCACAAATATCTACGATGTCATTAATATAATAAAGAAAAAATATCGGGCCAAGGATGCTACCTTGAGGCACACCCGGTGTTAGAGGTTTCGTTTGGGACCTATTTTCTTTAATTTCAACAAATTGATGACGACTTTTTAAATAAGATCGGATAAGTTCAAGTGTTATTCCTCGGAAGCCATATCTTTCTAATTTCGTAAGCAACAGTTGGTGGTTGACTATATCAAATGCTTTGCTAAAGTCTAAGTACAACCCTAGCGTTAGAAGCTTTTTTTTCAATGTTCTGAAGAATAAGATCCTTTTGTATATTTAATGCACTTTCCGTAGACCGTCTTTTTCGAAAACCATGCTGACACTCGGTTAGCAAGTTACGTTTCTGCGAAAAATTATCAATATGGACGTTGATAATTTTTTCGAGGCCCTTCGATAATATAGGAAGAATAGAAACTGGTCTATAGTTGCCAATATTGTTTTTATCACCCCCTTTATGTAAAACTATTACTCGGGCTAATTGCATATGGTGAGGGAAAACACCAGTCGACAAGGATGCGTTAAAAACATGCGTTATAACAGGAGCGAGAAGGTCTATGGCATACTTATTTGGTCTGATTTTGAAATCGTCCATATCCCTACTGCGGCTATTTTTCAGACATGAAAATGTTGCAATCACCTCAGAAGTGTTAGTAGGCTTTAGAAATAAGACTCCCTTAACGAGGTTTGATGCAGTGTGGGCTGAATGCCGTGATCTACGCATCCCACTTTCACAAAGAAATCATTGAATAGGTCCGCAAGTTCTGTGCCGCCTATAGAAATACCATGGATATTCAGTGTATCTATTCGTGTAGTGGCTGGCCTGCGATTTAGTGTATCGTTTATTTTTTCCCATACCTTGTTATTTCGGCGCATACAATCATTATTAAATATACGCATGTAGTAGTCAACTTCTGCCTTTTCTTTTTCCTTGTTCAATTTATTTCTAAGTTGTTTATATTCTTTCCACTTTGACAAGTCCTTTGACTCGACAAAACACTGGTAAAGGTTTTTTTTGTTGATTTGTCTTATGAATTCTTTTGAAATCCAGGGCTTGCGCGATGGCTTTTGATTTAGGTAGCGCTGAATTGGAAATGATTTAAAGTAAAGCATTTTCAGTTTGTTCATAAACTTGTCATATGACTCATTGGCATCCCTAATGGAAAATATGCCAGTCCAGTCTGTTTCGCGCACAGCTTCTCGGAATTTATCAAGTGACTGAGCCGATATCTTGCGGTACGTTGCATTACTAGTAAACATGCTTTTAGTTGACGTCTTTAGTTCGAGGAAAAGATATATGGGCATGTGATCACTGATGTCATGGCTTATGATTCCAGATTTTGAATTATCGATAGTCGAGTTTATTATGAAAGTGTCTAGTAACGATGACGTCGTAGCGGTTACGCGTGTTGGTGCTTTGATTACACTGGAAGTCATTGCACTCCAGGATTGACAAAAACTGTGTAGTAGCTGCTGTACTGGTCGTCATGTCGATGATAAAGTTCCCGCCAAGTGTAAGTAGGTAGCCATTTTCATTTACAAATAACAGCAGATTGTCTAAAAACTGAAAGAAGGCAGATGGGCTGGCATTAGGGGGTCGATATATTACCGCAAATACTGTCTTTTCTTTTTTAATGCATAGAACTTCGTAATCTTCGGTAGCGACGCTATATTCTCGAAGAATATCATAACCATTTAAAGAAGTAAAAATCGCAACGCCGCCACCTCTTCCCTCCTTGCGATTTACATTGAAATGTTCATATCCTTGAAGTGCATAGTACTCTGAGTCATCATTATACCAGGTTTCCGTAAACATCAAAACTTCAAAATTGAGGTCACATGATTCGATTAGCACAGTGACCTCATCCGTTTTGTTCAACAGCGACCTTGCATTTAGATGCATAATTTTTAGCAGTTTGTCTTTATTAGTAATGTTGTGCTTCGTAATGATGTCGCATGGACTTACATAACCTGAAAGCTCTATCTCTATTCTGGGCATGAATATATTGTAGTGTCTGTGGATTATGTGTTCGTTATTTTGTTCAAATCGCTTTCACGTATTATGCGGACAACAGGCGGAGTCTCCGTGCGGCGTGCATGAACAGTGCCATTTTTCATCCACACAAATTTCCAGCTGTGTTCCCATTTGTGCGCTATTGCCATTCCGAGCATTTTCTTCACTTCAGGGCAAAGGTGTCCATTTACAAACATAGGAGATTTAGCAGGTAGGCCGAGGGAGGCATTTGTTAGCCTTTTCTTGCGCGACCTCTGAAGCAGTTGATCGCGTTTGTTCCTCCGCTGAAATTGAACAATTATATTGGTTTGACCAACCTGCTTTGTTCAAACCCTGCGGCGAACGTGAATGTCCTCAGGGGTTATAGTCTCGCCAACTACCTCTACAATTTTTTGGAGTACTTCGACAAGGTTCTCATTCGGTTTTTCGGTTATTCCTTTAATTTCCGAATTTCGATTTCGCGAGTACTGCTCAGACTGCAAGAGGCCTGATTGGCAGTCCGCCAGTTTCTTTTCCAAAGAAAAAACTTTGTGCTGTAGAACACCGTTTTCTTCCTTGAGCGCATTATTTTCCTTTAGTGTTGCCACTAGTTTTTCATTTGTGTCATCTAGGGTCTTGCTGAAGAAATCCATGCTCTTCTTCATTTCATCAATTTCAGTGCGCAGATTTCTTTCTTCTGATCGGAAGCCTCGCTCTAGCGCTTTTTTTATTTGCTTCCACTCATTTCTGATTTCATCTTTGAAATCATGGATCAGTCTCGAAACTTCTTTGTTAATGTTAGTTACTACGAACAACACGAAGAAAATCACATAAAAAATCGCGTATACTAAACACCGGGCAGCAGTGGCAGCTATTCAGGACTAGAACCAATTTTATGCTCTGAGAAAAGCGCCACTAACCTGCAAAACGCAGAAGAAATTGTCCATCTTGTGACTAGAACGCCGCCACTGCTGTCGAATGCGATCCTCGGTGAAGGGGCAGTCTTAATATATGCAGATGGCCACGTGGTCCCGGAGATAACACGGTCCCGGAATCAGACGCCTCCTGGTGTTCTGCAGATTGTGCTTGCTTCTGTGGGGCAGTCGATAATAATGGCACGTGTGTGATGATGCGCAGTGGATTCAGTTGCTCCCAGCTGCACGGCGAAACTGCAAGTTGGGCCTGTTCATTGGGATTCATGTTTAACGGGCTTACAACGCAAAGCTACACTAGGCCAAAAGTAATGAACAATGCTGTTCTGAAAGTGCAGTGTTCATTTCTTTTTTCTATTAATAATACGTCCGATGTTCTACCAAATGAGATACAGCGAAAACTATCCTCTCATTCACTTTATGAAATAGATATATGCATACAAACCTGGAACCGTTAGTCAGCGGCGCTGAGAGCTACGGCGCAGATGTAGAAAACTTGCTGCCTGCTGACATCGCGAAGCGCGCGTGATGTTTACGAACTGGCGACTGACCAATAATCCCCAGCAAAAGACATCCAGTCCACCAAAATAAGACTCTTGCTACGAACGAAAGTAGAAATTTATGGGTTCGTTTGTCTATGGTAAGCACAACATGAATTAGAACAAATTAATTTGACTCGCACTAACAGCGACACGTACGAGCCGAAAATTAGGAGGAAGATACATTTAAGACCCAAGTTCTGAGATCGCTGTTAGCGTATGTGCACAACATTGTAGAAAATTTGATTTCAACATAAGAAAAGCCAGTTCAATGTAGACATTTCGCAAGAATATACCATTCACAGCATAATCGACTACGGCCATCAGTATGTTACCTCAGCTGTGCACCTGCGTCAGTAAAGTGCCTGAAAGTTAGGAACAGTTACTTTTGAAGTATGGTAAGGGAGCAGCACGAAGAAAACAGAAAATTAATGTATTTTAAAATGCACCACACGCGCTTCAGGGATTATCTAGCTGACACGTGGCGCACGTGGACGCAAGGCAACCAGCGGCACCCAGAAACTAAATTGTAATAAACGAAATGCACGCGCTCAATAATGGCCGTGGAACCGAAAAGCCAAAGTGTCCGGCTTCGAGCTTATCAATGCAACAAAACGTCAAGTCACCATACGGTCCACCTCGACACCTTTGGACAAGATAAGATCTCAGAGGACGACAGCGGCGATTAACAAAGCCTGAAGCAAGGTGAACCTTTGCGTAGTGTTCTTGCGAAAATACAAGGGTCATGTTTTCTGGATGTAATGCCCGTAGAACATTCATCTTGAAAAATCCATCGGTTTTAATGTGAAATATACGCAGGAGTGGAACGGGGCGTGTCAGTACGTACGTACTACGTCATTGCTCCTAGAACGAAAGCAATTTTTGTTAGGAGATAAAAAGAACGCGTAAGAAAATGAATGCGCTATCACGAATAACGCTAGGGTGCGAAGCCACTGCGGGTCCACTCGCAGCCAAGTTCTAGCTGCAAAATAAAGAGTGCAAGGGGTCAGCAGCTGCGAAGAAATCGCGTAAACCATGGTAAATATCCCAGGTGAGTGAACGAACGCGAGTGAACTTGAAACACCGGTACGCCGCGTTGCGACCCGCAAAAACCACATTACGCACCAGAAACAATACTGGCACAATATGATGGCGGCAGGTGGGCCATGGGCATTCCGGGTCGAGTCCAACTCCCGTTGACACAGGCCTAACTAAGCTACTTAAGCTAACCGTGAGAGCCGGCTTAGTGCTTCATGAAGGTAGACCCGTGTTGGCACTGTTCAAAGAACCCGCTTGCTAAAGCTGCACGCAACCATAAACTTCGGTTGAACTGTGACTCTATAGCGAGTCATGTTCGGTGAATAACGCGCCAACACCTCGCCAGCCTGTCATGATAGGAGTCTCACCAATTTAATGCCGAAGACGAAGCTAGCAGTGGTCCTCCAACATCAGGCGACGTTGTTGGTAGTGCGCAGCTCGATAAGTCCAGGTAATGTCCACAAACACACATGCATAAAAAAGGGTTGAAACGCGACTCGCACGTATTACTACTATGGCACGCCTCATGCCTAACGCAAGCCATTTCACATGGCGCCAACAAACAGCCGTCTACAGAATACGCAGCGCGACCAGACGCGACTAGCAGCGAATGAAAAATGAAGGTGGGCAGCCCGCGTGTAACATTTTTTTTTAACGGTGATTCTCTGATTCTCGCGCATGCGTCGTTGCAGCCAGATATTGCGGCGCCATTACGTCTTGGAATCGTTCTGCGAATTCGGATGCTATTTGCCAAACGACTGCTTGTGCCAACAGCCGCATCCAACAGCCGCATGAGACAGGCGTCCAACCGCGTCCGGCGATGATTCGCACGCCGCGCGTGCATCCAACTTGTTGAATGTAGCCGCGCGGCAGGCGTGCCGGTTTGGCGGCCGGAGCCAATAGCAGCGCGGGAGCATGACAAGGGGTGCCACATGTGGGCGCCGGCAGAAGCTTCCTCCTCACTGCCACTCCGATCGCCCTTGTATTTTAGGATATCAACGTTGCAGTGACATCAGAAACATTGGATGGACTGTAAGACTGTTTCTGAAGTGAAATGACTAATGATTAAATAAAGAATGCTTGAAGTGTGTTATATCGTCAAGACAACGCCCATTTTTGAACCAACGAATAGATGTCGAATCGTGATGAAAGTTCATTTCGCAGGTAAACAAACACTGGTACCAGCGGTCTCGGCGAGCCGGCCCGCTACTTTCCCACCTTTGCTTTTTACATCGAGGCCGTCGAATAAACCAGTTCCATGGGTGAAAGCGTCATATAGGTGTATGAGTTTTTATTGTGTTGGTAAAAAGAAGCGCTCGACAATGAGCTCACGTTGGAAACAGAGCAGCGTTACCCAGACTGTCGACCTTGCTAGTCCTACGCTCGGAGTCGATAATGAATGTGGGCTGTGTCGATGTTTGTCGCTTGCGAAGGCGTAGCTTTGTTGGCGTTGTTAGACAACAAGGCATGGCTGTATGAGTTTCTTTATTTTGCGCCTAATAAAAAGGATATGATGTCTTCCGAGCGGGCAACCTGATGAGGCCGTATATGGGCGGAGCCTGAGCGCTGATGGCTGTTCGCCCTATGTGTCTTGAACCGCCGTACGCGGCATGCGGCGTTGAGCGCCGCATCAGATGCCAAATCGCACCGGGAGACACACGGTGCGAATACGGATGCGATTTGCCGCACGGCTGTTCGTGCCAACAGCCGCATCTGATAGACATCAAACAGGATCCAACAGCGTGCGGCAACGATACTCACGCCGCGTGTGCATCCAACTTGCAGAATGTAGCCGCATGGCAATCGCGCCGGTTTGGCGGCCGCAGCCAATGGCAGCGCCGGAATGTGACAAGGGGTGCCACAGGTGGGCGCCGTCGCAAGTTTCTGCCTCGCCGCACCGGTTGCACCAATCACCCTTGTATTTTTGGATATTGCCGTAAGCTCTGGTATGGAAAACATTAGATAAACTGTTTCTGACGTAAAACAACTGATGATTGAATAAATTGATGCTTGAAAAGTGCTATTTCTGCAAAAGAACGCCCGTTTTCTAACCAATGACGAGATGTCGAGCCGTGATGGAAGCCGATTTCGCAGGTAAACAGTGGCACTGACCATCTCGGTGAACCGGTCCGCTTCGTTCTCATCTTTGCTCTTTACATCGAGTCCGTCGATTAAACCAGTTGCACGTGCGAAAGCGTCATATCTATAGGTGTACAAGTTCATCGTATCTATCGTCGTGTTTCTATCGTCGGGCACAGCGTGTGGCATTTCGCGCCGCATCGGTTGCTGAATCGCGCTGTGTGTCTCCCACCTTATAGGCGAGGTCTGTGCGCGGTGTACTGCGGAGAAAAGAAATAAAAAAAAAAGATGTACAAAACATTACCGCAGGATATGGCCCACACCACGAATGATCTTCGGGCTCAAAAAAAAAAAAACATAAGTGCCTAAACAGCAGAGCTGAAAAGCAGTTGAATAGCTTCCACGTGGTCGCCTTTTCACGTACATCCTGCGCTCTTGAAATTCAACCCTATAACTGGCTTGGCGTGCAACTGTGTTTTTTCGGCGCGCCATTTATGTACGATTAATTTTTCTTTCGTATACCTGCGTTTGCTTGGTAGTTAATTCTGTCACCAAAAAATCGTCGGTTCTTTTTTAAATCTGCCCTCCAGCCAACGCCTCGCTATTGATTCGCCTGCCAGTTACAATTAAACAACTTGATCAGAAAAACTTTTTCAGTGCTCCTAATAACTTATAAAGGTAGTGTTGCACTCAAAATAAGCGTTAGCTTTAAGCTACTTTTAAGTTCATTGTTTTTGCGCGAATACAGGTCAGTAACAGCGTCAATGGCATTGTTTGGCGATGACTACATACCAACATACTCCATGGTTGACGACCGAGTATATATATTCCCTTTCAAACAATATGTACGAATAAAAGGTGTGGAAAGTCGGTATGTGAATAACAATCAATAAGACTGTGAAAGGGAGGGAAGGAACAGTTACAATTCAAAGGAGAAGATCGGCGCCAGGTAATGTATACGTATTGAAGCGCTTCTGTGCGTATTCCTTAGTAGTCCAAATGAGCAAGAGCCAGCTGTTTGCGGCATACGTATTCAGCAAAAGTACGTAAAGGAATCAGAACGCAGCCTTCAATGAAGAAAAAAAAGGGGGCAAAAAAAAACAGATTGGATATGCTCTATCAAACAAACAATTCAGTTTTTCAGGTTAAGCAAGGTCAACAGTTGGGCGAGATCGGGATCGCCATAAACTTCGTGTGAAGTAATGCACAGAACATGAATGCATGCGGACAAAACACTAAAGCGTGGGAGAGTAATGTCTTGTGTTTCCCTTCCTCCGGTTTATTATGCACTAGCCAGACAATCAAACCGGTGGATCTGCGCTTAATTCGCCCGTTGTCTACCTCCGGCTAATCGACTAACTAGATCTAGATGCCGATATGTACCAATGATGTTTAGAACAGGACATCACTTACGAAGCTTGCTGTGCGAGTTGTTTCATAACAATCAGAAAAGCAAACCAACGAAAGACACGAAGAAAGCAAAACTAGGAGAACAACCACAGGGAACAAGCGCTGAACTTGAAACACAATGTTCATTGCAGAAATCCCACCCACACACAAGCCAGCAACGCGTGCATAAATAGGCTCTCTTAGTCATTTCATAGTTGCAAGCCTAACAGTGCACAGGTGTTAAGGTGTTGAACAAAGCACATTTTTATGAAACACTAGAGTATCGACGCCACCATGCCATCACTATGTAGCAGCGCGAATTTTTTATGTAAAAGAAACACTTATGGATGATTTACACAAGACACTTTGCTCATGCTTTGTTTTATTTTGAATGTTATAAGTTATTTACGTTCAAGCGTATTTTTTATTTCTTTGTGAATGATACTTATTGATTTCCAATAAAGGACGCAGAGCCATTGCAGTGCAGAGGTGAGTTTACATTAGTACCCGTAGGGAGTAGAATCCGTTGTTCACGAAACCTGTCATTGAAGCTGGTCGGTCCTTCTGACATTTGTAGATACGGCCGCACGACACAGAAATTTCGAAACTTGCGTGCGTCTGCGCTGCAAAGGCTGTAGCTGCCCCCCTGATTTCATATCAGGGTGTCAAAAAAAAACGAATTGAGAAATAAGAATAAACATGAAGTCGGGAAGCCTTTCGAAAAAATGAAAAAAGGGCAAAGTGACACATGTGATGTGATCTCTCAGTTTTCAGCCAAGGCGTGCACGTGGCGTTAATATTTTGGCGTTTTGTGGAAACGCGCTGGTCGCAACACCTTGACATGCTTAATTATTGGCTTTTTACTGTTAAATTTGCAACGTTGCTAGGCTCAGATAGCTTATTTACGCATGCGCCGATAGTTCGTGGACGTACGGGCTGGGTTTTCTTTATTATATTTAGTTGTAAGCCAAGCTCTTGCCCTGTCTGGTTCCTTCACTCTCTTTAGCCAGGCTCTTGCCCTGTCTGGTTCCAGGCCACACATTTTCCTTAATAGCCTCAGCTCACATGCAGTGTTTGTAGACGCAAACTAGTAATATTTGCCAATTTTTCACTTTATGTGCGTATTCTATTTTGTGGTCATTCTTTGAAATGCACAAATAGAAGTTCGTGGTCAGCACTGAGTACATACCACTACCAGCTGTGACATTAATTATTACTTTCAATGCCCTGCAATTGTTCAGCAAAAATGTTACGGGTGTCAACTAACCAAACGTATACACAGTACCAGCGAAATTCGTGACACTGAAAGAAGTTCTTCGAACAGTCTAGAAATTGTTTTATTTGCTGCAGGTATATTCACAGTAACCGAAGGTTGGACAGTGCCTCGTTTACGCTCAAGGCATGATTGGCTGAAAGGTGCCGGACCAGGCTGACCTCCAGTTTTTGGGCCTGTGGGCCGAGTCTGGGTGCTTTGATGATGGTATTTTTGGGCCAGGTCGGGCCCGGGACGATAAAATCTGCCCGTGGAGTGTTATAGGTCAGGTCACAATTAACTAGCATCATAATAATTTTCAGCGTGACTAAGGTACGCTTAGTACCGTATTTCCGAACCTGATAAGCACACAATATGCATAAAAATACTTCGTTTTTGAAAACACGTGGATCCACTTCATAAAGCGGCAGTCAAAGCTAAGAAGTGCAGCATAGAGAGCTACTCGTTGACTGCTTCTCAAGAAACATATTCTCACAATGGTATGTGCCGTTTTTTTTGTAATTTAAGCTTCAATCTTCTCCTACAGGTGTGACACCTATCACACAGTGTTTTCTCCGTATTCAGAACCAATGGAAAAAAATCCTTTATTAAATTATCACGACCATGTGACCTGCTTTGCTGTAAAGTCCTAATGTTAGAGGAAACGATAGTTGTCAGCGTCACACTCGGTTGTCGGAAGGGAAAGTCGTGAAAGGCGATCGGCGTCGGCATGACGACGACCGCTCTTGTAACAGACTTCAAAGTCGTGTTCTTGCAATCGTAACGCCCAACGAGCAAGACGACCAGATGGTCCCGTAGTCCAGTGAGCCAACATAAAGAATGGTGGCCCGTGACAATCGAGAATCGGCGTCC
>NW_023613870.1:0-41719 GCF_013339725.1 Rhipicephalus microplus
CACACTCGGTTGTCGGAAGGGAAAGTCGTGAAAGGCGATCGGCGTCGGCATGACGACGACCGCTCTTGTAACAGACTTCAAAGTCGTGTTCTTGCAATCGTAACGCCCAACGAGCAAGACGACCAGATGGGTCCCGTAGTCCAGTGAGCCAACATAAAGAATGGTGGCCCGTGACAATCGAGAATCGGCGTCCATATATATAAGGGCGAAACTTGCGCATGGCGAATATGACCGCAAGACATTCCTGCTCTGTGACAGCGTTGTTTCGCTCCGGTTTACTTAAACAGTGACTGGCATAGGCAACAACGTGTTTAGCAGCTCCTTGGCGTTGGACCAAGACGGCGCCAATACCTACACCACTGGCGCCGGTATGAACTTCTGTGGCAGCAGATGGTCATAGTGGCGAAGTACGGGCCCTGATGTAAGAACAAATTTGAGTTCCGAAAAAACGTCTCGCATTCCACTGACCACCGAAAAGGTGCGTTCTTGTTGAGAAGGGACGTCAAAGGGTAAGCGATGTCTGTTCTGTTCTGTTCTGTTCTGTTTTAACTGTTTTGCTGTGGAGAGGTTGAGGTGCCTATTGCCTCGGCTACTCCATATCACAAAGTTCTGCAGCGAAAATAAATTAATAATACAGAACGGTACCCAAAAATTAACAATACGGAAAAGAAAGAAAAAAAGAAAACAAAACATAATAGCACACTGAAACCACTTCAAATATCATGCCAAACACAGTTTTCTTCACGCAGTTCACACAGTCATAAACTACTTACACGCACACCTTACTACTCTAATGTCAGTATATACATGACCACACTTTACATAATACCCATCTCTCGCTGTCAGTCATAGGCGCTTTTCCAGTCCGGTCTCCACTAAAAAGTCTGTCAGGAAGATCTATTATTGCCTTTTTCTGGAGATGCATCTCAGGCCATGGTCCAAGTATTTTCTTTATTGTGAGAGGCCGTCTGTCCAAACTTGCTAATTTGTTCTTTAATTTTTCTCTTTCATTCGCGTATTTAACACACTCCAAAGTATATGGCGAAGATTTTCTTCTGCATGACCACAATGGCATTCCGGTGAGTTGGATCGATGTATGTTGTGCAGGAAGCTGTTTGTGTATGCTACTTCCAATCTAAGTCAGTGGATGAATGTCTCTAGGTGTCGTGGGAGGTCTGTCGCTATGGAAAATTTTCTGTGTGAATGAAGGCCCCATTACCACCCTCTTTTCTGGTGCCTTCTGTTGTATTACAATATTCCCATGCGTAGTCCAGATTGTTAGGTGGTTGTTCCATGTCCCTAAGATGTGTTTCTACAAACCTATTTACCATCAGCTTCTCCTCCCTTAGCTGTTACTCTATCTTTCCCCACATCAGCCTATTGACTTTCATGTTGCGTGAAAATTCTAAATAAATTTCGAGATGTTTCTTTAGTTCGGAGTACTGCCAAGGCGGCTCTTGAGCCTCCCCATACACTAAAGCACTGGAAGTTGACCGTGGTACCCAGACATACCCTCAAGCTCCTTGCCAATAACAAGTGAAGCCTCCTTTCGGTGAGGCTGGGAGTCCGTGCAGCAGAGGCAGGAGTAAGTTACGATGGGGCGTATCCAGTTGCAACATGTAGGCTAATAACGACTCTGGCGTACCACCCCATTTGGCCCCGCAGAGATAGCGGAGGATTCAATGGCCTGATTCAACTTTTTGTTCCAGGGACTGAACATGAGGCGACCATGTTGTCTCCGTCTAAAATTATTCCAAGAATTTATGAGTCTTAACCATTTGAATAGGATGATTTTGCAGATAATCTGGAAATTTCAAGGCCTTTTTAATGTAAACAGAAGTATGGCTGTTTTAGCCAGACTCAGTGCCATACTCTTTTTTTTTAGAAAGCGGTCTACATAATGCAATCCTTCGTGTAGAGTTTTGTTGTACATCCAAAACGATGGACCAGACGTCCATATACTTATATCATCAGCATATACTGAACATCTGATTGTTAGGTGAAGATTATACGGGAGCTGCGCCATGACTGCATTAAAGAGAGTAGGGCTTAGCACGCTGCCCTGTGGCACTCCTTGGTTGACGACATGTTCTGACGTTGGGCCCTCCTGCGTAACTACAAAATTTTTCCGGTGCTTCAGGAAGTCAGCGATCCAACGCAGTATCTTGCCCTTTAATCCCTGTAACGCCCAGACCTTCCAGAACGTGAACGTGACTCACTGTGTCGTATGCTCGCTGGACATCAAGGAATACAGCGACAGTGATGTTTCCTTGCGTTCGTTGGTTTTTCACATCTGTGACCAAATCCAGAATGCAGTCCATTGTGCATCTACCTCTTCTGAAGCCGGCTATGCTTTCTGGTAGTAGTTTTTTCATGTCTTGCCACCATAAAATTCGTTTATTGATCATTTTTTCTATCACTTTTGTAAAACAACTTGTCAAACTAACCGGCCTAAACGAGTCCAACTTCATAGGGCTCTTCCCTGGCTTTAGCAACGGTACTACTTTTGATATCTTCTAACTTTCCGGAACTTTTTCTTCTTGCCAACTTTTATTATAGATGTCCAACAGGTGTAATTTTCCTTTTTTGCACATATTAGCAAGAGCAGCGTATGTAACTTCATCTGTTCCTGGTGAACTTGTTCGTTTTACTGAATACAGCACATGTTGGAGCACCTCTGGTGTGAAGCCGTCATCCAGATCTGATGAACTGATCGCAGAGAACTTTGTTACAACCGCCGAAGCTGATTCTGCTGAGGATTTATATTCGCTAGTTTGGGCGGTCTCTCCATTTCTCAGTATAAGATCGCAAAATTCTTCGGCAATCGGCGAACCTGGGCACGAAGCGACGGAAGTACGAGCATAGTCCCAAAAAGCTTCACAACTCCCGTACTGACGGAGGTTGTTTGAAGCTGCTGACTGCAGCGACTTTCTGGGGGTCGGGTCGAACGCCATGCTTGTCCACCAGGTGACCGAGAACGAGAGTCTCACGGCTGCCAAAGTGACACTTCTTAGAGTTCAGGGTGAGCTTAGCTCTCTCAAGGCAGGTGAGAACAATGTCTAGACGATGGTTTGTGTTCATCGAACGTACGGCCAAAATTGTCATCCAGGTAGCAAAGACAAACTTCCCACTCTAGTCCACGTAACACAGAGTCCATGAAGCGCTGAAACGTGGCTGGAGCGTTGCATAGGCCAAACGCATTACATTGCATTCAAATAGACCATCTGGGTTATGAAGGCTGTTTTCCTCTTTGTCATTCGGGTGCATGGGGATTAGCCAATAACCAGATCTCAAATCCACGGAGAAGTACGATGCCGAATGTAAACATCGATGACATCATCAATCCTGGGAAGCGGGTAGACATCCTTTTTAGTAACGGAGTTGAGCCGTCTGTAATCCACGCAGAATCACCATGTACCATCCTTCTTTCGGACAAGAATCACAGGGCAGCCTAAGGGCTACACGACTCTTGGATGACCCTTTTCTTTAACATCTCTTTTACCTGTTGAGTAATGACCTTGCGCTCCGCAGATGACACACGGTATGGTTTCTGCCGGATAGGGTGAGCGGATCCTGTGTCAATCCTATGGCGAGTACGCGACTCGGGTACACTTATTTGCTCTTCATTCTGCGCAAAGTCAAATATGGTCGCGTGCTTCGCAATGACTTCGACCAAAGCTTGACGTTTTTCTGATGATAGCGACTTGTTTACCATACTCAGAAAGTTGGCTTCTGTATGGTACGCTGCACGAATGGGATCTACTTTTTCGTCACTTAAAGATGCAATAAACTGGTCGCATTTGTTCGAATAGGGCGAGTCGCATTCCGCAGGGTAGCATAACAGGTTGATTTGAATAGTTGGACACCCATAAGGCCGATCGCCTATCACTGATCGACAGAACACAATGTGGAACGAGCACATTTTTCTTGGCGCAATTGAGAGGAATGGGCTCCACAAGAACATTAAACTTCCGGCGTCCGAGGCAGAGGCGTCAACGCAATGCGGTCTTCATCGAGTTCGGTGGCAAGACAACATCCTCAATGATGGTGATAGATCCTTGACAGCACCAAGGATCGTCAATGAATGCCGATAGCATAATCTCGCCAGCACCGCTATCTACAGTAGGCCCGCACTCACGTAGAAAATTGATCCCCAAGATGATGTCATGGGTGGAGCTGGTCAGGACAGCGAATTCAGCCTCGAAGACCTTGTCACCCAAAGTGACACTAACAACACACACACCGATCGGGCACAGTGTCTTCCCGCTCACTGCACGAAATGATGCACAACTGTCCCAGCGAAACATCACTTAATGTCTTAGCCGCAATTTGAAATTAAGACTCATCACTGAAACAGCTGCTCCAGTATCTATCAAAGCCATCGTAGGAAGTCCATCAATAAGCACGGGGACCCTATTTTGCGTCATAAAAACGGGTGGAGGCATAGGCGGATGTAGTGACAAATGTTGGGCGACCTCACCTCCATTGGCCACACCACCTAGTTTCCCGGAGGCGGGGAGGTGGCGCGTCGACCAGGAGATGGGGAACGGAAAAGGCTTGTTGTAGGGGGAGTCAAGCTTCGCACGGAGGAAGGCGAGTCGTTGCGTACGTTCCGGTAGAAAATGCGTCCCACATGTGTATCACTGTGGGTCGTTTGCTGGAAGCCATCCCCAACGTACGCGTCCCGCATTGAACGCATACCACTGCGCCAGCGGTTTTGCCGAGAAGAAGCTGATGATCCCTCGTAGTAGCGGTGCTGGGGGCGACGCCTTTGACCACAGAATCGAGCCACATGTCTACGGAAACCGCAGTTATAGCACACAGGGGCCTCACGCACGTCGCCAAACCTTCCACGAGGCGCCATGTGCCCATGATCGTCTCACGAAGACACCATTGTACGTGGTTGGCGGGAGGCATTCTGGAAACCACGGCGATGATGTAAGTTGTCGGTTGGGGGCTCTGGTGCTCTTGATTGGGGCACATCATATAGCGTGGCATCAACGGCAGCACACACTGTGTTGTATAGCGGGGAGGTGTTGATAGCAGGTGCTCTCGGCGGAGTTGACAGTGTCACGTCGTCCAAGTTCTTCGCGTACGATTTGCCTGATCATTGAGGCAAGATTCACAGGAGGATGTTGGAGGGATGTCGACACTTGCAACGGTGGTGACGTTGGCAAGTCTACCAAAGTTGGGAGTGATGCGTCTAGCCTTCAGGGTCTCAAACCTGCGGCAGTGTTCTATTACGTCCGCTACAGACGCCAAGGTGTCCTTGCCGATGCGGAAATTGTAGACATCCTCAGCAAACCCTTTGAAGAGATGCCCTACCTTGTCATCTTCTTTCATTCGTGGGTGTACAGACTTGCACAATTTCAGAATCTCTTCAATGTACGTTGTGCATGTTTCACCGGGGACTTGAGCACGCTGCATCAAAGTTTGCTCAGCGCGCTTCTTCTTCATCAATGGGTCCCCGAAGCAGCTCGCTATTTCTTTCTCAAACGCTTCCCAGGTCGTTATTGTTTCTTTCGTGGTTTTCAAACTACACCAACGCCGTCCCTTGAAGAAAAATCCGACGTCGGACAACCGGGAGGCCGCATCCCAACAATTGTATTTACTCACACAGTTGAAGTGTTTCAGCCATTCGTCGACGTCTTCTCCGACCCTCCCAGAGAAGCTTCGTGGTACTATGTGTCGGGGCCACGTAGCGCCAGGCGAAGAGTGGTGTGGTGTCGCCGTCAGCAATAGGATCCATAGAGAGCGGTGGTAGACCAGCCAGTCGGCGACCTTCGGCGTAGTTCTTGAGGTAGCACTTCCGTGATCGTTCGCCTGGGATCACTCCGCTGTACCCAGCACCTCCACCAATCTTGTTACGGTGAGATGCCTTTATTTACAGGAGATGATGATGCGAGAGTCTAGGGATCGGCCGATCACCACTAGAGCCAACTTCGTTCTCCTCTTCTTTCACGCGCCCCCTCAGTATCGTAGCAATATGAACAAGTTTGCAGGTACAATGTGACAGCAGCAGGCGCAGGACCACGTTCATTGGCGTAACGTGTCAGGGGCCTTTTCCTTGCATTGAATTTTGTCAGGGTGCTGCTGCTACTTGTGAAGATAATTACGATTATGACGAAAATGATAAATAGATTGTTTAGAAAAAATTGTTTCGGTGTTGGGGCTGTTGTTTGCGAGCGAAAAGCCATCACCTTGTTCATAACTGGGCCATCCAGAGAGATGCAAACGAAATAAATAATAACATCTTCGGTTCGCGTGTGACTTGAACAAACCCTGTCTTCATAGCGAGCGGGTTTCTGCCGTAGAGGTGTGCTCTTGTTACAAAGTATACCGAGAAAAAAACATAACGAAACCATCCACGAAATATAAGCTCCTCAACACATGTAATAATCCGTGGCAGACGCATAGGATCTGGTAAAGCGTTAAAACTTTTCGAGTATTCAAGAAAAGGATAATAGTATTTCACTACTATTAAATTATATTATATGTTTAAGACAATCTTACAATATTACCATATTAACAAATTATATATAGGCACACGCAATATTAAGTGCTCAGACTGATGACCACTTGGCTCACTGACGTCTAGACATTTAACGATTCATTAAAGGAAGAATTATAGCGTACACGGCCCTGAACGATTCTACTTGCAGAGTGCAGTGTACGATAGTTCAAAACGGTCATGGGTGTGCGTGTAGTCATTCATTTTTTTATGGTACGGTTGAGCCAATTACCGAAATCAAAGCTACAAGAGTCCAAAACTACGAAGGGCATGCACACGAGGCCCAATTATGGCATCGCGTTCCACTTTTCAAGGTATAGCTCAAGCGATCCATCTTTTTATTATTTATTTGAACGAGAGCAGGCTGCACTGTAACTTCACTGCAGCTTCCCCACAAAACGTAGTAGTTATTCCTGCGTGCGATTTAACAGGCTGATTGACGCAGTTTTATTAACGTAAACCACCGATTCCTGCGATATTTCGTACTAAAATGGTTGGAGCAATGTCATTATTCCAGAATGAAAACTATCACCATCATGAACTGCCAGCACTCCTTTCGTTCCTTTCCTCATGTTACACTTGGTTAACAGATCAATTGTGCCGACTTCTTTGGTGCTAAAAGGATGAAGAAGCGAACAAGTGTGGAGAGAAAGGACAGAGAAAGAAAAGAAACCAGGGAATAGAAAAATTGAAGAAAAAATAAGGAAAAAACTCATCAATGACGGAGAAAGAAATATATCGAGAGAGAAATAACCATATAAAGAAGGAGAGAGAAGCAGAGACAAAGAGATAGAGAGACAAAGAGAGAGCAAAAGAAAGCGGAACAGAGAGCAAGTGAGCATAACCATTGCACGTATATAGTTGACGGAGGATATGGTAAAGGCAGGCTCGGTGGAGGCGTATAGAGAAGAGTGTGAAGCATAGAAGAGTACGCAATATTTTTGTATTCATTACTTTTTCTATACAGTGCCATGTCAAAGGAGGAATATAAGTGAGGGGGTGAGAGCAGAGAAAGGAGGAGAGCAAGAATGGTGAAGCACAGCATAAGCCTCTGAAGTGTAGAAGAGCGAGGCACAGAGGAATCTACCACACTCCCCTGTGCACACGCATATGCAACAGCACTTTCTCATTGGTTGGCCCTGAAACCACCCACATTTTGCGAAATTCAGATTATCTCCCAATTATTCTATTCCTATGATTCTGCCACGTAAGATCAAGCGTGTTGACACGTCTGATCGCACTATGTGAAACCCGTTTCAATTTTTACGAGAACATTTTATGCGCTGCTTCTGTGGTAAAATGCGCCAGACTGTCTTGCGGAATGCCCGTGCCCTACTCAGCTCAGATAAAATATTAAAAAAATATATGGTGGTAAAAACATTCGCCGAAAATTTTCAATATATTAGCGTAAGTCAAGTTTAAAGACGAGACCCATGTACTTGAACATTATGCGCGCTACATAGCTTTATGAGGTCAAAATAATACTAGTGCAACAATACTACCTGCCTTCTACATATTTTGTACTTCTGGTGGACAAAATCAGATAATTCAGTTATATGTTTAAAGATTTTACACGTGCGCTGCTGATCTGAATCGCATTGTTTGATACGTTTTTTTACGTGGCTGACAATCCTTTCTTCGAGAATTCAAAGACATGAAACACACTGGTGACTCTTACACGCCCGTGAATATAAAATCATATTATCTCGTAAATATTTCAAAATATATGTATAAACCTGAGTATTCCGGTATCGCATCAAGGTAATTCGTGAGCTTCCTGAAACAACTTTATCGCGTATTCCCGTACAAGATGGCCGGTATATCATGAGTATGGCTTCAGAGAACAGCTGCTATGAGTTTGCACATAACGATGATGTTGTAAGGAAGAAATGTGGGCTACAAATGGAGGTGTGGCGAATTTCGGGGCAAATATTCTGATAGTCTTGAGTCACGGGCTCCTCCCTCGTGGAGATACGTTGACTAACGCGAACCACCGCGTCAGGCGCTATTCGCAAAACCAAAGGTTGTTTTAACTCGATAGCGTTTCAGAGCTCCTGTCGCAGAAATTCTGCCATCAGCGTCGGCACCGCTGGTTATGAGCAAAAAATCGTCCGTGAGCTAAAATCGAGAAAAAAGCAAATAAAATAAACAATAAAATATTTGGGTTCGATGAGAATTGCACCCGGGCCGTTTGCTTGGCAAGCAGGTGTCCCACCACAAAGCCACTATGTTTTTTTTCTTTTTTTTTCTTTATTGCCTGTGTACACACAACATTCACGAACAAATATACACCGAACAAAGGAGAATTATGAAACAAAGAAAATAGGTAAAAAGCGTCATACTTAACAGGCTTTTTAAAATTCCTTCTTCTGTAGAAGGCTTTCTACTTGATGAAGCCATTCGGGCCCCTCTAGTTGAACCTTTTGTGATTTCACGAACGAACAGACAGATTAAAAGAAGTATTGCCTTACCGGACGTGCATTAACATCAGCATGGCGCACCGCCATTCTAGATTGCCATATACCGTGCAGGCCCAGTAACATAACTAGGTCGAAAGGTATTCCTTCTCCATTTGATACTGGTAGAAATCAGATGCCATAGGCATCGAGAGGCAGATCCTTTTTCAAAGTCTTTTGGAGAACATCCCAGAAAAAGACTGCATCCCAGCAGTCCAGGGAAACATGTTCGATTGTTTTCGCCTTTTTGCAGAGAAGGCAATCAACGCCCCAAGGAACGAATTAGCCTTTTTTCTTGCATCGTTGTTTTCACGAGCAAGGTCTCAGTGTGCACTTTAAAGAAAAATGATTTCGCTCCAGGTGATACCTCCATTTTTTTTACACGGCTTAAGACATTTCGGCCTGGGCCTACACGGTATAATGGTATATATAGGGGAACAGGAAGAACTGTTTCTACTAAATTTTTCTATAACTTTTTACATGACACCGTACTGAGGTATTCCAATGAAAAATTCGTTTTTAGAAAAAGACATGAATCAAAAACTTCTTTTACGAAACCTCTAATGCTTGCTTTCATGTGGCCAGATGCTACCACAAATTCTGGCAACCGTCTTTCAAGCCTAAGCTGTATAACAGTACTTATGAATGGGTCTCGATTATTTCGGAAAAAAACATAAACCGATTAGCTAACTGACGAAGGTACAAATGACACAGACCAAGTCCGCCAGAGCGAACCCGTCTGAATAAGTTAGTTTTACTTGTTCGCTCCCAAGAAGAACCCCACAAGAAAACAGCAAATATTCGATGAAGCTTCTGTAGATTCACACGTGAACAATGTAATACCTGAAGGACATACCAGACCTTACTGACTAAAAATACGTTACAAAAGGTCGCTCTGGCGAAAATTGTTAGCTGGAAACCGTTGAGTTGTTCAGCTTTTTCTCGTAGCTCCACGGCCTGACACCGCCAGTACGGTTCACTGTCACAATAATATTCCAATGGCACACCTAGGTATCGTACCTGGAGTAGTAGTCCATAAAATACCAGCCACAATTTGTGAAGTCACAGGCCATTCCCCATGCCAGTAACCCACGCACTTGCTCCAGTTTACCAAACTACCAGTTGCATTACAATAAATGTTAGCAATTTTTATGGTTTCAGCAATACTATCGTAATCTTTACAAAGCACAGCTATATTATCTGCGTATGCAAGTACCCGTACTTCGGCTTCTTCAAGTTTGTACCCTACTATGTTACTGCTTTTCATGACTTTTTGGCAAAATGACTCTATATAAATTGAAAATAGGAAGGAAGACAAAGGGCAGCCTTGTCGTACAGAACGTCTGACATTAATTCGTTTCCCAAGAACTTTGTTGATGATTACCCGAGTTTTACATCCAGTATATGCCATTCGAACTGTATCTCGAATTACTTTGCCAACATTGACATAGTCTAACAAAAGAAAAAGAATTTCGTGCCGGTACTCGGTCAAATGCTTTTTCTAAATCTATCTGAATCATCGCGATGTGATCGTTTGTGGCATCGCAGCACTCCAATACACTTCGTGCCTTGTGAATGTTTGTGAATATAGTGCACCCTTTAATTCCACATGTCTGGTGGTCGCCTACAATATTTTTAATAACTGCCTGCAGTCTCCTTGCTAGCACTTTCATCAAAATCTTGTAGTCGATATTTGATAGACTCATTGGCCTGCACGATTTCACTTCGCGTAATTTAACTGCGTCTTCAGTTTTTGGAATTAGTATAGTATGAGATAACAGAAAAAAAGGTGGCAGAATCTTTATATCTGCAGCTTCATTAAAAATCGCTGCTAAGATTGGTGCTAGTTTGTGTTTGAATTCCTTATAAAATGCGGCTGTTAACCCATCAGGTCCTGGGGACTTACCGAAATGGAAAGCAATAATTGCTTTTGCCACTTCCGGTTCAAAAATAGGACATTCTAAGCTGTCTTTCCTGCAGTCTTCAACCTTTGGCATTAATTTTGAAAATTCATTCTTGAATTCATCTACATTTAATTTATTTATCAAATTTTGTGGTGTAGTACTCGTTGAAAGCATCCTATATATATGTCTGTTCACTTGTAACGTTACCCTGTATTCAATCTGATGTTTAGCATTCTGCTGAGCGTTTAGTTTCACGAGACCAAGCAGTCTTTTGGTCGGTTTCTCTCCTACGGTCATTTTCTCTGCCCTTGCCCTTATTTGCGCGCCACGATACATCTCGTCATCAATTTGTTCTAATTTGGACTTTACTGACCTTATATAACTTATGACCTTTTAACGCTAGAACCTTATCTAGTGAGGGAAGCCTAGCTGTACTGTTTGAGGAGCTAGAGGTATTTATAATAGGGCTCAGTGAGGTTGGGAGGACAGATGAGGCCTACAGATTGGGCGTGTCCTTTGCTATAGGGGCTTGGCTGACAGAGGAGAACTTGGAGTGGGGTTCCTAATTCACAGAAACCTAGCTGCCAACGTCGAGGAATACTATAGCATTAATGAAAGGGTGGTAGGTATGTAATTAAACTGAATAAGAGATACAAGATGAAGGTGGTACAGGCTTACGCGCCTACATCCAGCCATGATGGCGCTTCAGCTGAAAGCTTCTATGAAGACGTGGAATCGGCAATGAGTAGGGTAAAAACACAGTATATAATACTGATGGGAGACTTTAATGCAAAGGTAGAGAAGAAGCAGGCGGGAGACCAGGCAGTAGGAGATTATCGCATCGGTACTAGAAACACCAGAGGAGAGCTACTAGTAGAATTCGCAGAACGCGATAATTTACGGATTTTAATTACCTTCTATCGAAAACGAGGAAACCGCAGGTGGACATGGAGGAGCCCTAATGGCGAAAATAAGAACGAAATGGACTTTATAATGAGTGCACACCCAGGCATCGTGCAGGATGTGGAAGTGGTTGGCAAGGTACGATGCAGTGATCATAGAATGATACGGTCTCGAATTCGCCTAGATTTGAGGAAGGAACGACAGAAACTGACACGTAAGAAACCAATCAATGAGCTAGCGCTGAGAGGGAATGTACAGGCATTCAGAGTCTCGCTTCAGAACAGGTACTCGGCTCTTAGTGAGGAAACCAACCTTAGCATAGATACAATGAATGACAATCCGACGTATCATTACGGAGTGTGCAGCGGAAGTTGGAGACAGGGTAGTTAGACAGGACACTGGCAAGCTTTCCCAGGAAACGAAGAATCTCATTAAGAAGCGTCAAATCATAAAAGTCTCAAGTACAACGGACAAAATAGAACAGGCAGAGCTTTCGAAGCTGATTAATATGCGTAAGGTATCCGACGTAAGAAAGTATAACATGGAGAGAATTGAACACGCTCTGAAAAACGGAGGAAGTGTCAAAGCATTGAAGAGGAAATTGGGATAGGCAAAAGTCGGATGTATGCACTAAGGAACAAGGAAGGCAAAATAACTACCAATATGGATAGGATAGTTAAAATAGCGGACGAGTTTTACAGAGACCTGTACAGTAGCCGGGACAACCACGACTTTAATACTATGAGAACTAGCATTAACCCAGATGACAACCCACCAGTAATGATAGAAGAAGTCAGAAAAGCTTCGGAGAGCATGCAAAAAGGCAAAGCTGCTGGTGTGGATCAGGTAACATCAGATCTGCTGAAAGATGGAGGACAAATTATGTTAGAAAAACTAGCCACCCTGTTTACGAGGTGTCTCCTGACGGGAAGGGTACCAGAGTCTTAGAAGAACGCCAACATCATCTTTAATACGTAAGAAGGAGATGACAAGTATTTGAAGAAATACAGGCCGATTAGCTTGCTCTCTGTAGTATACAAGCTATTTACAAAGGTAATTGCTAACAGAGCAAAGAAAACATTAGAATTCAATCAACCAAAGGAACAAGCAGGATTTCGAACAGGCTACTCAACAATCGACCACATTCATACTATCAATCAAGTAATAGAGAAATGCTCAGAATATAACCAACCACTATACATAGCCTTCATAGATTACGAGAAGGCGTTTGATTCAGTCGAAATATCAGCCGTCATGCAGACACTGCGGAATCAGGGCGTTGATGAAGTATATATAAACATCCTGGAAGAAATCTACAGGAGATCAACTGCTACCTTAGTGCTTCATAAAGAAAGCAACAGAATACCAATCAAGAAGGGTGTAAGGCAGGGGGACACAATCTCCCCAATGCTATTTACCGCGTGCTTACAGGAGGTTTTCCGAAGCCTAGAATGGGAACAAATAGGGATAAGAGTTAATGGAGAGTACCCTAGTAACCTGCGCTTCGCCGATGACATTGCATTGCTGAGTAACTCAGGGGACGAATTGCAACTCATGATTACGGAATTAGACAAGGAGAGCAGAAAGATGGGTCTTAAATTGAATCTGCAGAAAAGGAAAGTAATGTACAACAACCTCGGAAAAGAGCAGCGCTTCTAGATAGGTAATAGTGCACTTCAAGTTGTAAAAGACTATGACTACTTAGGGCAGGTAATAACCGCGGAGCCGAACCATACGATTGAAGTAACTAGAAGAATAAGAATAGGGTGGAGCACATTTGGCAAGCACTCTCAAATTATGACAGGTAGATTGCCACTATCCCTCAAGAGGAAGGTATATAACAGCTGTATCTTGCCGGTACTTAGCTACGCAGCAGAAACCTGGAGACTTACAAAGAGGGTTCAGCTTAAATGAGGACGACGCAGCGAGCAATGGAAAGAAAAATAGTAGGCGTAACCTTAAGAGAAAGAAAAGAGCAGAGTGGATTAGGGAACAAACGGGGTTAAGGATATCATAGCTGAAATCAAAAAGAAGAGATGGACATAGACCGGGCATGTAGCGCGTAGACAGGATAAGAACTGCTCGTTAAGGGTAACTAACTGGATTCCTAGAGAAGGCAAGCGGGTTAGGGGGAGACAGGCGGTTAGGTGGGCAGATTAGATTAAGAAGTTTGCGGGTATAAATTGGCAGCAGCAAGCACAGGGCAGCGTTAACTGGCGGAACATGGGAGAGGCCTTTATCCTGCAGTGGACGTAGTCAGGCTGATGAAGATGTAGCTTATGAATAAGCCTAGCGTTTTGCTTTCTTCTGCTAGCAGTATTTTCAGATTTAAGCGTAGGATTCTTTCTTCTTCACTCTTTCCGTTTTATTACACATGAGCGTTCTATAGCTTTCAATTTTATATTCTGTTTAAATTGTTGCCATTCACTCCATATTTTTGGTCTCCACTGTCTATGTAGACCAACGCCTCTCGAACACTGTCCAGAAATATTTCATCTTCCAAGAGATTATAATTTAGCTTCCACGTGCCCCAGTTAAATACTGCTCTACGTCTATCTCTTTTACCTATTACAAATGATACTAAGCAGTGATCACTAAATGAAATTGGCAGGACATTGTACTCACTGATAATCGGAACTAATTTCAGTGACACGTAGGCCTATCTAGGCGCGCATGACTGCAGCCTTGGAAATGCGTACACAGTGCTAGGTCTTTACAAATACACTCTGAAACATCCTCAAGGTCTAAGTCAGAAATTAGATTCGTTAACGCGGCCGTGCTTGAGTCGTTGAAATTGGATGGACTAGTTTTATCATCGG
Organism: Rhipicephalus microplus; assembly: GCF_013339725.1. Lineage (NCBI taxonomy): Eukaryota > Metazoa > Arthropoda > Arachnida > Ixodida > Ixodidae > Rhipicephalus > Rhipicephalus microplus. The sequence continues at coordinate 14,594 of NW_023613870.1, forward strand.
CACTATTCACACAATTAAAATCTCCCATTAGGATGACTATGCGATCGCATTCACAATAAGTACGAATTTCGTCGAATGTTGAACACCTTTCGTCAACTTTAAGAGGTGCATATAAACAAATCACTCGCCAATTCAGAGAAAAGTAGGCCAAATCACAAACAACAAACCTTCCGTTTGAATCAGACGTAACATTTTGAACAGTGGCACCTAAACTATCCCGCACAAAGATCACACACCCTGCCGACCTAAACTGCATGACTGACGCTGGCGGTGTAGCGTCCTGTGAAACGTGTAGTAGTTAGCTCTCTGTGGCGTCCACGCTCTCCACTTTCGTCTCCTGAACTGCAATAATGTCCAGGTCTTGGTCTATGGCTAGTCTGTAGAGCTGAGTCTGTTTCTCTCTGGAAGCCAGTTCTCGTATGTTGAGCGTCACTGCTTTCACGAACCCGCTCAGCGACGCGATCGGTGGGCGGGTCCAGGCTGAGAGCCCTGCACTTTCACTTGTTCTGCTCTCGTCGTACAGGGTGGATCCATGTTGTTCACCTTTAGTTTGAGCGGCCATCGCCACGTTTGAGCGACGACGACCATTGTCGTGCAGCGTTTCGTTTCTTGCTCCACTGACAACCTTCCACTGCACTTCCGACTTCACTGGTGTTTCGTCTACTTTCGCGCCGTCGTCCTAGTCGCGACAGCGTTTTGCGGACACCAGTTCTAATTCCATCCTTGGGGTATCCAGGTCATCAAGCAAATCCTCATTCTCGTGTGTTTCGTTCGCCAAAGAGTACTGTCAAGCCGAGTTTAGAGGAGTCGAAGTGGCATTGGCCTGGGACGCCGGCGTTTCAGCGCACGTTGCTTGCAGCTGCGACGCGGCGTGCATCGCAGGCGCAGGACGCGTCTGTTCGTTCGTCGTTGGGGCCGCTGGATTTCCCATTTTCCGGCCAGCGTTCATATCTAGGGCTGAATAAACTTGCTTGCTTTCGTTCTGCACCGGCGCGTCGTTCGATGTCGTCTGCTTTTGTGATGTCGCAGGCAAAGACGCTTGTTCAGATTCTTCCTCATCTATGAGAAGTTCACTCTGTTGAGTTTCTGGTTGTCGCCCTGCAGCTCGTGCGTATGAATGGTTCCAATCGTCCTGCTCATGACCAAAAGAGTGGCATTCACTGCACCTTGGGACTTGCAATCGCGTCTAATGTGCCCCGTGCTTTGGCACTGCAGGCACAAAGGCGGTCTTCCCGGCACCACGAGCAGTGCTGTACTGCTGCCAATACGCACCTGATGGGGCAGTTGATCCACAGAAACGCCGTCTCACAGTTGCATGCGTATTACGCGAGTAGTCGATTCAACTCCTTCAAAATCCTCCACTCTCCATCGGTGATCGGTCACCTCCTTGACGTCGCCGTATTCATAGAAGGCACGTCGAATAGCGTCTTTTGTAACATCGAACGCTAGCCAGTGCAATTTCATCTTCACCTCTTGCCGCGTCGGGTTGAAAAAAATTATAAGAAAAAAATTCACCAATGACAGAGAAAGAAATACATCGAGAGAGAAACAACCATGTAAAAAAGGAGAGATAAGCAGAGACAGAGAGAGAGCAAAAGAAAGCGGCACAGAGAGCAAGTGAGCATAACAAGTGCACGTATATAGTTGATGGAGGATATGGTAAAGGCAGGCTAGGTGGAGGCGTATAGAGAAGAGTGTCAAGCATAGAAGAGTACGAAATATTTTTGTATTCATTACATTTTGTGTGCAGTGCCATGTCAAAGGAGGAATATAAGTGAGGGGGTGAGAGCAGAGAAAGTAGGGGAACAAGAATGGTGAAGCACAGCATAAGCTTCTGAAGTGTAGAAAAGCTAGGCACAGAGGAATCTACCACACTCCCCTGTGCACACGCATATGCAAGAGCACTTTCTCAATGGTTGGCCCTGAAGCCACTCACCTTTCGTGAAATGCAGATTATCTCCCAATAATTTTCTTCCTACGATTCTGCCCCGTAAGATCAAGGGTGTTGACACGTCTCATCGCACTACACGAAACCCGTTTCAATTTTTTCGAGAAAACTTTATGCACTGCTTTTGTGGCAAAAAACGCCAGACTCTCTTGCGGAATGCCCGTGCTCTACTCAGCTCAGATAAAACATTAAAAAAATTATGGTGGTAAACACATTCGCCGAATATTTTCGATAAATTAGTGTAAGTCAAGTTTAAAGATGAGACCCATGTACTTGAACTATATGCGCTCTACATAGCTCTACGAGGTCAAAATATTACTAGTTCAACAATACGACCTGCCTTCTACATATTTTGTACTTCTTGCGGACAAAATCAGATAATTCAGTTATATATTTAAACATTTTACACGTGCGCTCCTGATCTGTATTGCATTGTTTGGTACTTTTTTTACATTGCTGACGATCCTTTCTTCGAGAATTCAAAGACATGAAACACACTGGTGACTCTTACACGCCCGTGAATATAAAATCATACCATCTCGTAAATATTTCAACATATATGTGTAAACCTGAGTATTCCGGTATCGCATCAAGATAATACGTGAGCTTCCTGAAACAACTTTATCGCGTATTCTTATGCAAGATGGCCGGTATGTCATGAGTATGGCTTCAGAGAACAGCTGCTATGACTTTGCACATAACTATGATGTTGTACAGAAGAACTGTGGGCTACGAGTGGAGGTGCGGAGAATTTTGGGGGGAAATATTCTGATAGTCTTGAGTCACGGACTCCTCCTTCGTGGGATGCGTTGGCTGACGCGAACCACCACGTCATGCGCTATTCGTAAAACCTAAGGTTGTTTAACTCAATAGCATTTCAGAGCTCCTGTCGCAGAAATTCTACCGTCTGCATCGGCGCCGTTGGTTGTGAGCGAAAAATCGTCCGTGAGCTAAATATCGAGAAAGAAGCAAACAAGATAAACAATAAAATTTCTGGCTCCAATCAGAATTTAACCCGGGTCGTTTGCTTGGCAAGCAGGTGCTCTACCACAAAGCCACGATGTTTTGTTTCTTTATTGTAACGAAGCCACGATTCTACTTGCAGCTGCGTAGGGAAAAAACAAAACACAAATGCCGTGTAGTAGAAGGAGATGTTCGGCAGGTGTCACGACGAAAACGAGCGCAATCGGCGCTTTATAGGCGCATTTAGGAGGTCGTCAAACTACTTAGAAAAAGGTCGAGATAGTGCAGCCATCGTCACTAGAAACACACAGGAACTTCCAAACAGCTCTAAAAATGGACAACTTTGTCTCTCTAGAGGAAAACATATTATGCCTTTCCAGAGGTGTTGATCAAGCAAACAGCAAACGCTAGATAATGTGCTGCCATCTGTGAGGCATTGTGAGATTCTTCATGGTCATCCGAGATGACGAGTGCGTGGCGTGTATCTTGGAGAGCATGCAACTCTTGCTTTAGATAAAAAATCTGTATGCACCATTCGCTCGAGCGCGCGTGTGCGTGTCTGTGTGCCATCTGCGAGACATTGTGGAAAACGTGTCTCGAATACAGCAGAGTGCCGTTCTAGCATGGAGAAGTCGCCACACTGCACAGTTACTGCATTACTATAGACACGTCGTGCTTGCGCGCGCGCGCGTTTGTGTAACAAAGCATAATTTTAAGCATGCACTTAGCGGTTGAAGGGGGCACTAGGGGCTGGATTGCGCTATCGCGCTCAACTCTTACAGGCGAAGCTTGAGGGTCCCCCCAATTTTTTTTATTTTACCCTCTGGGTGGCTGAGTCTCACTCTTTCTGGGTGACGGAAATGGTCTTTTGTAACGAGTAGTATCTCCAGAGCCTGTTTGCTCACAGTACGATAGCATACAAGCATGAAAGCCAATGAGTAACTTGTGAGCCTAAAAAAAGTGAGCTCATAGGCTCGGCAGTAACACTATTAAGAAGACCCACACTGAGAAAAGCTTATTCTGGAGCACTCGTAGTATGAACGACTGTGAATTAGACAACTTTCTGTGTGAGAGAGGATAAATTATCCTGCGAGTAATAGCGTACAGGTATTTCACCATAATAAGAATAGTGACCCGGAACCCTCCCGACCTCTTCCTAAATTAGGCATATATACTTTCACCCACGCGGGGTAGCGGGCTTTGCGCTAAGAAATAAATGCTGTCCTTGAGTTGGCAATGAAATATAATTCATGGTGTGGATTTGCCGGTAGGTATGCAATCGTGTGTGCGGTGATTATCCTGCTTTTCAGGACTTTGCATGCTTGCCCGTATATAGAAGTGTACGTAGACTCTAAATGGCCATGATGATCAAAAGACAACATTATTTCACCTTCCCGTTTTATAGACCTCTAAACGCACGCACAAGAAGCAATAGCCACAAAACAAAGCAGTAGGAGCTATGACACTTCGCATCAAAGCTAAGTACTAAAGACCAAGAAAGGTCTTGTTCAGATGGCCTTAGCGGCATTTTTTTTTTCAGAATTACTGATTGTGCTAAGTAAGATGCATACCAACCAACAACTTTGACATATATAAAGCATAAACAATTGGTTCGAGCAAAGTGTCGGAAAGGCAGGAGACCTCGAGAATAACCAAAGTGATATGCGGTTGTTGATCCTGCCCCGAGGAAGTTGTGAAGAAAAAGTGAAAAATTAAGCTGCACTGGTGAAGGAAAATATTACAATTAACTAAAAACAAGTTCACTGGAAATGCACAGTAAACAACTAAATAACTCTCAGCCACGTGGGAAACACCAAAAACGTGTTTTTATCTTTTTGTGTACACGTCTTAACTTTCTTTATAGAGGAACTTTGAGACCTAGCAAGACTGCCCGAAACTCACCGTGTTTCTAGTCTAATGAAGCCATTTTGTCAGCACTCTATCTTTTCATTCCTATTTTTTTTTTCAAAACAAAAATTTCTTTTTACAGACAGGCAACAAGGGAATGGAATCGTTTACGAGTAAGTTTTGGTCGAAAAACAAAATGGTCTTGAAAGAAAAAGGGTAGATAAAATAAAAACACTCAGAAATAAACATACATGGTGTTATCTAAATTTATTGTGGTTTTTTGTGTTCTCATCATTTTCAGCCATGTTATAAGTCCTTAAATGAAATATTGCAGAACCGCAGCAACTGCATTTCTTCCCTTCTCGTTTATTCTGAATACCTAGACAGCCAAAAATTCAAACAAAAAGAAAGCAACGCTATTCTCGCTCAATTACGGCCTTCAGCAAGCGGAAAATACTCGAGTGCAAGCCGCACGAAATATAGTTCCGGCTGTTAACAGAAAGCCTTACTGTCTAGCTTCACTCTTGTTGCACATATTCCGCAATACGTATGTTTACTTATGTATGAAATCCTAAACAGGCCGATAATGAGCAAACGTAGACTCCATAAAATTGTGATTTTCATACTTGACAGGCAGTGAAGTATAGAGCAAAATCAAAGGGTGGGTAAATAATGCGTGCTCACGCGTATAAATTAAATACTTGTCAGCCTAATGCCTCCGCTGTATAAGTACACTCTTTGAAGGGCTTCAACAAGTACTTCTTTGTGTTTTCTATAGAAAGATGCGCATAGGATGTTGAACAAAAACCATAGAATTATTTCACTTTACAAACAATGAGCTAACTGTCCTGGCATTGCCAGCATTTCCTACTAAAGAATTTGCAGTATCTGTGGAATACATGAAAAAAAAATTGCATTTGTTTGGTAATAGTAAATGTATTATGTAGTTCTGTTTTTTTCTGCTTCCGTTTCAAACTCAGAACAAGGCATTCTGGAATAGGCTGGCGCGACACAACGGCAATCTATTTCAATATCAGCTACTTCATTGCGACTAATTACGTGTTTGTTACGTGTAATTTACGTCTGACGCTGCCTACTAAAGAAGTTATGTCTGTTGGCAGGCTACATCTTCTCAGTCATCGGTTAAATCGATACGTGACTAAATACTTGCAGTCGAAGTTGGAAACAAATTCGCTAATGGTACAAACTATCAGCAAGCGGCAGGTTAGAACGAATATGGGTGAAAGTACTTCGTAAGGTTCATCATTGCCATTACCCGAGGCCTCTTATTAGGCGAAAGAGGGAACCGCATGTCGACAACGTCTGTAGGGGGGCACTACAGAAATTGTTCTTTTTAAAGTGAGAACTGAGAAATGCTCCTCCAACGATTGAAATAATGCATACAGAGTACTAGTGCGACCAAAGTTGGAGTATGCCGACGTTATTTGGAGCCCTTCGCAGCAGCACTTGATTAAAAGATTGAACGAGTTTGGAATTTCTCTTTGCGTTTCATAGACTTCATGTACTCCAGGCATTCTAGTGTAAATAGTTTACGTAATAAGGCAGGCCTACAAAAACTTCACCGGTGCAGGTTAATATCAAGATTACATTCATTTACCAGCTTTATCACAGAGACTGTCAATTATCATGGGAGTGTTACCTTCAACATCCTTCAAAACTTTCGGCCAGAATGAATCACAACAAAACTTAGGCAACCAGTTAGCCACAATAAGGACCACAAGTTTGCTTTATTCCCTGACGCAATTATTTCTTGAGATAACTTGTCCGAAGAAGTTGCAAACTCTGGGTGATTGGCTTAATATACAGAAAATATTGTAAATATTACTTTTTCCGTGTGTATGTGCCCTGTATGTATGTTTATATATATATGGGTTTATATATGAATATGTGTATATGTGTATGTGTGTATATACGCTGAGTACTACGTCTTTCGACTTGTTGATTTACTGTGTCTTATTTGTTCAGCTGGGCCAAAAATTAAGACACAGTAAATTAACGATTTTTTTCAGCTGGGCCAAGGACGACGAAGTGTCTATTTCATAGAATGCTTGTACCCTTGTCTCAAATTTTCTGTTTGTTTTACCGCAAATTCTGGGAGCTGCTGCTCCCTCCTTGCGAGAATGGATGAAGAAGCCTCTCAGGATTTTCGAGGTGGACAACCGCTACGTCTGGCAGCGGCTAGGAAACGTGGGACCACCTCAAGTGGCACAGACAGCGAGGCAACGGAGCTCTATTCCGACGGTTTCGAGTCATCGGATGACGACTACACAGTCGTCATGAGCCGCAATGCAAAAAGAAGACTGCTACGAACATCGTCGACGACGAGTATATCCACCGTACAGGCTACCGCGCAGCGTTGGCCACACACTATACTCTTCATGGCTGTGGACCCTTCAGCCAACCTACGGCGGCTTAACAGGCAAGTCCTCTCTGCATACCTCGAAGGACTCGCTCCAAACGAAATTAAAGACGTCAGGATCAACTCACGGAAGAATATTCTGGCAGTTGATGTTCTACACCGTAGTGCGCTGCAAAGCCTACAGAACATCTCGGAAATCGACAGAGTCACAGTTAAATCAGTGATCCACACTGACTGTAAGGGCAGTGTTGACGTCATTTATGACGTGGACATTTCCATTCCCGCTGACGATTTATAGGGGATTCAACGTAATCTTGTACATTCGTACATCTTTCATCACCTTCCATTTCTTCAGTTGTCTTTTACACTTTATTTAGTGGGCCCATAATACGGAACTAAAACTTTAGTATTTCGTAGGCTATAATAGAAACTATGATTTGAACATTGAATGTTTATAGTTCTGGCCAACCTCGAAAGAGCTGTTTGGTATTGTTGCGAGCCCACATATTTCTTTTCTCTTATCCTGACATCGCAATGTTTCGTAACCTATGATTAACCTCACAGTACGGTTTTATCCTAACAGAACTGCCAGTTCCATGAATTCTGTGAGGTCACAGATAGAATCTATTTTTTATATTTGCGGGAACGGATTACTCCTGTTTTACTCATCACGTTTGGCTATACCTTTCCTCCTCACGTTTGGCTACGTAGTTCTTGTACAAATCCGCTAGGGCAAAAAACGGGAAGCTGCTCATCGTTGCATCAAGTTTCCCTTAAATGTATTGTTAAGGCACATTGCTTCCATCATAACTGTCTTCGTAACACGCCAGGCAGTTTGGTCGAGTTGCAACGTCACGAGTTTTTTTTTTCCTCTCAAAATATACCTCCCTGATTCTGGTTTTCTCATTTTGGTTTCTTGTATTTCGCCATCTTTCTTTCAACCAATCGTGATACGGGCCATCAAGGCATGCGCCTGACAGCTTGTCCCTCACAGGAAGAACATTGGGCACAACTTATACGGAAATATCTGTCCCTCTTTTTCTCTAGCCATCAGACAATGCCGTGTGAGATCAGAAAGACACGCCGTCGAAGACTGACAAGTAACTGCTGAACGCACTGACCGAAGCCAATAAACAACGTTTCATGAAAAGAGCTGCGCATCACTCGCATTAGTCCTAGAAGGAGACGATGCCGAAGATACGAAACGACAAACGGGAGTCAGTGCACTTCGCGTCGTCTGTCATATTACGAATACGACGCAGGGCCTACAATGATGACCGACACATGGTATGACCTACAACTTCGGCATTTAGTGAAAGGCTTCCATATCCAAGAACGTATAAGCGTGTTTGTTGATGTGTGTACTTCCGGAGAGGAGGCATTGTGGTATGTTGCTTGATTACGGTCCGCTTCAAGAAGCGCGGAGTACAAAGACCTCTCTACTAGCGATTCTTTGAAAGAGATGTGCAGTCGTCTAAGGACACTGTCAAGTACTGCATAATGTCATGCTCAATGCCCGCTGTCCACGACGCTATTCTCATGCCCGATCATTCAGAGGGTTGTCCGGTGCTGCCGGTGACAAGGATGACGCTTTGTCACAGCGCCAAATTCGACGTTACCTTTTACTGTAAGCAAACAAAAAGACAGATAAAGTAAGCTCTCTTTCTATTTCTTTTCTATTCATCGACTTCCCGCACACTTTCTTTTGCTATGCTTCAGTTTTGTTGTTTATTGCCCATCCGTGTAGTCATATAAAATACACGTCTGCGGGAGCAGTTATTTATTTATTTATTTATTTGCGATACCGTCAGTCTCATACGAACCAAAGTAGAAGGACATCATTTCTTGGATACACAATACAGTTTTCAGTTTCACACTTGTACAGCGGCATATTTCTCAGAACCTCTTAGATGACGCAGTTATGTAACGATTTCGTCACTATGTTGTCTCTGTCATCACACTGAACATCTTATGGTTCTATGCGCTACTTGTGTTACTTGTAAGAGGCTCTTCTCTGTCTGTTTACCACGTTAGCTGTTTACTAGAGCTGCCTGTTTCAAGCTGGTGTGTGCGCTTAATCTTTCTACTGCCGAAAAAAAGGAATAAAAAACATGGCAGATCCCCCCCCCCTCCCTCTTCATAGTGATCGGTATAACACGAAAGCACGTTTTTACACATTCGTTGTATATTTGAGGGCCTGAACAATCTCTAATGGCGTTTTGTAGATATAGCACCTCTTCACGTGGACGCAGCCCTGTTGACGCCACGTGGCACTTGGTTTTAGCGACAACTCTCCCCCCCCCCCTCCATGATTAACATTTATTCGTTCGGATAAATGAAGTTTCTATTATTTGCAAGATCACAGCGTATTGTTAGTCGCTTAAAGACGACATGAACAAGCACACACTGAACACCGCTACTCGGTATCACACTCCTACTCGGTATGCGCGCCTTGAAAGATTGTCAGTTATAAAGGGGAACAGCATGATGTGCGCTTCTTAAACCTACGTCAGCACTCACGCTTACTGCGCTTAAGCAACGCGGGACGCAGAGGTTCGTAGCTTGAGCCGCGAAGAGGGGGCTCGAAGTAGTGCAGACGCGCTCGCTTCGCGCTCTGGATTCTCATGATTTTTAGTGGTGTTTTCCGCCTGCAACCACTCAAAAACGTTACTATCAGCTTCAAGGAGTTCCGAGGAACGCCTGGGCACCACTCAAGAGGATTTATTGCCACTTTGATGTGCCAAAGGACTTCAGAAAGCTCGTCACCCCTAGGACGCTCACCAAACGCTGACCCGGGGAGCCGCCGGCAGCTGCACCGACGCTGGGGACGCCCGCGTCGGAGCTTCATCCAGCTATGGCTCTCAACGCGGCGACCGACCAACAATACCACCTCCTAGACCAGGATGGTACAGCAGACGACCAAATGGATCAACTCCAGGGCGACCACGATAGGGTGAGCCGAGACGCTATCGGCGCTCAATCGTATGCAGAAGAGGACGCTAGCTGGTAGGCAGCGAAATCCACCAAAAAACGCAAGCAACAGGCACTGGAGCAGAGGCGCGGCAGCGCAGGGCTCCAGGACCAAGTTAAGACAGGCACGCCAACATTCAAGAAATTGCCAAAGCTACCGCCGTTGCCGAAGGACGATTACAAGATCGTAATTCGTCCAAACCAGGGCCTCCCGCTGAGAAACATTCTGACTCCTACGCTTGCGCAAGCAATCATCGAGGCAGGCCAAGCTGGCATCAGAGATACGATTTCATCCTTAGAATCAACCCAGGGTCAAACATAGCGATTCTGTCGACCAAATATGAGGAAGTGGCGGACAAAGTGCGTCTGATACGCGCCCTTGTGCTTAACGGCAGGGCTCACGCTGTCCGTGCCTACGCCGCAAATGGAGACGATACTCTGAGAGGGGTGATTCACGGCGTACCGATGAACACCTCAACCGAAACTCTCATGGCGCACCTACGTGTCAGAACGCACGGTGTGGAGATCATCACTGCCAGAATGATAGGCACAATGAAAAGCGCAGCCATTACATTTTTCGGTCCAACGCTACCTCGTACCGTCTACTATTACGGGGGTGAACTCCGCTGCTACCCCTTCCGACCTACGATTCAAGTCTGCAAGGTCTGCCGAGAAAAAGGACACCGCGCGGACGTTTGCCCGCATCCGGACCGCCCCATTTGCCGGCTTTGCGGACTGACAAATCCAACGGATGGACATCCGTGTTCTATTAGTTGCGCCTCGTGCGGGGAGGCTCACCCCACAGGAGATCCAACTTGCAAAAAAAGACTTAAGCCGCTGAAGCCTAAACAGCCGCAAGTACAAGCAGGCCACCGTGATAAGCTTCAACAGGGCACTAGCAACGACCCACCGAGGACCAAGAATCTCCGCTGGTTCTCCTCCGAAGAGGAAGAAAACGCCTACAAGTCAGCCGATGACAAGCACAGTTCCCGGTCGCATTCACGGTCCCCAGGCAGAAAGCCGCACTCGCCATCCAAGAAGAGCGTGCCAGCACCGACTCAGCAGAACCTTCACCGCGGTCCTCCAGGAGGGGGAGCCAAAGGCAACGGCGGGGATCAAGGATGCACCCAACAGGCATCATCACTTCCGGTAAGCTGGGCGGAAGCCGTGGCTCCCAAGTCTGCATGTACTCCCCCCATCACACAAAACGTACACTATCAAGCAGTAATCGCTGAAAACAAACAGCTTAAGCAACGCCTTGACAAATACGAGAACAAAATAATGTGGCTCGAAAAACAGCTGGCCCAAATAATGGGAGCCACCCCGAAAACTACAGTCCAGGCCTCTCAAAATCTAACTAGCCACCCAAGCGAAAAGCTACGGGACAATGGGCACATCCAACCGCAATCGACACCACCACGAGATCTTGTAGCCAATATAGGAACAGAACAAACAGCGACAAACCTCACTTTACAACAACAACTGCAGCTAATGCAACAGCACATACTGCAGCAAACAGAAGCCCAAATGAAACAGTTCTTTGTCGAATTTCAAGACCTGAAGCGATACGTTCATGAAAGCCTCGACAAAGAAACGAAGCGTCGACGTAAGCAGAGCCAACCGCGGTCCCAGGAGTCCGACGCCAAAAGCATGCTTACCTCGGACGCTGAAAGCACACCCACCTCCTCGCATCATGGCAATTAACCGACGCATAGCAAACGAGAATCTCACTATATGGTCCTGGAACTGTCGTTCCCTGCACAACAAGCACGCTACACTCACTCTATACATAAAGGCGGCGCTGGTTCCTCCTGACGTAATCTACTTGCAAGAGGTGGGAGCCAGGCCTAAAACAGTTTCTGGCTACAAACTGTACATGGATCCACATACACCTAAGATTGCGACACTCGTCCGGAAAGAATTGGCAGCTACATGCATAACGGCACCGAACGAAGAGACGCAACACCTTATCGTAACGCTCTGGCCAGCGAAGAAAGGACGCCCGAGGCAGGTTATATGTAACATATACAGTCCCCCACAAGACAGAAAAGCAGAATTCAGCAACATATTCCACTATTTGAACAACAAGCTTCAACCACGCGACCGCTTGATTATCACTGGGGACTTCAACGCTTGGCACACCACATGGGGTTATAGCGCAGACAGACCCAAAAGTACGCGACTTTTAGAAGCGATACAGCGCTACGACTACACACTCCTCACGACACCGGGCATACCGACTCGTATAGGAAACAGTGTCAATAGGGGCACCACTCCCGACCTTACCGTAACCAACAATGCCACGACCATGCGCTGGAGTGTGCTGGACGACAATCTGGGCAGCGATCACAATATTGTGCAAATAACATATGAAACAGCTCGACTGCGACGCCCGCTCGGAAAAGCCAGACTGACTAACTGAACTAAATATAGAGAGCAACAGGAAGTAGACGGGCCCAAGCCAACAACTATAGCCTAATGGACACCGTACATTAAGGGTCTCTATGACAAGAACACCAAGATATATCAAACAACTACCGACGCACCTGCCATTGACACCCACTTGACACATCTTTGGGAAGCTCTTCGAGGCCTCACGAAACGGTGGCGCCGACAAAAGCTAAATAAGAAACTCAGACTCCGTATAGCGAAAATCACGGAGGAAGTAAACGCATACTCAAAGGAACTTTACAACAACAACTGGCGCACCTTGTGCGATTCCTTAAAAGGCACATTAAGCACGAAAAAGACGTGGAACATCCTACGGAGTCTTTTGGATCCCTCTGCAACAATAACCGAAACAAACGCTACCCTTCAACGGCTAGCTGGGGAATTTCAAGGTGATCCGGATCAGTTAATAGAAGAGCTGAAACAACTCTACACAGGAGAACGCAAGCGAAACGTTAGCCCAACACCCAGTCAAAAATACAATGGAGAACCCAACACTGAGCTCGACGCCTCCATAACCTTTGCGGAGGTTTATGCAGTGGCTCAAAGCTTCAAAAGAAATACAGCGCCCGGATTGGATGGCATTACAAATGCCATGGTACGGAACCTCAGCGATGAAGCATTACAAGCCATCACAGACCACTTTAATCAGGAAGTCTGGACACCAAGTGGAAAGATACCTGCAGAATGGACATTGGCACAGGTTGTACTCATACCTAAACCAGGCAAACGGCGAAGCCTTGATCAGCTACGACCAATTTCTTTAACGTCATGCATTGGCAAGCTCTTCGAAAAAGTTATACTCACTCGCCTTGACCAATACAAAGAAGAACGGGAGCTTCTGCCAACATCTATGTACGGATTTAGGCGAGGAGTGTGTACCCAGGATATCTTCTTACTGCTCAAAGAGGAAGTGCTTAACCCAGCGCCAGGTAGTCTCAACAATCTACTCGTTGCACTCGACTTCGAAAAAGCATTTGATAATATTGCGCACTCTACCATACTAGATGGTCTTGCAGCCATAGGATGCGGACAACGCATATTCAACTATGCCTCTGATTTTCTTGGAAATCGCAAGGCGCAGATTGGCATAGCTGGTACCAAATAATCACCATACGACCTCCCACTGAAAGGCACACCTCAGGGCTCCATCTTGTCTCCATTTTTATTCAATATCGGCCTCCGGAAACTAGTCCTCCAGCTGGAGACTGTACCAAACATGGGCTGTGCCTTTTACGCGGACGATATTACGCTATGGGCAACAAAGGGCTCCTATGGAGAACGACAAGATGTACTGCAAACCGCTATAGACATGATTCAAGGCTACCTCACTGCTGCAGGCATGTCGTGCGCACCTAGCAAATCGGAATATTTGCAAATAAGACCCCCACGCACTCGGTCCAACCGTGCACCCGCGCTGCAGCTAGAAATTGCAGCTAGAAACAGGTCATCAACAGGACCCCAGTAGCTCGAATATTAGGCATGCACGTGCAAGAAAACAGCGTAAAGACTGCAATAGGCAAACTCAAACACACCGCAAAGAGTATTGCATCCCTTATAGCTAGAATTGCGCGAAGTAATGATGGGATGACAGAGGCCGACACGGTACGCCTTGTACATGCCTTCGTTCTCAGCCGAGTCACGTTCGCTCTTCCCTTTCAATCAACACGCAAGCCCGAAATAGAGCAGATTGACAGACTCATCAGAATTGCGTACAAAGCAGCATTGCGACTTCCGAACAGCACAAGCACAGAAAAACTCATGGGACTCGGCATGCATAATACGTATGAAGAATTGGCCGCCGCCACGCTAATCGCACAGCGAGAACGACCTACCACTACGCTCCAGGGAAGAACACTGCTACAGAGGCTGGGATACCCTCTCACCCCTCCATATTGTGGCGATGAGACAGTCATTGTACCCAAGCAAATACGTGATCAAATAATCGTGGAACCAGTTCCAAAAACATGCACCCGCTCTACAACAAAAAGCGCCGTCAAGCGCGAGCACGAAAACTCCTGCAGAGAAGTAGCGATCCAGACGCTTACTTTACCGACGTCAGTCTTTATCCCGCGCCACCACAAGGCTCCAGAAAACAATCATATGCATTGGCAGTGACTAACCAAAGCAAAGTCGTGGCCTGCGCGTCCCTACGCACCAGATCAAGTGCCACCGCAGAGGCAGCAGTCATAGCCTTGGCAATCAGAGAAGCCGAAAGAAGGGGGCGCTCAGCGTATATTTTGACAGACTCACAAGCTGCATGTCGCTTATACCTTAGAGGCACACTTCCAAGGTGCGTCAGTGATATTTTGGGGTCCATGTTGATGGAGGCACATGGCGTCACTTGGTGCCCAGGGCATGACGGCCTGGGGGGGAACGAGGAGGCAAACTACGTAGCTCGCGGACTTACTGGCCGAGACACAGGACTCTCCTCAGGACACCTCACAGGGCATCATGAAGAGCAAAGTGTAACAAGCAGGCAGATATTGAAAAACCAACGCCTTACAAGACGCACGTACGCCCCTCCACATCCGAACTTAAGCAGCCAACAAGCCCGGGATTGGCGCCGCCTCTAAACGAACACATACCCCCACATATCAAAACTACACGCAATTTTTCCACAGATATACACAACAGGGGTATGCCCATGGTGTAGTAACCACACAGCCACACTTACACACATAACCTACCAATGTACCGAGCGGCCAGCCAATGCAGTATCTAGGTTGGTGCGCTCACTACAAACACTCACAACGTGGTCTTGGAAGGCACGGCTTTCCGGGCTGGCACTGGGGAGCCAACTGGTGACCCTAGACCAGGCCCGGCGAGCCGCTGTGGCCAGTGGGGCTCTACAAGAGGGCTCCACCCGGGATTAGTCACGTAATTTTAATTCTTCAATAAAGTTTATTCTCTTGAGCCGCGAACGCGCGGCGGCGTTCCATGTCCTGCTGGTGTCCATGCCACTCCACCAGGGCATGCATCCCTCGTTGACATCTTTGTTTTGCTACAGTGCTTACTTCAGAAATTTTAAATAATAAGCCAGTGTTCTTACACTCGAAGTAGATAGATAGATATGTGGGGTTTAACGTCCCAAAATCACCATATGATTATTAGAGACGCCGTAGTGGAGGGCTCCGGAAATTTCGACCACCTGGGGTTCTTTAACGTGCACCCAAATCTGAGCACACGGGCCTACAACATTTCCGCCGCCATCGGAAACGCAGCCGCCACAGCCGGGATTCAAACCCGCGACCTGTGAGTTAGCAGCCGAGTACCTTAGCCACTAGACCACCACGGCGGGGCTACACTCGAAGTAGTAAGAGGGGAAAAGCTGTTGGTGCATGTGAAGGCAGCATGACTTGAATAATGAGCCGTCATGCACTAAAATAAAGTTAAAGACACAGAACATAACTGCGTAAGAGGCTGTCCGATGCTCGCTCGGTCAAGGTTTCCTAATGCTATCGAGAAGCTTTAACCGTGGCCTCCAAGAGTGCGCACCGGCAAACAATCTCGGACACTATGCTTCAACTAGGTTATGTCACATTACTTGAGCACTCAGAGGCGGCCGCCCTGCCCTTCTTCGCCAACAAGGAGCACGGGGCGAGAGAGAGAGAGAGAGAAGCAACTTTATTTCTCCTATCTTAAGGAAAAGGGGCTTCGAAAAGGCGAGGGATCCCACTCGCGGTAGGCCTCTTCTACCACCTGAGCCTACCTCAGGACAGCCTCCTGAAGGTCGGGGTTGTAGCTGATAACAGCAGCTTCCCACAGCTCTTGATTACTCATTTGTTTATGAAGGCTCGGGGAAGGGGAGTGATTTCGACATTGCCCCATATTATGGTTAAGGTCCGCTTTCTTACCGTACAAAACTTAGTCTGAATTGGGGTATATTATGGGATACATTTTGAGGCGTATGGTAGGGGAGAGAAAAGTTCGGGTTTGTAGTTCACGGCAGAGGACCTCATGCTTGCGGGAGTCTGACGCTGTAGGGGCAGTAGGGTTCGGCGACCAAGGTGGTAGTGCTCGCGAATGTCCTTGTATGTAAGTAGTCTCTCTTCATATGTGCATGCATTAGGTAAATCTTTGGTTTTTGAGACGTCTCCTAGGTGAGCTTGCGCTCGGATCATGAAAGCTCGAGCGCTTGCGTGGGCCACCTCAATACCAATGAAGCCTCAGTTAGCAGGTGTCCAGATTAACGCAACAAGTTGAGAAAGTGTGAAAGATATAAAGTTTGTTTGCAAGTGTAGGTCAGAGACTGCCACAATAAATCAGTGGGTCGAGAACTGGCACCGTTCGTCGATTCCTTAGGAGTGGGAGGTTCGATGCTTGGTGCAAGGGCTCCGGAAGTATATCTGAAGTGTCTAGGTGCCTTTTGTGGGCAGAAAAAAAATATATACCTCCCACATGCATACGTCAAATATATATATATATATCAAGTCTTGGTAGTCTTGGCGGCGTCAGCTTTTATTTAGGAAAGACTTCGCAAAACGAACGGGCAGAGCCAGTACACAGACGATGACGATGATGATGAACCAGAGATGAAGTAAGGACAAAGAGACAAGCGGATGATGGTGATTGTGATCATGTAGGGATGAGAACGGTGTAAGTAACAAACGCCCACACTAATCCCCCCCCCCCCCTCTGGAAGCGGACACCCTGGGCGCCGTAAGTCAAAGTGACGAGGAACGTCGCGTGAAAGTTTTTATGCGACAAACGTGGACAACCTTTGTGCTGCGGCAGCGGCGGTCTGTTGGGGCGGAGAGTAGCGTCACACGATAATTGACCAGCGAATCTGTTCTAAAACAATGTATGGCCCGATGAAGCGTGGTTGAAATTTGTCATAGAGACTAGGAGAGCGAATAGGTGTCAAAAGCAGCACCTCGTCACACGGTTGGAAAGACACAACGCGGTGGGATGCGTCATAGATGACCTTCTGCTTGTGCTGTCTCGCTTCAGTATTGATGCGAGCCTGATGGCGAGACTGGGCCAGGCGGGAAATGTATTCTTCACTAGAAGACTGATATGAATTCCCATGGCTGTTAAAGAAGGAGACGTTGAGAAAGGTAGTCGAGGTGCTACGTACACGAGGTAAAAAAGGTGAGTAGCAAGTTGTTGGCTGAACGGCGGTGTTGTAAGCGAATGTCAGGAATGGTAAAAGAGTATTCCTGTTTTTGTGGTCGGGTTGGAAGTAAACGGCTATCATGTCAACAAGGGTTCGGTGAAACTTTTCTGTGAGGCGATTTGCGTAAGGGTGGTAGCTTGAAGCTTTCTCGTGAGCAGTTCCAGAAGCATGCCGAACTTCATTTACCATTTATGACAAGAACACTTTGCCGTGGTCACTAAGCAGTACACGAGGAGCCCCATGACGCAGGATTAAAGCGTGAAGAATAAAGTCTGCAACTTCCACAGCTGAGCCTGTAATAACAGAAGAAGTTTCAGCGTAGCGTGTCAGGTGGTTCACGGCGGTCACTATCCATTGTTTGCCAGCAGATGTGACGGGGAGAGGCCCGTAAAGGTCGACACCTACAACCTCGAACGGCACTGAAGAGCACGAAAGTGGCTGTAGAGGTCCAGCAGGTGCAGACGTGGGGGTTTACGACGTTGACATGGGTAGCAGGAACCGACGTATTGCGCTGCACTAGAAGAAATGCCAGGCCAGTAATAACGACATCGAATGCGGTCAAGAGTTTTTTTTAAACCAAGATGACCAGCAGTTAAGTCATCGTGGAAGGCTTCAAGCACCTGAAGCAACACCACCTAGACTATTCGCAAGGCCCCTCCAGGGAGAGCGTGACGTCACGCTAGTTGCCCACCTGCACCCCGGCTGTCTTCGCCACTCGTTCTCGTTATATCTGCTGTGGGCACTTATTGAAAGCCAGTGTTTCTTTTTTTTTGTTCTTTTTTGTTCTTGCGCGGTCTGCATTTGTTTACGCCTGCCTTTACACTTTAGTGATCAAACTGTAACAGTCAGAAATGCATTTGTAGAAGTGGTTTTATTAGGACGAAAGGCTAAAATCAACCTACCTCATTTCTTGTTCAAGGTTTTGATTTTTCTGTCAGCTGCCTTTTTTGTGCGGTGCTTTGGATGGTGTCATTTTGAAGTCTACAAAAGTTGTTCAGAGCGATATTTGTTGCAACACGCACTACATGCCGCACGATAGTCTCAGAGGTATGGCCATTTTCACAAGTCTCTAAATCAACATCTCCTAGCAGTGATGTGGTAACGGAGCTTACAATGCCACGTTGGTTGTTCGACGCGAGGAACGCCTTTGCATTTTCTCCCTTGGTGATCTTTTTGACAACAAGCGTTGTCACCAGCATCATGTGCACAGTACATGGCTGCGGAAACTTTAAGCTTCCTCTTGACAAGTTGTCAATCATTGTGTTACCTTCCAAATCTATGTTCCTGCTCTCCAGGACGAGCACGCTGCTGCAAAATGCGCATGACAGCTTCTTCAGAGCTGAATGAGCACAATATCCAGCGATATAAGCAACGACCTCCATGTCATGCTTTGGGTTGGCAATTTCATCATTTGAGATGTGAACAGAGAAGTTATGTTGCGATACTTCTGTGTCACTTTCGCTGCTGATGTCTGGCTGCGGAAGCATCAGCAGCTTTTGCAGACGAATTTTCTTTTCAGACTCCAGAAGCTGCCTCACGGAATCATGATATTGTGCACCAGCAAGCTGATGGTAGCGACCGAAGCGATCTTCGAAAGTGTCAGTTTGAAATTTTCCCAGCAAGACATACTTGAACTTCAGTTCTAAACAGTACCGCGACAGCTCGACAAGGGAGTAGCAAGTGAGTCTCAACGCAGAATGTGTTTCCCTTGTCAAGCAGCCACGGCTCATGTTGACGCTGCTCAAAGCATCCAGCCAGTCAACCATGCCACTAAGGAAAACCAGCTGTTGATCCACCGTAGAATTCACTGGATTTTGAAGGGTGTCGTTCAGTCGGTGACCTTTCGAAGGGGTCTTCACGTTGACGATTTTCCACCACGTCGATATGATGTTTATGAAGAGAGCTGTTGAACTGACACATGTGGTTTCAAGGGCATCGCCACGCATCTCAAGTGGTGCGTTTGATACAAACGGAATAATGACATTTAACACCAACTTCACATTTTGTCTCTCCTTAGGTGTTAGATTGATTGCCTTGAAAATTAGCTTGTAACCAAGCTTGAGAAGCGATGTCTGCTCCAGTGCATACAGCTGCCGTACGGCTTCAAATGATGCTGCTTTGATTCTGGGCGGCCCGTTGGGCAATATTCCTGAAAGGCTCACTTCAGGAAAGTAAAAGCATATTCTTTCGTTTTTTTTATTGATCCAGTTGTTTCTGATGCATTTCAGTATGTGCACAGGGTCTACGACACAAAACAGAGGCCGATTGTTGTCGGATGGATGAGGATATACAATGCTTACTTCCTGTTTTTCTGAGAAAAACGACATCATTTTCTGGTTGAGGGAATTGTCGGTAATTACAGCAATGACCCTGAGGCCCATAGATTCCACTTCTAAAATTACTTTCTTGCAGAACTCATGTAGAATTTCGGCGGTCATTTTAGCAACAGGAAGAATGTGAAGCACATCTTTGTTTGATGACAAGAGCGACTGAAGCATGAAAACATGAGCGGTTGTGGCTGCCTCTTGAGGATTGGCTGCAGATCCAACTATGCTGCCCCCTTTATAATCGAAGTATGGCTTGATATGAATTTCATCAACCATTAGCGTCACCGTCTTTTCGTGCGGCTGCATGCACTTCGCTCTTTCTCGAATGTAGGAGAGGAAGTTCGCTTCGTTTTGCTCCTTCAGTGGATCGCCTCTATACTTGAAACAAACGCGGCGCAGGGTTGAAGGATGGGGTAAAGTCAACGTCGACTCTGATCTGCTAAAGTTATAGGTGTGCGGAGATATGGAGTGCAGGATGCTAGAAAACACTAATATTTCAGCACTGTAGCGAAGAATGGGGGCAGCGAGTGCGAGAGCTATTTGCTCATTTAGCAAACGAAACAAAGTACCGTGTTCTTCGGTCGTGTCACTGTCTTGGGACAGTTCATTCAATAAGGAGCCGATATGCTGCAACACTGACGCTGTTTTCGACAGACTAGCGACTTCAGGCGTCTCAGACATGTGGTTTTCCAGCTGCTGGAGCAGTGAAGACAACGTCCGGATGTCGCTCACTGCGTCTGAAACTGCGCCTCCGCAAGGTAATGAAACCAGCTTGATCATACCTGCTGAGACTGCAAGTGAGAGATCAGCAAGCACAGTGATGGAAAACCTCACGTGCGGTGAAGCATTATCTTCGTTGTGGAGAAACATCACACAACGATCGTTGGCCTTGATGGTCCAGAAATCATTACTGCATACAGCAGAAAGCTTGCCTCTTAAGTGTTTCAAAGAGGACACGGCATTTCTCTCCTCTTCGCTTTTTTGAGCATATAGAGTCCTTAATTGCTTGGCTCAAAGCCTCGTCTTCCATTCGAGCTCGTTTCGAGACAGGAGATTCTCGACGATTGCGATTCGTGCTCAGGTAGGACGGACAGTTCGGAAACACCGATGGTATAGCATCTGACACTAGGCGCACCCTCTCGCTGTTGATGTTGATTGTCAATGTCCATCCCGACGCTGCGTCGCAATGTGACAGCTTTGTGATGAAGTCAGCCTCGAGGAAGTGGAGTTCACAGACCTGCGCCAAGCATAACAATGACTTCATTACTTTCATACGAAACGGGCTAATGGGAACTTTTGCACGAGCCTGAGTATTTCTGTTCTGTTTTACTGCACTGCCCTACCTGAAGCGCGACAAAACTACCATCACCACTCAAGATACTCGCTCTATTCAACAGTAACAGAGCCAGAACGTCAATAATGCGATAGAGCCGGCAAGACAACAAACTTCAGCAGTTTCTCACCTTGGAGTGTATGCTTGGTGTGAAATCCTTTCGCGGAATGGCTTTTATCCAGACTTCTTCCGAGCTTCATCCTTGGGGAATGCGAAAACACGCACTTTGGGACCACTGTCATAATTGCCGCGGCACCCGGGAACACAACAACGTCCCATGTCGCACTGATCGATGTGTAATCACATACTCACAAATACAACACCAATAAAATAGGACACGTGGGAACGGACGAAGACTCAGAGCAGTGCGATGCAGCACCAAGCCTAACGCAGTCTAACCAGTGAAGCAGTTAGCGATGAAAGGCAAACCTGTCGTGGCTTGTCCGCCGTTCGGGGTAAAAAAGCACATGGGGTGACCAACACCACCCCCTGAGCGACGCGTCCTCGGCCACTGAACAGTCGGGGATATGCCCCGGGAGGGGTTGAGGCTGCACTCCTCCGGCGAAGGACGACTCTTGCGACGCGTCTCACGAACAAGTAGAAGATGCGTTCAATTTACATATTTGCAAGAGAAGTACATTGCAACGAGAGCGTACAGACGCGCTTTTCCATCACAAGGGCCCAGAGCGCACTCGAGACGAGCGGGCCAGCGAAGTCCAGAGTGAGAGCACAGCGCACTCCCGACACGCTCCTTTTATAGCCGTCCGTGCACGCGCTAGACGCCAAATGTGTGTCCCAGCGACGCTGATGTGCATTTCCTGCAGCGCACACAGACGCCTCCCGTGTTCCTTGAGGACGCGGACAGCGTTTGACCGTTACGTCGATGAGCGTCCCTTGCAAGCCACCTCCTTGCTGTGCGGGTCATAACATCGGACAACTAGCTTGACGTATGTCGTTTGGAGAGAGGGGTATGAATGGGCCTTGTGAATAGTCTAGGTGGTGTTGGCCAAAGTCGTACTCCTGCAAGCGTGCCGACCCGACCCAAGCGTCCGGACGACCCAAGCGTCCGGACGAGTTCTTCAGTGTAGAAAGCCAGCATAAGGCATGGTGGTACGCAACGATTGTGAAGTGACGGCCATGGAGATAGAGACGGAACTTCTGCACCGACGAAACCACAGCCAAACACTCTTGCTCGGTTATCGTGTAGTTCTTTTCGGCAGGGGTATGTACGCGACTGGCATATGCAATAACTTTCTCGAGGGAAGACTTGTCGCGTTGTAGAAGAATGGTTCTTATACCAAGGCCGCTGGCGTTGGTATGGAGGATAGTTATTGCGGCTTCCTGTCATTCAGGCATGTTTGCGAAACTCCGCTGTTGAACGTATGATGCGCGAATAACAAACACAAAGAGAATGAAGTGCGTCTAGCAGTATGTCACCAGCTACAGCATCACTGGTAAGAAAGACTAATTCTTTCATTGCCAAGTATTTTGTAAATGAGCTTAAGGCTCATAATTTTAGATCAAGTTAATTTATTTTTTCCTCATAGACCTTACTGGTATGTTCGACTATAAGTGTCTTTAATTTATCATAAAAGCAAGGAATGACCAGAGCGCAAGAACCCCCCCCCCCCCTCGTTAACTAAGATACCTCTGCGGGCATCTATTAACAGAGTAAGACGACATTTGGCAACTTAGAAAAGTGCGCACTTTGCATAGCTCAAACCACATCCATAGTCCACTGCGTTGGAGCAGTTGTTAGGATTCTAGGCTGCCAACCCGAAAGTTGCAGGTTCGCTCGCCGTCGCATTTAGATGGAGGTGAAATGGTAAAAGTCATTGTACTGCGTGAATTCAGTGCTCGCTAAAAAACAAAAAATAATCGCAAGTTCTGAAGCATAACGATATCTTAGATTTAGGACGAAAAAACCCCAGATATTACTGTTGTATTGAACGACATCCTGTTTATTAGCATTCGTGCCAGCAGGCACAGCTTGTCCGTGCTAAGTGCTTGGCATATACTTAAAAAATTGAAGCAACAAAGTAAATAAAGCTACTTGATATGGAACAATGAAATCAAGTATGGTGTAACATGAACCAGACTTTTCATTACACGTAGTTTTTCCAATAAATAGAGTTCATCGAAAGGGAAACGAAAGCGCATTGTAACGAACCACTAACAAAGGAGGCACTTAGAAGCCCAGGCCTTAGCGAATCGCGAAAAACAGAAGAAAAAGCTTGACCAATCAAATATAACTAGGAGGAATCTAAACTGAGGGATGCGGTTTCGCATGCGGTTTCGTCACTTCTACTGTGATGCTTAAGCTTTGTCTCTGCCTAGTGAAAAAGCGTAAACGGATCTGCTAACGTCTAAGGAAGTAGCAACGCGAGGCAACGGCTGTCATTTGCACTTGTAATGTATGTTCTGCATATGAGATACCTACTTTTATTATTACTTACGCATGAATTCACGCCAAATCATTTCCGAGGAGTGGCTGTCAGCACGTACCACCGTGAATTTGTCGAACAGCGATAAATGATACTGCAAGCAAACCTCACCTGTACGCAAGCAAATCCCACCGTTATGACCGCTACGACTACAGTTAAGATTAGCAGTAAATTAAAGCAGAGCATCAATGAAAAATTTATAAAGAAAGGCAGAAGGGTCGAGCAAACAAAAAGGCAAATGGACAACGTGCACGTAAACTAGAAAGAATGAATTGTTTATGTTAAATTCGAAGCATTTCTTAGCGAACTTCAGAAAAATTGAGCGTCTCCTATCTATCTATCTATCTATCTATCTATCTATCTATCTATCTATCTATCTATCTATCTATCTATCTATCTATCTATCTATCTATCTATCTATCTATCTATCTATCTATCTATCTATCTATCTATCTATCTATCTATCTATCCAGCCGACGACGACTTTACGCTCTCCTGGCCGTTCCATAATGGTATCAATACCAAACTTGGTATGGCAGAACATGACTGTATGAAGAAATATTTGGCTTTTCATAACATGGAAAATCATGACAGGTATTCATGAATGTCATTAATTACATTTAATGGTCCTGCACCTCTTGCGAGGGTTTCGTTCACATGGCATGCTGCAAAACTGGTATGGTACGACATGATTGCATGGCGAACACAAGTGATAGACCCTAATATAAAAATCATGACGTGCGCGGTCATTGTAACAACACTGGCTACATTGCCACGCTCATGATGCGATCGTGGTCATTTCACTAGCGTCACATAAACCAAATTTGGTATTACGGGATCTGAATGAATGACGAAGGTCTAATACTGGGCACCACTGATAAACATGAGATGCGTGTCATGTAACAACATGACTATATGCTACGCTCTTGATGCACTCGCGGCCGTTCCGCTAGCTTCACAGTACCAAACTCGGTATTTACGTGACCCAAACGGACGACATAGGTTAATGGCACTTCAAAACATGATAATCACGACATGCGTGCTGTGTAACCACATGATACATGCCATGCTAATGATGCGCTCGCCGCCGTTTCGCTAGCTTCACATATGCCAAATTTGGTATTACGTTACGCGTAATAGGACGAATAATGTGACTGGTGCAAAAATATAATCATGAGATGCGTGTCAGGTGAGAACATGACATGTCACAGTCAAGGCGCCAATACATTTCGACATGACGCGGTGTGCGTGCTCGCCGGCATTCATTTCGTCGCGTCACGCAGGCGTTGTCATGCCAGGTACCGGTCCCGCCATATACTCGTAGGCACGCTCCCCGCGTCGTTTATGAATTTTTTATGAATCGGTTTATGAATTTTTTATCTTTCAATGCTGCTTTCACAAAGCGATAATTTTTTCACTGGCAGCAATAGGTTAGCTTCGTCTGCCACAAGAACCAGGTCCAAGACATTCACTACTTGTTTTTTGCTTTTCAGCTTATACTATTTTGTACAAAAGCTCAGGACATAAAAACTTTTTTACAACGGTTTCCTTAGGTCCTCGTTAGAAACAAAATAAGCAGTCATACGAGACAATGCACTTCAGTTCCCCACAAAGCTGTGCGTTGCTATACCGACGCACCAAGAGAAACTTAAAGCAGATAATTTCTCAGGTGTGACCTGTAGTGCCAAAATATTTCTTCAAAATTAAAATAGAATAAAACCCTGTAATACTGATCACAGCTTTTTTTTCTGGTGATTGACACAAAAACCTTTTCCCTGTGGTAAGCTTTTCTACTAAAGAGAGCAACGTCATGTCGTATATATGCATAGAAACTAACCTGCACATTTTTTTCGCACGTTGACAAAGTGCGAAAATTCTTCCACTAAGGCACGAGCACACACACACTCAAACACGCAGGCAAGAACACACATAAATGCGAACTCGCGTACACACACACTTTCTGCATGATAGTTTGCTGGTGGAAAAAGTTGCCTAGGGTGCGACTTTTCAGGTAATTGGAAGCTCGGAAAGTTTTGCCCATTGTCACAGAGTGATTACGCTGCAAAGGCAGCAGTCGACGTGTTCAATGTGAAGCTGTTTATTTTGTTGAGCTTGTGACTGAAAAATAAAAAAAAACCAGGCCTGCGTCGAAGGCGCAGAACATTCACAGCGAAATCTAGAAGAGCAACCTTCAGAGCTTTTCTAAACACTCATTTGGTAACTATTGTAACCACACTTGCTGGGTACCCATTAGGCTCTAATATTGATAATCTCTTGTATTCGGATGGCATTCGCAATGCTTTCATTCATCATTCTTGTGAGAAGCGTCGTAAAACAACTTGCAAGAAGTTTTGTGCCAAGTAGTTCATGAACTGGCTGACGACAATGAGGAATTATGCCTGAAGGTGGTATGCACCACAGTAATAGTTGATCAAGAACAAGCTTTAGTAGTGAGTTGGAGCATTGGGTGACCCACTCGTTGTGTTCTTGCATTATGTGACGTTGGCTGTTGTTTCACTGTTCTTAAATGCTCCATTACTCATATTAACGTGTTTCCTTTCCCGACATCAAGCCTGCCTTAGGGAAGTTTGCGAGCAAGTACCAAGCAACAGCGTGGCTAAGTCGTAGAATACTGGGCTGACACGCAGCGGACCCGATTTCTATCCCCGCTTCCTATGTACTGGTACTGAATTTTTCTTTCTTACTTTGTGTGACCATGGTTGCGTATATAAACACCAGTGGCGAGGGCGGACAACTACGGCGCCGCGCTTGACACGAGTTTTGATCTCATAATAGCTTCGCTGTAAAATAGCAAGCAATGTACGCTGCACACTGATATAGGCGGACAGAAAGTCAACCGTTGATAATCTTATCTATGACAACGCGTGTAGGCAATTATAAATGTGGCGTCGAACACTCGAACATTATCATTTGCGATCGCGTTTGTTCGAGAACGAATTCAGTTATTAGTGCGCTCAAGCTTTATATACGATACCATGGTACTCTGGATGCTATGAAACATGGCACGATTTACGCAGGGCAGCATCTAAAGCGCAATGGCCCAGCAACATAAAAAAATGTCCCGACCTCCTGAAGGAAATCGTGGAAAATTGCGAATGCATTTTTTTTTTCACAGAAGGAGGGTACTACTGCCGTTAGACGTTCTTCTTCACCATTTTCTCCCTCATCGTCTTGAAGAGCGCCCAGCCAGCGAACGGTCGAGAGTGAGGAGCAAGTGGACGGGAGAAGAGGGCGCCGGCGTTCTCGGCTGGGCGTTGGCATTTCATAGCGGCGTCTCGAGCACACATTTCCACAGTTCAGTTCGGGCTGTCCGGTGGATGGACGA
>NW_023613871.1:0-42972 GCF_013339725.1 Rhipicephalus microplus
TGTTGTTTAACGATCAACCGAGACACAACACAGCATCACCTAGCTAAACCTTAGCAGCAACCGGGCAGCAACCTAGGAAGCCTCGTATCACCCATAGCTAAAGCCTATCAACAACCTAGTATCTCCTATAGCTAAAGCCTTTTGTAACAACCTATAAACAACCCAACGTCATCTAGTCAAAGCCTATAGTAACAAGGGAAGCAACCAAGAAATAACTAGCATTGCCTAGATAAGACCTATAGCAAAAAACTACAGATGCAACCAGACTAGTCTTCAAAATTATCCGGCTTCGCTGTTTCAACCACTGAAAGTTTCACCTCCCCCCCATTTTCGATCACTTAATTTCGTTTTAATATACTTCTTGATTCCTACACTACAATTGAAGACAACGAATAATATCCTCTGATGCTTTCCAGTTGGCTAAATTGTCTGTCGCATTCGTATGGTTGTGTAACAAAGAGACGGGCCTCTTCAAAAAGCTCTTTAACCATACTTGACGTACTCCAAGAAAGAGTTGTGGGAGGTGTGTGAATAGCGAACTTTAGAACCAAATCAAATAGGAATCGAATACACATACAAATCGAATAATATTCGAATAGTTTACGAATAGCAAGGTTGCCATTTTCAATGCAGCCATACAATGGCAATGCCACCGTTATTGAAAGAGCCCAAGAACTCCACAGTATCTTCTGTGAAATTAATCACTCTGTATAGAGATGGGGAATGAGATTAAGATTCCAGAAGAGAGGTAAGAGAATAGCAATAAAAAGAAAGAATATAAACAAATATGAAACGCGCTAGTAAACTTGACAAAAGATATTATTAACCATGGCGTCAGGCTTTCGACATGAAATATTCAATCGTTTAATCTCTTTGGCAAGGCCATATTCAGAAAGGTAATTGAAGAGCGACTGTCAAACCCGTCTCTGTTCCGTTTTGTCGCGCAACGGGCCTAATGTGCTGTGCAACGCATAACAGTTTCAAGTATACGGTACTACTGTTACGTGAGGCTGTTGCTGACCTCCACTCTCCCTTTTCTCTCTCTGCGAAGAATGATTTGGTTGGCTGGGTGGACCTGGGTGGATCGTACGTGGGCCCCACGCAGAACCACATCCTGCGTCTCGCCAATGAGCTGCAAGTGGACACGTATAAGATATTCGACGACCTCAAGTTGCTGCACTTCAGCGAGGTACGTATATACGCGTGAAGACGCGAGCCTATCCGTTTCACCTCCATCGCCCGCTTTCCTTTCTTTACTGAATTCCTCCTTTTTTTTCTCTCTTTCTGTCCTCCTATTTTCATTTCCTCTATCTATTTTGTCCTCCCAAAAGAGTAGGCAGGCGTTGTGCCTCTCCAGGTGGCAGTTGTTAGCCTGGCCGCTCCCTCATTCCCCTCTGTCCTTGAGCATTTTTGTATGCAAATCAAATAAGTAAATGCATAGCCCCCTATGTACCATATAGGAGGCTTTTTACTACCATACAGTTTACCATAGCCTCCTATATAGGAGGCTATTGTAAATGAGGTGTGACGGAATTCCATGTGTTTATATATACTCACAGGGCAAGGCGTACCCGTACGAAACCACGTGGGCCCACTTCGGCCTCAACGACCCCCTTGCATGGTTCGACATCAACTACGTCATGCGCAGGATGGACATTATGATGGAGCAGGTATGCAGAACGACGTTGCAATTAAGATTTCATTAGGTGTCTTTGGGGGTAAGAGAAAATGTGCTAAAGTGACACTGCGAGACATCACCCATTAAAATTTCGAGTAAACGACATCAATGCTGTTCATTTCATAGCCTCCCAAATTTTAAGAAAGGTTTGCAATCATAAATCATAAAGATCGACAACGATAATTGGTTGCACTTATAATTCAATCATCGCTGCGGAGGAAAACTGTGCATAAGATCACGGCACCTACACTGTAGAAAGAGACGTATGCCTGGCAATGGGGAACGGAATATACATAGCCTGAACGGAATATACATAGCCTGTTCTCCATTACCAGGTGATGTCAAGTTAACTCGCGACTATTGTGGACTGTTGCGACAAGCCTTTGCAGCCTCTAGAGACCTGGGATGAGGATGCCGAGGCTGCGGGAAGGTGATTGATTGATTGATTGATTGACATGTGGGGTTTAACGTCCCAAAACCACCATATGATTATGAGAGACGCCGTAATGGAAGGCTCCAGAAATTTAGACCACCTGGGGTTCTTTAACGTGCACCCAAATCTGAGCACAAGGGCCTACACCGTTTCGCCTCCATCGGAAATGCAGCCGCCGCAGCCGGTATTCGATCCCGCGACCTGCGGGTCATCAGCCGAGTACCTTAGCCACTAGACCACCGCGGCGGGGCAGGAATGTGAACATAGGGTTTATTTACATTATGTACCTGGCAAACGCTCTCTCGATCTATCTGAGTGTCTCATAATAAAGGGTACGTCCTCCCCAGATCCTTAGATCGGGGAAAGAGTGCAGATTGCACTGTCCAATCACATGTGACATACAAATTCCGAGGGCGACGCCCACAGCTGCCCAGGTAAACGGCCCCTAATGGGGCGTGGCCACTCCACTGCACAAGTCGCACGAAGGGGCTCTTCCTTGTCTTGTGGGCGCCGCTGGGTGAGGGGTTCCCCACTCAGACGATAGCATGTATCAAAAGGGTCTGCCGCAACAAAGTTCAAAAGGTCCGCCGATCTGCTCGCTCAATTAGCGGGGCAAGTTGTCATTGGAGCTGACGCCGCTGTCCCTTCCAAGGAAGATGTTGCGTCTGCGGAAACCATTGTGGTCTTCTCGGGTAACTGTTTATGGCACCTGACGGCACGACGCCTCGCTTTGCGGTCAGTAAGAACAATTATTACATGGCAGACATCAGGCCGGCAGCCCTTCGGCGACTTCTTTGACGAAGGAAGAACGCAGCTCCCTCGTCGGCCCAGACACCGGTCGTAACAGGACCAAACAGTTATCTCACTCACTCACATGCAAGGAAAAAAAAACAGCCCGAACTTGGAAAGCTTGTGTCAAATACTTCGTCGGAAGTATTTTACACCAAGTTGCCAAGTGTGACATCAAGCACCAAGTTCACGGTGCTTGATGTCACACAAGTGGTCCCACTTCCTCTATTCTGATGGCGTCTTACCAACAATCGTGGAAATCCGCTACGTAGAAAAATCTCCAAACTTAAATTCTTGTATCTTTTATATCATGAGAATTATCAAATATCCAGAACAGAGTATCCACTTGAACTGAGAACTAACCACCCCAAAACAATATGACTATACGTAAGTGTCATAACATTATTGAATACTCCTTTTCTGTCATCTAGAGCATACTGGAATAAACTGTCATCAGCTGCTGTGAACTGTAATGCCATAGAATCACCAACTCAAGATATCCAACATATTAATTTGTTCTAAATGGCTCGTCAGTACGACGATAAATTAACTGCACAAGATGACGAGAGGTAATGAGTAGGGCTGAGTGGATGTTATAAACTGCTATTTATTCTTACAGTTTGTGTGTTCACGCCTGTGAACGGAACATTGAATCTTTGACACTGTTTTTCTTTTACACTATACCAAGTACTCTAACTTTATTGAGCAATGAATTCTTTCATTTGCACTGTGTTGGTCTCTCTACTTGCGATACCATTTTAACTTTACTGCGTATCCACTCCTGTTTTGAGCATGCATGTTCTGCAGTATACTGAAAAAAAATATTGACAGTAGCGTGAAAGAAGCAATTTAAAACAGACGTAACGTTTAGTACCGGCGTTCAAGTCTTCGTCTCGCCCCTGTCAGACAACGCATTTTGTGAGTCCTGTGCTCCGCATGCAGGTTCCCGCTGTAGATCCGTGGAACTGTCCCCACGCGGAGGAGTGGGATGCTATGACGCTGCAGAGCTTCTTCGAGAAGGAGTCGTGGACGAAGTACGTATCTGTTTTATTTTGATAGCAAACCCCATGGCGCATGCACTTTGGCCGTCGCCGTTGGTGTCGCCCTGAGCCCTTGTGTAAACTCGAAGGGTTACAACTTGCTAGTTACTAACATCAGTATGAATTAATCGGTTCGCCTGCAGTGAACAAAGCGAATAAGCGGAAGCTTTAACTTCCGAAACCTTACAGGCTCATTCCCAAAGCTGTCTAGCCCAACAGAACTTAGACATTGTGCACTTTATTCCAGTCATTCAGTGTTTTTATGCAGAGTTATTGCTGACAAGACGCTTCTCGCAATTTTTCTCATCATTGGTTAGTCTTAAACATTCGCTGCACGAAGGTCTGTGCTTTCGGTGCTCTGCAATCTACAGCCATGCCGTATGCCAAAAGTTTCTTTGAAATAAACCAGATTTTAAATTTCAAATACGGAAAATTCGCGTAGATTCACGCTAGATGATTTTTGTTCAACGCAATCCATCGAGTCTAAGAAAACATCTTAATAACTGTCAATATAAAGGTATTATACTGAAAAATTCGGCAGATCCCACGTACCTTGGGAATCGATGTTATGCGAAGCATGTGGAGGGAAGGTCACCGTGTTGTAATTTTTTAATTGAGCGACACGTCATGAAATGACACTAAATATAGGTATAAATGTTGCACGCACACACGTATACGTTGAAGAGTTGCAGGTGTTTATATAACCAGCTGTTTGCACTTGCACAACGATGCCAACAGGAACACGAGTACTAGCAACACCAGAAGCTGATTTGAAGCGCTAATGCTCGCGAGGACGCTGGCCCTGGGTATTACTACATAAATCAACTTCAGCGCATGGCACCTAACTACAATTTATGTTAACCCGACATGTGGGCTGCATCATAGGAGTGCATACGTATTTTTTATTAAATTGAATAATCAGCACTGCAACTTACAATTGACGCTTCACGAACATTAGGGTATGTTTGAAAAGTTGTTCCAAGACTTGGCGTGGATCTCCGGTACAATGCTTGATTGCTACACAAAATGATTGGGCTCGTTTACTGCTTGAACCCTGGAATTCACTCTTTGTATTCATCGGGTAAAAGCTGTTGATGACAGATTTTTCTTAACGCTCGTTTGTTAAAGTTGTCCATGTGCATGTGTCCTCGTCGTTCCTGGGTCAGTCACCTGTGGCACATACCCGCTTACCAGTGGCACACATACTTGGCCGCGTGTATGTTCCATTGTCTGGCGTAAAGTGTTTGACGACGTACGCGACAGGTTTGTGACATTATTTATGTCTTGACTAGCGCGTCACGTTCGTAAAAGCATCTTACCCTATCGTACTAATTTTGGCTCACGCCAAGTTAAGGGGGTGATCACGAGAGCACCCAGACGTAAGCGCTAAATAGGTATAGATAGATACGTAGATAGACGCCAGAAGTGCTTGGAATACGCGAAGAAATGACGCTAACTAAGCTTATGCCAGCCAAAACATTAACGCGTTCTTGTGTGTGCTGGTATTTTTTCCCCCTGTATTGAGAGCTGACTCTAGAGATGACACACTGCCAGATCAAGGTGTCTGCGCATTTTCCGTTAAGTACTAAGCTCCCGTCCCGGCCTTGGTGGTCTAGTGGCTAAGGTACTCGGCTGCTGACCCGCAGGTCGTGGTATTGAATCCCAGCTGCGGCGGCTGTATTTAAGATGGAGGTGAAAATGCTATAGCCCGTGTGCTCAGATTTGGATGCACGTGGTTGAAATTTCCAGAACCCTCCACACAGGCGTCTCTCATAATAACATGGCTGTTTTGGTACTTTAAACCCCACATATCATCACTGTGCTCCCATTTCTGGAAAAACATCGACCGTAATATCTTCCCGCATGCTATTGCAAGAGTATATATGACGTAGAGTTGATAGAGTTGACTAAGGTTACACGGCGGGCTTGCTGGTTATCCATAGTATCTGAGGCATAGCGCATTCAGGATGGTACAGAGAAGCCACATACACAGCGCTGTATGAGTTATGTGTCTTCTTCTCTGTCCCGTCCTTGGTGCGATATGCCTCAGATACTATGACATCAAGGTTCGGGTTGCGTTAAGCAGTTAGTTACATGCCGGGATGAGCTGCGTAAATGTGTCATAAACGAAGAAATTAGGCTTATGTATTTATCATCTGGAGTTCGGCACTACAACACAGTATTACTATGTGGTTTTATCTGCTTACCAGCTCAGTTTTCCGCTCTTGCATATCATGTCCACATATTTATACCTAGCCGCCAGAAACCTGCACTGGGCAGTTGTCGGTGTACATTAAAATCGAAACAATATAAGTTGCACGGTGGGCTTGTTGTGTGCTCTGTCCCACCCTGGATGCGATATATACATCAGATAATATGGAAATGATAGCCCTTAATTTGATGCAAAATCGATCAAATTTATGGTGTTGAAACATACCTAGCCGCTTTAAGTTATGAATAGGTAAACCGCGCTTTCCTTACACATTTTTTTTCACTGAGAGAACGTAGCAAGGCCTTATTTCTAGTAAAGCATGCAGTAACTGTCAGACAGGTCTTACATTTCACTTTCTGCAAAGCCATTTCTGTTACAATATTGTCGTGCTTTCTGAGTGGGCTATCTGGGATAATCGTGCCGGCAGACACGAAATCTCGCATACGAATAATCACTAACATATTGCACCTATATCGAAGAAATAGCACACCAGTACACGTAGTGGAGCCGCCACTTAATTCTTTAACGGGGCGGAGCGATCGGGGGCGACCGGATGCAATACCCATCCGGTTGGGGCGACCAGATACGGAGCGACCGGATACTCGTAGCGCACTGAGCAAAACAGAAACCTTATATTCTACCACTGAAGCAATCAGAATTTCGGGTGCTCAAGTTAACCTTGAATTAAAAAAAAACACGTTGCGAAAGTCAGTTAGGTCGGAGAGGTCAATGCTTTGACAATCACCCGTCAGGACGCCGACCACATGAGAAAATAATGTATTGCCTTTTTATTCAATGAGGACACCACTGCGCCGGTACATTCGTGAGAAGGAACTAATCGTTGAATTTTTACGACCCACGACCCCGATATGATCATGAAAAGCATATATACAGTGGAGAGATCCGGAAGTTTCGACCACTTGGGGTCCTTTAACGTGCACCTAAATCTTTGCACGCGGGCCTCAATCCTTTTCGCCTCCATCGAAAATGCAGCAGCGATTCCGGGACCTTCGGGTAAAGAGCCAAGCCCACTAACCACTAGTTACCGCCGCGGATATGACAGGAACACATATCATTACACGCTAATGCGCCCTCTGATCGTTCGCAGATGATACGGCAGGAGTGATCTATACGATATGTATACCTGTTGCCGACAGAGACTCTGCTTGATTTAGAGCAAAATTTGGTTGTGGAACACCCCGAGCTTGTTCTACAAATATTCGAACCACTGTTTCAATAACTCTGGCATGACTGATTGGCCGACAGCGTCCGGTAGCCTTCGCGTAGAGTGAGCAAGTGAGCAGCGCCGCAATGAAGACCCCCTGCAGACGTCATGCGAGATACGGCGACACTCAAAGATCTGGCCTATAATTCCGCTTGTTTATAACAAATTTAGATCAAGTTTAAAAAAGAAGACGAAGACGAAGTGATTCGATTACGGAACACACCTTGCTCGTCTTTGCGCTTTTCTGGTTTTTTCGCTGCAATTGTGGGGTCTATCGCTTCATACATCGCGTTGATGGATGTTCAACCTCACGGGACACCGTCCGAGTCCGCTTCGACCGCGGGGACTGCTTCGAGGAAGCGAGGAAACGCGTCTAATGAGAGTGAGGACACTAAGCTGCACTCCGCATCTAGCGACGAGTCCTCGGACGAGGGCTTCCAACCCGTCCTGTACCGCAAGGCTAAACGACAGATCGTCAATGCATCTTCGGCATCAAGCACGACCACCGTAAAAACTGCCCCTCAGCGATGGCCTCACTCCATCCCATTTTTGCCGCTGAAGGCTACCGACAGTCTACGCGGGCTGAACAGGCAAGCGCTCTCTGTGTATCTCGAGAATATTACGCCAAATGAGATCAAAGAAGTTCGACTAAACGCAAGAAGGAACATCTTGGCAATCAATGCGCTGAACCCATGTGCGCTGAACGCGCTTCAGAAAGTAACGCAACTGGGTAACATCAATGTCAAGTATATATAATACCAGCTGATAGCACTACTTCAACAGGAGTAATTTATGACATCGCCACTGAAATTCCAAACTCGGATCTCTCAGTGCTGATAAAACCGGCAAATGAAGATAACGTCATTGTGAATGTCGGCCACCTTGGTAACACACATTGTGTGAGAATTACGTTCAAGAAGGACTGTCTCCCCTCCCATGTGAAACTTGGCCATTTTCGTCACCAGGTCCGACCATTTA
Organism: Rhipicephalus microplus; assembly: GCF_013339725.1. Taxonomy (NCBI): domain Eukaryota; kingdom Metazoa; phylum Arthropoda; class Arachnida; order Ixodida; family Ixodidae; genus Rhipicephalus; species Rhipicephalus microplus. The sequence goes on from NW_023613871.1 coordinate 8,356, forward strand.
TTTCAAAACCTATGCGATGTCATAAGTGCCAGAAGATCGGCCATGTGCAGGGTGCATGCAGGAACCCCGAAGGGTGCCCCCGATGCTCAGAACCACACTCCGTGGACAAATGCAGCGCAATCATACTAAAGTGCCCTAATTGTCAAGGTGCCCACAGTGCATCTTCCTAAGACTGTCCACGCATAAAGAAGGAGTTTAATATGCTTAGAAAAATGATGTGAGACAGCTCTACCCACAAAGAGACCGCGGAAAAAGTCCGGCGAAGATGACGACGTCACCGTCGAAGGTCTTCGCGAAGACCACAGTCAACTACAAGAAGAAAATCAACGCATCTGGGAACGGCGCCCACTGCAGGGTGCACCACGGTGAACGCAGACGATGGAAGAGAGAAAACAAGTAGATATCTCTCTACTGAAGAGTGGCCGGCACTTACGCGCACGCGACTTGTGGAAGAACCGCATCAAAAGCCGCCTTCATAAGAGCAAGCTGTGACAACAGAGGAGCAGCGGAACTTGGACATGCAAGTGATTGCTCTTCTACGACTCATAATTACTGCCATTCGCATGGTTTTAAACAACATGCGCACAACGTCAGCCAGAAGTGCACTTCAAGTACTGGACGCTCTGAGTCCAGTACTGGCAGCTCTTGAGTAGATAATGGCCCACCAGCCACTGTCTTTCAGGGAAGAGGCCAAAAAAGCAACAATTTTTCAGTGGAATGCACGGGGACTGACATCACACATTGCAGATTTCCGTCAGTTTGTTTTCACCAATATGTTTCCCATCATGGTCATCTGCGATCCAAATTTATTGAGCGCTATCAGATTCTCCGGATACGAATAATTTATGTCGGCTTGTTATAGTGGAAACAGCAAGGCCCGGGTGTTCATACTCCGTACAGACGCATCCGACACATGCATCGGTGCAGTCCTCATGCAAGAACACGAGGGACTGTTGCACCCAGTGTCGTATGCTATTCGCCGTGACTTGACTTACATTCTTCGTTCTGTACCACCTGACAACGATAACCAATATATCTGCTTAACAGTGAAGAAAAAGGGTCTTACTATCACTGTTGTCGGTGCATACCTGTCGCCATCAAATAGATTTGACCACAGAAGACTAGGACACATCCTATCATCCACTCCTGGCCCATGGGTCATCATCGGAGACTTTAACGCCCACCATACGCTATGAGGGAGCCCGAAGATTAGCGCAAAGGGTAGAAGTCTGATAACGTTTGCTTCAGACAACGAGCTGTGCTTGTTAAATGATGGCAGCCCAACATTTTTACGAGGCCCTGGATACAGCAGGTGCCTTGACTTGGCTTTTGTTTCTCGAAGTCTTGTCAAATGTGCCGGATGGTTTGCGGACATAGAAACACATGGGAGCGACCACATTCCCACATATGTCAAGATCCGAGGATTATCACCTTGCAAGGTACGCGAAACAATCCAAATAGTGAACTGGACCAAGTTTGAATCTCTCATGGAAGAACGCTGTCAAGGGAACGCCTCACTTGACTTAAAAGAGGTGGTCATGTCCACAGCGCAAAACACGGTGTGCACCCTCACATGCTCTTCGAGAGTAACCAAATTTGATGTGGAATTAGAATGACTTCGGGCTCTCTGACGGCGGGCGGAACCAAGGTACCAACGCACGAAAGCAATCAATGATTTACGAATCGCTAGACGTCTTCAGAAGAAGATACATCGCCGCATACACAAGCTAGAGTCACAACGTTAGGCAGCCTTCTGCGCGTCATTAGATCCCCGCAAGCCTTTATCACACTTGTGGAGGACAATAAGAGGGCTCCGGACAGCTCCCATTCAGCGGTCTCCATTCAAGGCTCTAGCCATCTCTCAACAGAGATCGGAGGTCGACGTGGCAGAAGAGTTCTGTGCCAAATTATCTGGTCAGCTCGCAGATCCCAACATCTCCACGCTCTCACGTGGTGGCACGACATCACGCGATCACCACATGGACCATTTTTTTCTATCCATGAGTTTAAAGCAGCACTGGTTTTGTGTAGACGGACATCAGCACCCGGGCCTGATGGAATATTCTACAGAGCACTGTGTCACATTGGTGAGTGTGCGAGGAGTGCCCTCCTCGAGATATACAATGATTCGTGGCGAGAGGGCACCCTCCCAGTTAACTGGAAGACCAGCCGTTTGGTTCCATTACTGAAGCCTGGCAAGTCACCATTGGTGCTCACATCGTACCGCCCGATTGCACTGGCTAGTTGCTTGGGCAAAGTGATGGAGAGGATGGTAATAGGACGGCTAGAATGGTTCCTGGAGCATCACGACATCTACCCGGACGCTATGACGGGTTTTCGCCGTGGCCGGTCATCAATTGATAGCGTCATAGACCTGGTCAGCTACGTGCCACACGAAAAAGGCCGTAAGTGTTTCTGTGCTTTTTTATTTTTTGATGTTAAAGGGGCGCACGATAACGTCACGCACGAAGCTGTCCTCACCGCTCTCAAGGAGGTAGAAGTGGGCGTTCGGATGGAAGGAAGGAAAAACTTTATTTGCAAGGGTGTGGGACAGGGGTCATGAGCTTGATGGGTGGGGCCCTAAGTCCAGGGCTGCACTTGCTGCCGCCGCCTGCCTGACGTGACGCAGAAGTGCAAGCTGCACCTCTGAGTTAGAGCTGGCGAGCTGTGCCTCCCATTACTCGAAAGTATTACGAAGTTTGTGCTGACCTAAAAAGGTATCTAAATTTGGTGGTCATTTTAGGCATCCCCACGAAATTTGGTAGAGCGATGGCGAGCCGCCACACCACGGACACGCATGCCCATACAGCGTTGGAAAAATTTTGTGTAATCTTTGAAGATTGGGAAAGACTCCCGTTTGAATTCGGCGGAGGTCAATTGCGTCCTCCCCTTCTAATGATTTGTGGGGGGCGCTGTATTTTTGTCGCATGCCTCGCTGGTTAGCTAGAATTTCGCGAGGGGCCATTCTGGATGGGTCATTATCCTCCTCAATAGCTTCTTGCTGGAGTGTTTCAAAGGATTGAATGTGCTGTCGAAGCTCTGCTCGGTTCGTAAGCCCTCGAGCACAAGCGTCGGCACTTTCGTTCTCCTCTAGGCCTGCGTGTCCTGGACACCAGATCAGTCTGTATTTGTTCTTCAGTCTCCCGCCTAAGAATTTGCATATTTTGATCGGAAGGCGGCCTCTTAAGAAGAAACGGCATGCTTCCTGCGAGTCGGAAATGATAGTTGTCAGTGGCTCATCTCTCTGTTCCTGCGCTTGGATTGCAAGGGCAATGGCAAAGCATTCCGCCTTGGCGATCGAGGACGTGTACAGCGATGCACATGTCACCATGCCGTTGTCGTTGCTAAGTACTGATGCAACTTACCGTTTAAAATTGTACCTCGAAGCGTCTACATACAAAACATTTGATTTGTTTTTTAATGTTTTTCGGAGCCATCGCACTCTCTCCTCTCGGTGCTTTCTGTTTGTTTTTACGTCTTTGTTCTTGGGCAGCGGATCGAGACATTGCTGCGTACGGGATCCGGAATTTCTACAAGAACCTCGTCCAGGTTTGGGGGGTATGGCGGAAAGCCCACCCTAGCAAGTATCTCTCTCCCCGCTTTCGTTTGACTTAGACGGTTTCTCTGCGCAGTCAGTACCGCTGTCTTTAGCTCAGGGTATGTAATATATATACCGAGGTGCAAAAGCTTTTGGGTTGGTGGGCTTACCCGTAGCCCTATGGCCACTTTGTAGGCGCCCCTAATTATAGACTCGATGGTTTCTTCTTCTGATTTGTTTAACACGTGGAAAGGTAGACTATACGTAACCTAACACAGTACAAGTGCCTGTACTAATCTAACTGTGTCTCCTTCCTTCATTCCCTGTTTGTGGTATGTTATTCTATGGATCATTCGTGCAACTTGTTTTGTGGCTGATTTTAATATGTTTATTGTATGGTTCGCTCGTCCATTACTTTGAACCCAGTAACCCAGAATACGTGCGACGGTCACCTCACGTACTTTGACACCTTCAATGTGTATGTCGATGCTTCCGTTACTTCTGTATCTTTTTCCATGTACCCTGATAATTTCAGATTTTTCTGGGGCACAGCTGAGCCCGCTTGCCTTCGCAAAGTTTTCAACTGCTGTTGCAGCCTCTTGAAGTGTCTGCTCTTTGTTAGCCAGAGATCCGCGCGTAGCCCATAGGGCGATATCATCCGCATAGAGTGTGTGTCCTAACTGCGGAACTTCATCCAGAGCTCGCGTGAGTCCTAACATGGCGATATTAAAAAGTAGGGGAGAGAGGATGGCTCCTTGAAGGGTACCTTTGTTTGGCATCTCAAAAGCGTCTGACGTGAGTTGTGCTACGCTTATCGAAGCCTGCCTTTCTGTGAGGAATGCCTTGATGTAATTGTAGGTGTTTGTCCCACATCCGATGTTGTTTAATTCTGTTAGGATGGCTTTATGCGAGATATTATCGAATGCTCCTTTTAAATCAAAGGCTAGTATATAGATGTTCTCCTCCTGTAGGTATATAGCTCAAAGCTTCCTCTTGTAATAGGAGAAATGCGTCTTGTCTAGAGAGGCCATTGCGGAAACCCAGCATAGTGGCTGGAAAAAGGCCGTTGTCCTCTATAAAGTTTTGGAGCCGATTATGAATAACCCTTTCGAAAAGCTTTCCCATGCATGACGTCAAAGATATGGGCCTGAGTGCCTGCAGGGATGGCTTCTTCCCGGGTTTCGGTATCGCAATAATTTTGGCTACTTTCCATTCCTCGGGTATCTTCCCTTAGAGCCAATAGTTGTCATTAAAATGGTTTGTCAGTGCCTCTATAACTTTATCGCTGAGGTTCCTTATCATTGCATTTGTGATTTTATCTGAACCAGGGGCAGAATTTCTCTTGGCTGCTTGGGCAGCCGCAAAGACCTCTTCCTTGGTTATTGGAGCGTCGAGTCTCTCGTTTTTCGCACCAGTGTACTGCATTTCAATACTGCAATTATCGGTATTCTCTCCTATCTATCTGTCCTTAAGTGCTTGTATTAACTCCCCCTCTGTGCCCAGAAAATCATGCATTATTCGTTGTAGTGTTCTGTTCGTGGCTGATTTTGATTTTTTTGGGTCAAGCATGTTCCTTAGGATGGCCCAAGTTTTTGCAGGGCTCAGAGTGTCCTGTAGTGAACTGCCGAACTGGATCAATCCCTCAGTTGCAATTTTGTTAGCGTATTGATTTGCCTCCTCTCCTAAAGCAGCGATTCTGCGGAGAAGGTTCCGGTTGAGTCGCTGGTTTTTCCACCTTTTCAGCATACGCCGCCTGCTCTCCCACAGGTGTAGCAGAGGCCTGTCGACTGCAGGAGTCTCTGCTGTTCTTGCGATACGTTTAGATGTTTGTTTGTGAACTGAGATTATGTACTCTGACCATTCCCCAATCGACTCCAGTACAGAGTCGGGTGGGGGATCGCGTCGTCTGTACCTTTCCCAGTCAGTGATCACCACGTCTCCTATGACCCTACGTAGTTTTGGAGTTGACAGGGAAATGCTGATTATGTAGTGATCGCTGCCGAGATTCTCTTCCAGGTTTGTCCAGTTAGGGTCGTTAATATTACGTGTGAATGTCAGATCTGTGAACGTGTCTCGACTTACGCTGTTACCCAGCCTCGTAGGTGTTGTGAGTAGAGTAATTAAGCTCAATCCTAGTATGGATACGGCGTGTTCGAGACGCGTTTCCTTAGGGGAATCTCTCAAATAACCCCAGGTGGTGCTGGGTGCGTTAAAGTCGCCCAATACCACAAGTCGATCTCTCGCCCCTGCAACGCCGACGACATCTTTAAGCAGTGCACCAAAGTCCTCGTGTTTATCTTTGGGAGTGCTGCATATATTTAACATTACCGTTTTCACTTTGCCTCTCTTCAGAGGAAGGAGGGTGAATATCTGATCATTTATCCGCAAACTTTCTATGTGCTCAACCTTTGCTGCAATACTTTTGCTGACCAGCGAGGCTACGCGGGGATAATTTGGATCTTGTAAACAATAATATCCCTGCAGTTTTACCATCTTGGGCCCAACCTCCTGCAGGCATATTACGTCTGGCTGAATTGGTACCGAGTTCATGTAATTTTGGAGTGCTGCGGCGCGCTTGTGAAAAGTGCGACAGTTCCACTGCCAACTTTCTAAATGTTCTACACTTTTTGTATTATTTTTGGCCATGCTGCATGGTCGTATCCATGCTGTCACGGCCCGCTTTGGATGGTTTGTCAATAACTGGGGCGGACAGACAGCGTTTGTTTAGTGCCCTCTGCAAGCCTCCCACAGCATCCTTAACATACTGCCTCTGAATTTTCAGTTCTTCTACAACAAACGTTTTCATTTCCGCCATGAAATCAGCTAGAAGTTTATGTAAAGTAGCTATGCTTTCCCTGTTTGCTTGAACCTGCGTCTGCACTTGCTTTACTAGTTCACTGCTTTCTAGTAGCGAACGAGTTTTCCTCTATTGTTTTCTCGCTCGTTTCTGCGCTGTCCTTCATGTCGGCTATACGCTCTCGCGCCTCTTTATTGCCCTCGGTGGGGTTGCCTACCAACCCTGGGTTTTGTATTTTCTTAATTGCATTTTATAATTTGCTTTCCATTGACGAGATGGCCAGTTTATACTCTTTCCGCTCCGCAGCCATTTGATTTCTAAGCTGTTTCATTTCTTGTGTTAATCTTTTGTTCTCCTCTAGAATTTTCCTATACTGGGGGCTATCATTTACCGGAACATTGGGAGGCACTTGACTCGCCCAGCTCACCTTGTTTGGTTGGTTGTTTTGTACGTCCTCCGTACTAAGTCCAGTGGTTGCTGCTGCTGCTTCTTCTTTCCTGGCATGGGCGGAGCTTGTTTCCCAGCTGCTGCTCGGTGTTTTCTTCAAGTTTGGCTTGCCAGGGGCCTCCGCAGGCTTGTTGATGTTTCGCTGTTGCGGGGTCTTTGATGTTGATCTCGATCTTGATCGTGATCTGGAGCTGGATCTAGATGTCTGCCGCTTCTGGAGCGTCGCTTCCTCTCGGTCTGAGCTGAACCAACGAGGAGGTTTCTGCTGGTGTTGTTCAAGTTGCGGGAAATCCTTCTCGGCGTAGGTACACTGTTTGTCTTCGAGGCATCTCCACTCGTGATTTTCGGGGAGATACATTTTTCAGTTTCTTTCTGCACGATTTGTCTCCTGTAGCGTGCTCTTCAGCGCATATGGCGCAGTTCAGGGCACATTCGTGTCCTTGAGTAGGATCACACGTCCCACACTTGGATCACACGTTGGCGTTCGGAGTCGGGCACACATCGGTTCGGTGTCCAGTTGATCGACAAATCTTGCAAACCTGTACGGTAGGCTTGTATGGATAAGAGATCGCCTCTGCACCCACAAAATATACACACCTGGGGAGCAGGTCACCCGTAAAAGTTATTATTGCTGACTTCGAAGAGCCCAGCATCCTGGCTCTCTCTATCTTCACCCCTTGTGGCCGTATTCGTAGGTTTGCCATCAGGTCGGCCTGAGTGGTTCCAGGCGGTAGTCCGTGAACGATGCCTCGCAGCACGTCTTCTGGGTCGGCCACGTACGCATTGAAGGGGTGAATCCGTCCTCTGATTTTCAATTGGTTGATCTCTCTCAGCCTGCCCGCCACTTGTTCGTGTGGCGTGGACAATATTATGATGTTCGATCCGGGGTGGACCCGCAGCAAAAAACTTTCTCCTCCAAAGCTGTTCCGGCAGGCCTCTATCACTGCCATAGAGAGCTCCGATCCAAACAGATTTTTTCACTGTGAGGCCCTTGTGCGGTCTCAGAATAACTTTTGTGTCTTCCTTTGGAAGGGGCGTCGGACCTCGGCATTTTCTGCGCTGGAACTCCCGCTTGACTTGGCTGTCCAGTGCTGCGTCGACAGGCGGATGGGCTGCTGACTTATCGTTTTTCTTCTCTAGTCCCTTCTCGGGTTCTTTCTGGCTTTGTTTATGGTTCTTTTTTCTTCTGCGGGAAAGGATGGTGTGCCAGCCGTCCCCCGTACAAGTAAGAGCCACACCCGCGTCGTCATCGTTTTTGTTATCGAGAGACGCGGCGCTGGGCGCTCGCGCGTCGTTACTTGGTTCCTCATTTGACGGGACGCTACTCGCGTCGTTCGGTTGATTCTCCGACACCATAGATGCGCCGGGAGGGTCTTCGTCGACGTCCATCTAGACGAAGAATTTCTAGGCGTCCTTATGCATGCATGCTCAGTAGATACAGGGAAATTGGCCGACCTCCGTTTTCCCCTGCGCAAGGCGTATAGTTCGAAAAGGAGGTTAAATAGGCACTCACCATCGACTTCTAAATCGGTCAGAAAATGTCGGAGAAATTCGGTCGGATGGTGTTGAGCCAGTCGACGCACACACACCCGTCGCCGCACCCCGCACGGTTTGGCGTCCCAGCGCCGCCGACCGAAGCCGGTGATACGGTGAGCTGCGTTCGTGCACGTCGTGTCTTCCAATGTTGATTGTTTCTCGTGAAGCTCGTCCAGGTCCTAGATTTTGGTGTCCTTCGAATCCTCGCAACTTGACAAAAAAGATGACGCACACTTCAAGTAGACTTGAAGGAAATCTCCGCTAGAAAGCGTTTCATAAAGCGGAGAGCGATGTGAGCACGTCCTCACCGCCCCACGCAACTTAGCGGAATTCTCTACTTCCAGAGTTCTTGGCATACGTAATCCAAGTCGAGCTGTCGATGAGCGGGGGGGGGGCGCTTCGAGCACTCGATAGTCACGGACGCGCTCCACATCGCCTCCGTAGATTTTCTGCTATTTCTGCGGACATCCACCCTGGTACCCCGGAAACTTGGGTTTATCGTCACCGCCAAGTTCTCTGCTTCGCCAAGACGCCTAGACACCACTGTCATCCAGGTGGGCCCAGTTTTGACAACTTGAGGGACGTCCTTTCCTCCCGGCTACAACGCCGCCTCGCTAGGGGCTCTCAGCCCGGCGATGGCGGCCGCTAACGTGGTTACAGGCTATGATCCTACCTCAAGCAAAGTACTGTCCATGGAGATTTCATCCTCCGCAAACACTATGCCATAAGAAGACGAATACCTCGACGACATGGTGAGACTGTGGCAACACAAGCAAGCGAAATTGATGTCTGTGTCTCTACAACAACGAGACGCCACTGCTGGCCGCCATTCCCCAGCTGGGAAAGAAACGCCAGCGCACTATCCCTCCGGTAGTGCCCCTACATCTGCTCCCTCCTCGCAGCCAGCGAAGCAACGCAAGTGGCGTCCGCGTGAGACTCCTCGCCTCTCTCGCAATAACTACATCGTAGTAGTGAATCCTCGCGTTCCCTGCAAGCCACGCACATTCGTCCCGGCCGATCGCGTGGGCGACGCCATCCGCAACTACCTCGGCTACTGGACCACCACGCAAATTCAAGTGTGGCTGATCTGGGAACAAAACATCTTCGTCTGTAGCACCACCATTTTGCCTATGGCACAGCGACTCCTCGGAGACTTCCTGCTGCAAGTGGTGTATCAGCAGCTGCCCGTTTGAGGCCACGCCAAGGCACCAGGGAATACGTGCAAGGGCGTCATCAACTTAAACCCTGCTGAAAGCCCGGAAGATCAAGTCAGAACTGCATTGGCCTCGAGGTACTATCCTCGCAGTCCGCAAACTCGGAGATTCCGCGGCGGTGGTGGTGACTTTCGAGGGAACGAAGTTACCCCGCTTCTTCTACCACTGCGTGGCGACGTATATCCGCGCATACAAGAAAACGGTCCCTGTTTGCACCAAGTGCGGTACCATCGGTCATCGACCACCGCAATGTCCTCACCCCACTCCCACCCAGTGTGCCAAATGTGGGACCCCCGCACCTGCAGGTCTCAATGCCACGACTGCCACCCCAAGTGCCTCCTCTGCCATGACGCCCACGAGACTGGGATTAGTGGTTGCACGGCAAAATAGCGGAAACGCAAGCAGCCCTCAACATCTCCTCGAGGGACTACATCAACTTTGTCACAACCAGACAGCGGAGCCAACCTTCATCAGTCGGCTACACCGTTCCACGCCGATAGTCAGGCGTTCCCACCGCTCGACGCATAAGCGGCGGTAAGTCAGGTGAGCAGTTGGGCAGGGAATGCTGCTTCTAAGCCTCTCTCACCCCCTTCTGTCGATCCTCCTTCTCCCGAACTTGCAGCCCTTCGCCAGCACGTTGCGACGCTTCAAAGGCTAAATTCTCTTTTAACTAAACAACTTGAACTCTTAAATAAGCAACTTCAACCCCAACAACATTGTATGCAAGGCCATCCGGTATTGCCTCCTCTGTCCAGGTGGCTCCGCCAGCTACGTCCAAGCTTTGTGCTCGCGCTAAGTCCACTCCCCTTAAACCACCGGTTCAAGCAGCGATGCGTACTCCAGCACTCGGAACCGGTGCCTCATCTACTCTTGAAGCTCTTGAGGCTCCTGGGGTACCTCAGGTTCTCTTGCCCGCTAACCAAATTCTCCCCAGCGAGGAGCGCGCCGCGCATAGAGGAACGCGTTACGCGCGTCGAAGCTTCGATTAATTCCCTCCTCACTAGCTTCTCTGTCCAACGCATAGTAGCAGAGGTTACTCAGGCTGTTCAAGCCTGAGTGATCACTCAGTTTCAACCCAAGGCATCGCGTTCCCGCTCCTGCTCGGTGAGCAGTGAGGATGCAGCTCCACGGCGTCATCGTAAGGTGGCTACACCACCCCGCCGTCCGGACAATCCGGCCTCCGTGCCCCTCCCTGCCTCTGAGGATTCCGAGCGGGACGTGGAAGACCAAATCTAAAACCTAAGACAGTCACGATGGCTACCAACCGTACATCTGTCCAAATATTGCGTCTAACATTCGAGACCCATACAGTGTGAACCTAGAGGCTTCGGGAACAGGCGAAAGCGTTCACATCTTTTCCTTTTCGCAGCTCATTGGCCTCTCAGCCGGCCCGTCTTGGCGCTCCAAGAATCTGGCCCTGCTCCATACCTTTCTGGATACTGCTCCTATGTAGGCGGCACCACCACATGCCTCCTCGTGCATAAAAGCTTACACGGCGATACAGATTGACCTCGTTCTGGATTTTCCTTAAGACTACTACATGATATCAGTGCTTGTCTCAGTGGAGGGGCCAACTATCATCTATATCTTAACATGTACTGTCCCTCTAGCCTTACGAGGGCTTCGTTTGCGCATCTCTTCCATCGGGCGCTGCACATAGCGGCCCGACAACCACTGGTGATTGTCGGGGACTTTAATGCCCCCAGCCCTTCCTGTGGTTACCACTACGAGAAGGCCCGGGGCAGAGAGCTCAAGAAGTTCATTTGCTCGCTGAACCTCACGCTTCTTACCATCCGGCACAACCCACACGTTCCGGCAACTCGGTCACGCGAGACACATGCCCCGACCTCCCCTCACCCGTCACATCCGCGATGCTACATGAGAAAACTTAGGCGAAACCCTAGGCAGCGATCACTTTTTACTCCGCATTTCGTTCACACCGCGGCAGAAATGCGCCATCACTGGGGCCAAGCCCGTCTCATCGACTGGACTCAGTTCAGAATGCTACCATTCCCCGCTGCCCTCTAGACCGAATATGCAGCGTGGGCATCATACACCCTCCATATGAAACAAACGAACACTCGCACCGTTGCAACCTCTAGTTTGACTCCTGCAACCGATGCACAGCTCCTACTTGTTTGGCACGCTCGCCGCGGACTCGTAAGGCGCTGGAAACGCCACAAACTCAATCGGAAGCTTCGCGCTCGCATTGAGGCGCTCACAGCAGAGGCGGCCGCATACTCTGCACAACTTTCCGATGCTAACTGGGCAGACACCTGTTTGAAGGCTGCAAACCAGATGAGCTCTAAAAGCGCGTGGCGACTCTTTCGAAGCATTCTCGATCCCTCCACCACCAGGGGAGAAACGCAACGTTAGCTCAGCCGTGCTCTGCATGCCTTTCAGGGCATTATGGATCAACTCAAGCGAGAACTTTGTGAACGCTACATCTGCCGCAAAATTGATCCCGCAGGCCCAGCATATACGTATTCCGGCGCCCCTAACACCGACCTAGACGCCCCATACACGCTTTCCGATTTACGATTTGCACTCATGAAAATGCGACGGGGCACGGCCCCTGGACACGACGGAATCACAGTATCGCTCCTGGCAAATCTTCCCGACCAAGCACACCTCTCGTTACTCCAACTTATAAATTCGATAGGGGACGGCTCTCCACTTCCAACGGAATGGACCACATCGGTCATGATATTCATACCCAAATCGGCAAAGTCCGTTAGTATCGAGGCACTGAGACCCATCTCACTTACGTCTTGCGCAGGCAAACTCACGGAAACCATGGTTCGCGAACGCCTTTCTGCCTACCTGGAGGCCAGGAGGACCTTTGCCGACACAATGTTTGGCTTTCGCCCGCATCTGTCGGCGCAGGACGCCGTGCTCCAGCCTCAACACGATATCATAGAGCCGACTACTATGCGCCATAACGATAAAGCCGTGCTGGTTCTCGATCTCCATGGCGCGTTCGACAAAGTAAAACACAGCACTATACTCACTAACCTGCCTACCACAAACTGCGGGCAGAAGACTTTCAACTACATTCGCGCTTTTCTATCACATCGCAACACCTTCATTCGCCTCAATTCTACCGAACTCGGCCCGTACTTATTAGCCACGTGGGGTACACCTCAAGGGCAATCCTCTCTCCTCTGCTTTTTAACCTGGCGATGATGAACCTCCCCTCTCTTCTAAGCGAGGTCGAGGGAATACAACACGCACTATATGCGGACGATAGCACAATCTGGACCAACACCGGCTCCTTAGCGCAAATCGAAGAACGCCTGCAAAAGGCTGCCTTTCTGGTGGACACGTACGCTGGTTCATGCGGCCTGGAGTGCTCTCCAGCTAAATCGGCTCTTCTTTCAGTCTCTCCGCTACCACTACCTCAAATTTTTTCTTGCTTCCGGGCCTGTCCCGTCAGTTAAAAGTATTCGGATTCTTGCCCTTCACCTCACATCGTCCTTGGATCCCAAGGGCACAATTGCAGGCCTCCGAAGCACCAGCAAACAGGTAAGCTGCATGATACGGCGGGTATCTACCAAGCGTGGTCGCCTCCACGGCTCTCAGTCCCTCCGATCGGCCCATGTGTTTGTCACCAGTCGCGTCCTCTACGCCTCGCCTTACCTTCGCCTGCGTCGTCGACACGAGCACCAGCTGGACGTCCTTCTTCGTTCAGTATACAAACGCGCTCTAGACCTACCTATTGCAACTTCCAACAGCCTATTTGCAGCTCTGGGGGTACAAAACACCTTTGCAGAGATGCGCGAAGCTCATCGCGTTAACCAAATCAATCGGCTGTCGCAGACGCCTTCAGGGTGCCGTCTTCTACACAGACTTGGCCTTAACCCCATATCTGACCAAGACTCTCTGCAGCCGGTACCAGAGCTCTGGCGTCAAAACTATGGGTGGAACCTCGACCCCGTAATGTGAACCCCGACCTACATCCTGGCCGTAGACTAGCACGCGCGGCGGCCCTTCATACGCGACACTCCGATCATCCTGGTGTTTTCTACGTGGACGTTCGGGTCCCCCCCCCTCGGGTCCCTTCACGGCGGCCGTGATTACAGAGGGCAAACACGTCGATGGCCTCTCCTTTCGAGCAGACACAGTAACGCACGCTGAAGAGGTTGCCATAGGTTTGGCCTCCTCTCACCCTGCCTCACGCACCATCCTGACGGACTCGCGCTCGGCCTGTTCTCAGTACCTTCAGGGTGTCATTGCCCTGATGGTGGCTCACCTACTTCAGGCAGCCTCTTGGTGCTTTAACCCTCATCCCATTCGTATGGTCTGGACCCCAGGCCAATCGGGCCTGCCCGGCAACGAGGTGGCAAATGCCGCTGCCCGCGCTTCTCCTGTCCGGGCCGTTCACAGCTAATCCTGTGAAGCGGAAACCGCATCCGGTTTCGCGTGGCGGGAAAATCGCGCTCGGACCGATTTTTGCGCACCTGCTGCGCGGCGTCATTTTCCGGCCGCTCGGGTGGCGGAACGAACCAGTATCCGGTTTTGTGCCTCTGGTTTGTTTCAGGTAGGGTTGAGTTCAACGCCCAAGCATGTGCCCTTCAGCAAGACGAGAATGGCGTCGTCGTGGGTGTCATCGACGGCAGGGAGTTCCAGGCAAGTTCAACAGCGACCCGACCAAAGGTTATATTCTCGAAACCACATTGTTAACAAGTTCTTGACGCAATGGCCAATACACATGCTTGGACTACTATAAAAGGTCTGAACATTGTCTTCACTGTAAATCTAGCTTTTCAGTCTGACCGTAGCTTTCGCAGGGAGTATACTCCGAAGGCATTCGAAAAATGGCTTAATTTGTGCTTGAGCCTTTTGAGAGGCACTTTTTTATTTTTTATCTCAGATCACGTTGCCCACGCAGTGATGTGGCTCCTCACTTAGTGTAACCTAACTTATAGTCTAACAATATTGCAGGCTGATTACGTCATAATGGCAATCCCGCCGCCCCTACAGCTGAAAATTCATTACGAGCCTCCGCTGTCGCCGCTTCGAAACCAGCTCATACAACGTACGCCGGTTGGTTCGGCGTTCAAGATGAACATTTATTACCCCAAGCCCTTCTGGAGGGAAGCAGGTATGCACAGACACGTTAGGATAAACCATTACTATGTTGCCGCTTTTCAGAATAAAGTTTCATTGGCATTGAATGAATGATATGTGGTGCCAACATAAACAAGATTCCAGCGCGTACAACAATGCGAGTAAAATACACGAACTGTTGAAAGGAACGTAGACACATGCCCAGCGCAATGGTGCACCAATACTGCCGTTATCAACATGTCCCAAGTACGAACATTACTCAAGGTTTAGAGTGAAGGTACAATATTAAACGTGAAGATATAGCATATGGTTAGGGTTAACATGTAAAAAGGTTCAATATGTAAATAATGAAGTTCTCTTTCAACTAAAGGTGTAAACGTTTGTTCCATTCCGTGTATGTACACGTGTCAATTACACAAAATGTGACAATTCGGTGATGAGGGTGGGGGGGGGGCGTTGAGCGTGGCAGTCAAATCCACCAAGCCACCCTCCTGGGTAGCGCCACTGGTGCGAGACGCCAGCAGTAAACGTCTGTGGTCGTTACTTTCTAGCTCTGCAACTAAGCAACGTAGTCTGAATGCAGAGCTATATATTAAGGCAGGGTTAACGTTCAAACGGGGCCATCTTTCGAAGGGGAGAACTTGTCAGAACACAATCATGAGTCCTCACGTAACACTGACCGCCCCTTCACCTGTTTCAAAGGTTGCTCGTTTCCTTCTAATAAGGGAACGAACTCTTGACACGCATTGTTCGCATTATACTAATGAAAATTGCGAAAAGCGAGGGTGAGCTAGCAGTGGACACAACATATCTTAAATTAGTTCGACTGATAGCACGAGGAACGCGGAAACGTATAGCCGGACATGTCAAAATTACGTGCATTGTCAAAGGAAACATCAGCTTTGTGTACTATCTCTTTTGCATTTGACAGGTTACGGTGGAATAGCATCCTGTGCCGACGACAGCTTAGCTTTCAACATTACCACGGACGACTGCAGACCTGGATTATCCCTGGCGGCCCTCACAATGTAAGGTCAACTATCCTTCTGATTTCGATGGCAATGACATAACGCATAGGAATCGCAAAACCTTTCATGTGCCATGAGTGTTCTTTCTCGCGATTACGTTTTGCTTTCAGTGACTGTCACAAAACGAGCGCTCAAAAGGGGCGCGCCGCCAAATTCTAGCGACGAAACGCCGGAGTGACGCCGCGAGGTCAACGATAAAAAAAAAAGAAAACAAGCATCCAAAGACTCCCCGGGCACGCGTCCTTCTCCCCTCAGAAGCGTGGGTTCGCCGACGAACCTCCTCTCATCGGCGCCCGAGCAAGCCCTCGAATGTTCTAGATGGAAAGGGGGTGTGGTGATGCCGGGTTGCGGTCATCCGTCGCGGACGGCCTTCGAACCGTCTCGCCCTTTACCCCAGCCTTCGCTGCGCATCGCGCCGACGAAATGATGAGAACTTTCTGGAATCTCGCGCGGAAGATATTCAATCGAGCAGCCGAGATGAGAGAATCAGGAGAAGACGGAAGTTAGCGCCAGAGCGCGTAGGGATTCCGCCGTGTAGTGGCGAAGGTTTTGTCCGTAGTGACAAAACAGGAGAAGAAGAGGATTTCCCCCTGAGGGGTGAAGGCTCGAGCTACAGGCAAGAGCGTGTGTCTACCGCTATCGAGCGAAGACACGTGGCAACAGCTGCGTGTGTGAAGCTGACGTGTTTCAGGCGAAGAAGTTTGAAGCTTGGAGAGTGGCCAATTGAAGACGCGAGGTTTCCTGGAAGAGAAACTTCGGGGGTGAAGACGCGAGGTTTCACTGAGCAACACAGATACAGAACGTGAAAGGATAGCCGTGATTCCATACATACACCAGATATCACACAGGCTCAAAAATATCGGAAAACGTGTTGGAGTTCGTGTCCTGTTCTCGGCACCGTTCAAATTAATCAGCCTCACCAAATCTACAAACCCCCTGAAAACGCAATCATCAACGGAATGCAGAGTTCAACATAGAAACAGGTATGCGGCCTGCTCCCGGGAAGTTGTCTATAGGACCCCCCTTTCATGCGGTGCTTGTTATGTCGGAACGACCGGAAGGTGTCTGAACGATCAGCTGAGAGAACATGCGAACAATGTTAAAACGGGAAAGATGGTTTTCTTGCTCAGCACTGCACTGAGTGCAATTGTGTTCCCCTCTTCAAGGACACAGCGACGCTGTACAAACACAGAGATGAAAGCACCCGAGTCATTGTCGAGGCCACGCAGATGGCACGCGAACGGGTGCCTTGTATTAGCAAGCCCTCCGTGGCTTTGTCCGAGAGGGAACGCAGGTTCCTCGATGGTTTCGGTGCGGGCAGGTAGTTAGTTATATTATCTTTACCTTTCTTTTTCGTTTTCTTCTAGATTTTTCTTTGCGGTTTTTGCAGTGCTTTTGTTTATGTTGTAACGGGGTTTATTTGCAGCGCAGAACGCAGAAAGCGAAGCAGTGAGCAGCGTCCGGCCAAGCGCAGCAAGCACGAGCTTATGCTGATGGCGATGCCCCTGATGCGCCGAGAAATGCCGCTGAAGCTCCTCTTCTTCGCTACAATCGCCCTCCGCACAAAAAGACGCCATCCTGGCGGATTAAGGAGAAGAAACGACTGATGGGTCGTAATATGGCTTGAGACGAGAGACGTGGACAGTGTCGCGGCCGCGGTAGCGTAGGTCTGTGGATGGGATGATGGGCTCCACGATATAGTTTGACGAGTGACGTTTGCTCTACAACGCGGTATGGCCCGATGTAGTTGGGAAGAAGTTTTGCGGAGCGGCCAGGCGCGGTAGCAGGTGTCCGAAGCCATACTAATGAACCAGGTGGAAAGTTTGGAGCCGAACGGTCCCCAGTCTGGCGGGATTGCTGCTGCCACTGGTCCTCGGTAGAAAAAGAGCGGGTAAGCTGGCAGCATTCTTCAGCATGTCGGGCAGCTTCGGACAGAGTTGTACTTTCGGACTCATAAGGTTTATATGGAAGAATAGTATCTACTGTATTTGAAGGTTCTCGTCCGTACAAAAGAAAGTATGGCGAAACCCAGTAGTAGCTTGTACGGCAGTACTATACGCGTAGGTGACGAACGGGAGAACTTGGTCGCAATTTGAATGATCAGAGGCGACGTACATTGACAGCATACTGCCAAGAGTACGGTTGAAGCGCTCCGTCATGCCATTTGTTGAGGGTGGTACGCTGTACTTGTGCGGTGCACGATTCGGCATTCGTTGAGTAATGCCTTCAAGGCGTCAGAAAGGAAGGCATGGCCTCTGTCACTTAAGAGCTCGCGAGGGGCACCATGACGCAGAATGAAACGTTGCAACAGAAACGTTCCAACGTCACGGGATGTGGCAGTCGGCAGCACGGCTGTTTCGGCATAGCGTGTCAGATGGTCTATCACAACAATAATCCAGCAATTACCAGCTAGAGTTGATGGTAGTGGTCCGTAAATGTCAATGCCGACGCGATCAAAAGGTCGACTAGGACAAGGAAGAGGTTGTGACGGGTAGACTTGCCCGGGAGGTAACTTTTGTCGTTGGCACTGAGCACACGAGCGAATGAATTTTCGCACGTAGTTATACATTCCACGCCAATAAAATCTGAGTCGAAGCCTAGCGTATGTCTAGAAGAGGCCGGCGTGGGCGCACTGTGGGTCCGCGTGAAAAGCTTCGCAGATGGCAGCTCGAAGATGGCGGGGTATCACAAGGAGACACTTGCGACCGTCAGAAAGGTAGTTGCGTCGATAAAGAAGATCATCCCATAGGCAAAAGTTGCTAGCCTGGCGGCGGAGAGCGCGAGACGGCGAAAAAGTGAGAGGATCAGAAAGAATGCTTATGAGGCCACTGATCCAGGGATCCTTTCGTTGTTCCACTGTCATGTTGCGTAAGGCGGATGACGCAAGTGCAGGCTCGAGGGAAGAGAGGCAACATCTTCATCCGATATGGGTGAGCGAGAAAGGGCGTCGGCGTCCGTGTGCTTACGACCAGATCTGTAAATAACGCGGATGTCGTATTCCCGAGTTTGAGCGCCCAGCGAGCAAGTCGTCCGGAAGGGTCTTTAAGTGTGGATAGCCAACAAAGGGCGTGGTGGTCAGTGACGACGTCGAATGCGTGACCATACAGGTAGGGGCGAAATTTTCCAAGGGCCCAAATAATAGCTAAACGCTCTTTCTCGGTCACCGAGTAGTTAGCCTCGGCTTTCGTCAAAGTTCGGCTTGCGTAGGCGACGACATATTCATCAAACCCTGCCTTTCGTTGCGCGAGCACAGCGCCAAGTCCAACACCGCTGGCATCAGTATGAACCTCCGTGGGAGCGGCAGGATCGTAGTTGCGGAGGATGGGTGGTGAAGTCAGCAGGTGGCGTAATTTGGTGAATGCATCGTCGCATGCTGGTGACCAGGTGGAAAGGTCCTTGTCGCCGCTAAGAAGGTCCGTAAGGGGCGCACATACGGAAGCAAAATTTCTAATAAAGCGTCGGAAGTATGACGACAAGCCGACGAAACTTCTAAGTTCCTTCAAGTTCTTTGGCTTCGGAAAATCGGCGACTGCTCGAAGCTTGGCGGGGTCGGGAAGTATGCCGTCCCGCGATACGACGTGGCCAAGAATGGTGAGCTGCCGAGCACCAAAACGACACTTCTTGAGGTTGAGTTGAAGGCCGGCGTCGGTGAGACGTGTGAGGACGTGCTCGAGACGATTGAATGGGTGTCGAAATCGGTGGAAAAGACAACTACATCATCGAGGTAGCATAAACATGTGTTCCACTTGAGGCCTCGTAAAATAGTGTCCATCATTCTTTCGAAAGTGGCTGGAGCATTACAAAGGCCGAAAGGCATAACGGTAAACTCGTATAACCCATCAGGTATGACAAATGCTGTTTTCGGTCGGTCAGATGCTTCCATAGGAACTTGCCAGTATCCAGACCGTAAATCCAGTGAAGAGAAGTATTCTGCTCCCTGCAAACAGTCAAGGGCGTCGTCTATTCGCGGTAACGGGTAAACGTCCTTGCGGGTGATCTTGTTTAAACGTCGATAGTCCACACAGAACCGAATGGAGCCGTCCTTCTTAACAAGAACGACCGGTGACGCCCAGGGATTGTTAGAAGGCTGTACAATACCCCGCTGGAGCATGTCAGCAACCTGGTCGTCAATAACACGGCGCTCCGATGCTGAGACTCGGTAGGGGCGCTGCCGTAGAGGCGTATGACTTCCTGTGTCAATCTTGTGAGATATTTTTGATGTGCGACTTAGGCCAGTAGCGTGGCTGTCAAAAGAATTACGAAACTTTTGCAGCAGGTTCACTAACTGGCTTCGTTCTGAAGAAGACGTTGCGACATCGATGGAGCGGTGGAAAGCGTCAAGGAGTGACTGGTCAACAACAGAGTCAGAAATGAGTGCGCTGAGGTCCGTAGAAAGTAAACTAGATGGAGCGTAAAAAAATGTGACGGGCGTCGATCGGATGCACGTGACCGAGACTTCACCATAGAATAAGGTAGAGGCCCTTCTAGCGTATTGTACACGAGCGTCTTCGTGACTACATGGTGGAGAGTAAGGAGAGCAATGGCAGTGGAGAACATTTGCGTTGAATGAACAGGGCAGAGGGCGTGAATAAAACATCACCGTCGGAAATAGCGTCACACGACACAGTCACCAGCAGAGAAGAGCGCGGTGGTACGGTGGTGTCGTCGGAAACAAACAGTTTATAACAAGGCAGGGAGGCTTCGACAGCGTCAACATCAGGAAAAGCAGATAGCTCAAGTTCAGCGCGACAGAAGTCAATGACGGCATTATTATTCGCAAGGAAGTCCCAGCCGAGTATCATGTCATGGGAACACGAGGGCAGCACTACGAATTCGACGATATACACAATCCCTTCGATGACGACTCGTGTGGTGCAGGCTGCGAGAGGTGTTACACTTTGTGCGTTAGCCGTTCTAAGAGAGAAGCCGGATAATGGCGTCAGAACTTTGCGGAGTTTGCGGCACAGGTTGATGGGAAGGACGGATAGAGCGGCTCCGGTGTCAACAAGCGCCATGAGGACGATACCATCGACTGACACTTCAATGACGTTAAGCTGGACAGGAGCGAGGACTTGTGCTTGGCGACGGGGACGCAGTTCGTGCCTCGAAAACTGTGGCCGTTAGTTTTCCTGGTCGGTGGGTCCGGAACGGCGACGCATAGGGGAAAGCGAACGTCGACGTGGAGATGGGGAGCGGCGGGTCGGGCCGTGTGGACGATCAGAAGGAAAGGAAGAGGAAGGAGGGCTTGAAGGCGTAGAAGAAAACTGAGGGTCGAAAGAGGGCATTCGTCGAATGTTCTGAGCAGCCTGGCGACGACGACAATAACGTGCCACGTGGCCAACACCACCACAAGCAAAACATATGGGACGGTTGTCGTAGGTCCACCATTGGTCGGAGTAGACTCCGTCTTGCGGCTGGGGGGCAGAAAACTGCGGCCGAGGTGGTATCGGCATAGGCGGTGGTGAATAGGTCGGCGGTGAATAGGTCGGCGGCGAAAAGGGCGGCGGTGAATACATAGGCGCTGGCTGGAACGCAGGCTGTCGAGGTCAAGCAACGGCCTCGGCGTACGTGAGAGGTGCGGCGACTGGGGGCGGTTCATGGGCGGGAGGAAGAGCTTGTGCGACCTGGTCTTGAATGAAGTCGCGGAGTGTAGATGTCAATCTGCGTGGTTGATCGGGTACACAGGACATCAAAGAGAGCTGACGAGTGACCTCAGCGCGGATGAACTCTTGGATCTTGGAGAGAAGAGGGGCATGGTCTTCTCCTATGCCAAGGGTGGAAAGGCTGGACGAAGAGTCGTCGAGCACCGAGGGACGTCGGGTGGAAATACGTTGCCTGCGCAACTCGTCAAAACTCTGGCATAACTCAGTCAGTTCTAGTACAGTGCGAGGACTCTTAGAAAGCAACATTTGGAAAGCGTCGTCCTCAATGCCCTTCATGATATGCTTGATCTTAAGCTCTACGGACATCGACTCGTTGACTCGCTTGCAAAGGTCCAGAACGTCCTCAATATAGCTTGTGAAATTCTCACCAAGCTGCTGGGACCGAGTATATAAGCGTTGTTCGGCCCGGCGTTTGCGTTCCTCAGGCCGCCCGAAAACTTGTGTGAGGCTCGTTTTCAAGACCGGCCATGTAGGGAGTTCCGCTTCGTGGTTTATAAACCACAGCTTGGCCACGTCCGACAGGTAGAAGGAGACGTAGGCCGACTTGGCGGCGTCATCCTATTTGTTGTGAGTACTCACTCGCTCGTACATTAAAATCCAGTCGTCAACGTCCTTTTCTTCTGTGCCTGAGAAAACAGGGGGATCTCGCAGACACAGGGAACCGGCGCAGAAAACAGTAGGCGATGCCGGTGGAGGAGTTGGAGCGGCGCTTGCGTCGGTAGGCATAATGGATGGTAAAATGCGATTCCGAAGCTCCAGGGTGATCGAAACCCAGCAGAATCCACCACTTGTAACGGGGTTTATTTGCAGCGCAGAACGCAGAAAGCGAAGCAGCCAGCAGCGTCCGGCCAAGCGCAGCAAGCACGAGCTTATGCTGATGGCGATGCCCCTGATGCGCCGAGAAATGCCGCTGAAGCTCCTCTTCTTCACTACAATGTGTTGTTTGTTTTTGTTTTTCTTACTCATGTTCTGCTCTTTGTGCCATATGGTTTTTATCGCATGGTTACTGTGTCCTCTATATATTTTCGTGCTCTGCGCAATATACTCAGTTGGAAGTTAGCGCTCGTATTTTTCGTGTCCTTCTTGTCTCTGTGTCGTCATCTTGTTCTTGCGCTATAACTATCGTCATGCATTGTATTGCGCATTGTTGTCTGTGTCCGTTGTTTCGAGTGTGGCTGATTGTACTGTGTAGTACGTTGTTTGACTGGTGACATATTGTATGCAACTATTGTGGAGTGTGTATACTTGTGTATTGTTTTTTGATCTGCCATTATTGAGGATATAATTTTGTTTTGGTTATCAACTCTCGGCTCGGACTTGTTCTTTGGGCCACAGCCGGCGTCCGCTGGCGTGCCAAAAAGGACCACTTCTAAATTGTCCACGCTTTCGTGGTGCGGTTCGAGGGCCGACACTTCGGCCCTTGGAATTAGCCCGGCGATCGCCTCTCGAATTAACGAGACCTGTGACAGTGACAAGCGGGCGGTCGCTACCATTTAGGGTGGAAGGATTATTTTGTCTGAAGCCTTCTGTGCGGGATATGTCCAACAATGCATAACAAGCAATAAAACTGGAGAGTGAGTAGACCTCAGTCGTTTACACCGAGATTGGATCAGCAACCCAGGACCTCCAGCTGACTGTAATATATGATGCGTAGCGCAATTCAGTGTAACGATATTATATCTGTATATATCAGCTGTGTCACTGAAAACGAGCTCCACACGTGCAATTTATGGCACAGCGTTTGGTGCACTGCATCCTTGTGTTTGTTTATTTTTTGCCTCTTCTTAAACCGTTAATTTCACTGTCTTTGTGAGCAGATTTGCCATCGGTGACAAAGCCTTGAGGCTGCAGGAACTGCCGAAACAGGTCAGGCCCAAAGTCATCGCTGCAGATTTGGCGAGGGCCTTCGAACACGAAGCAGCCTACAACGTAAGAAATGTTCGTTAGCGCATTATGAAAGCAATTTTCTTTGCGGTTGCATCGCTTGAGTGCCAGTTGCGTTGGGATATGCAAAAAATTTTTCTGTTGCCGTACACTCTCTGCAGCCTGTACACTTCGAAGAGAAGAACTGGCTCGAGGAACAGTACTCGGGCGGTTGCTACGTGTCCACTTTCCCGACAGGGGTCATGAGCAAGTACGGAAAGTAAGAATGTCCGCGTTTATTAATCTCTTGTCTTGCGACTGCTCTTTGTAATTTTCTATGATCCTATTTTTTCAATAACGCTGTAACGATATTACAGCAAAAATATTGTTACTAAGGCCAATGTAATAGCCAGGATATGCTGACGTATAAACCGGGCGCCGAATGCACCTGTATTCACTTTAAAGGAACCAACAACCAATTTTTATGGTGGTTGTTTTCTTTAGCGCAATGGAAAGCTATACCGGTGCGAGAATGCCAGAATGGTAATGCAAGAAAAGCGAGGAAAGATTTATGTTGTAGAATTTTCGACCTTGGCGAATATGTAGTCGTGTACACACAACTTGTGCTGCAAACATTGGGAGGTGAGCGCGGGATCGGTACGTGTAAGTTTGTTCATGGCGGTTTGCTGTGCGTGGTGGTTTGATTTCCAAGTGACTCTGACCGCCCAGTCTTTCCCGACCCCCACCCCTCGAAAAAACATTGCAGCTGCTATGACCGGTACGTAATCGAACACGTACGTGCACTCCAGCTGAGCATAGTAACACGGACACATCCGTTTAGTCAGTGTGGCAGACGTAATTGAGCGATGGCGTGCTCCGCAGGACCCTGCGGGAACCGTTCGGCCGAGTGTACTTCGCGGGCACGGAGACGGCAACGGCGTGGCCTGGCTACATGACGGTGCTGTGCAGGCTGGCGAGAGGGCTGCCAGGGAGGTGCGTATTTTAAAGACGATAGTCTCTCGTGGGATAGTTGAACGCAGAAGTTTTGGTCAGTCTGCCAGTATTTATGTTTTTCTGTCAATCGATACAACCACCCGGCGAAAGCTTGACCTCTTGCTCAGCGCCCACCCACCTTAATCTCGTGCTGCGTTCATACCTGTGAACATTGTCAATCAAAAGGCAAGTTTGGCGCTTATTTGAGGAGCAATATCAATACTTCGGTATTAGCGTGTTTTTAAATGCGAACCATTTCTTCGCGTACTGCAAGCACTTTTCGCATCCCTAAATCATGCAGAGTGAATATGAGCAATGCTATTTCAATAAAAGTATTATTAAATGCGAAGTAATTCTTAGCGAACTTCGGCGACTTTGAGCGTATCTATCTATCTATCTATCTATCTATCTATCTATCTATCTATCTATCTATCTATCTATCTATCTATCTATCTATCTATCTATCTATCTATCTATCTATCTATCTATCTATCTATCTATCTATCTATCTATCTATCTATCTATCTATCTATTTCTGTCTATCTTCTTCTTATCTATCTAGCCACCTGCGTCTGGTGCTCTATGATCACCCCCTCCACTTCAGGTACACCAAAATTAGTACGGGAAGGCGAGATGGTTTGTCGAATACGACTCGCTGGTCATGCCGTGAATAATGTCGCAATCTCGTCGCGTACGTCGTCAAACACTTTAAAAGAAACGGTGGCACATACCCGGGGGTGGGTGTATACATATATGTGCCACTGGTATGGGGGTATGCGTGCCGCAGGTGATAGACATTTTATGTCTATCCAGGAACGGCGAGCGACATACATGGGTAACGTCAGCTGCTTGAGCGTCAATGTTTCAATTGGCACCATTGACCGTACGAATTCAAACAATAAATTCCAGTGTCCCAGCCGGAATCGAACTCCAGCTTTCCGCGTGGCAATCAAGCATTCCACCACAGAGCACGACAGGCCTCGGATATACTTTTCAAGATACACCCCATGCTTGTGACGACGTCAATTGTGGTTACAGTACAGGCTATTCGATTTTATAAACATTACATAGTACTCCCATGTCGGGTTAACGGGAATTGTAGTTGGGCGCCATCTGCTGAAGTTTACTCGTGTAGCAGTGTTGAGGGCTACCATCCTTCGCGCGCACCAGCGTAATACCAGCGCTGCATATCAGCTTATACCGCTTTTGGTGTTGCTAATATGCATGCTGCTGTTGGCATCGCTAAGTAACTGTAAACAACTGCCAATATAAAACATACGCGGCTGTTTAACATACGCGCGTGCATGTACTTGTACATATATTTAGCACCACTTCATAACGTCTCGCTCAATAAAAAAAATAAAACACATTCACCTTTCATTCGCATGCTTCGTATAACATTGATTCCCAATGTACCTGGGATTTGGCAAATTTTTATTTAGGAAATGTATAGATGCGTATTTCTAAAGACCACAGTCGCTTCACAGGCAATGCGACGCTTTGATCGAAAAAGCGGGTGTTTCGTATGGTGGGGTCTCGAAATGGCGAGCGCCGTGCTCTTGGAGGGAACGAGCACAGCAGACACAGTCGGTCCCAAACTTCACAACACATATGTTTACTTAACTACTTTGGAACGACGATATCGTCCGCCGAGTTATTATAGCATCAATCGTGATCAACACGCTAGGACATCCTTACACAATATTACCATACACTACAAAACATGACAAACACAATAACGGCGTCGCCAACGCTTGACTTACAACGAGGGCCCCCGACGCGCAACCCACGGTGCCGCGCGCCGGGGACCCACACTAAAGACCACCGTTCGCGGCAACCGCCACGCGCAGAAGAGACCAGCCTATTTCTCGCTCGCTGCTACCAAGGCTTTCCGCCAAGCGTGGCCGCAAGCGCTAATGTTTTTCTAACCATGATGATGATGATAGTGGTAGTCAACTCTCGTAAACACAACGCCACCTACCGTTCAATAGCCATGACCTCGAAATACGGCTTCTGCGTGAGACGCGTGCGCCGCGGGGTGGAAACAACTTTACAGGGGAGTGTCAGTACCCCCACAACGCTAAAACTAGATATTAGAAACTAGCTAAAATGGCAAGCGTTGCCACGTATACCAGCTGATCTGCCTTCTAAAAAAAATAAAACTTTTGTTTCCTTCCATTACTCCCAGATGGCCCTGTCATATTTCACGCAGCGCCTCCAGACAGAACGATTCGACGTCTTTCGCATTGAAGCGTGCAGATACGCAGCCATTTTGTTTTCTTGCTGCCTTGGTGAAACGCGTGCCACGTACGCATTGAGTCTGCCAAATTTTCGAGTCTGGTCCACTGGTTTATTCTTTGAGATGAGATGGA
Source organism: Rhipicephalus microplus (assembly GCF_013339725.1). NCBI lineage: Eukaryota > Metazoa > Arthropoda > Arachnida > Ixodida > Ixodidae > Rhipicephalus > Rhipicephalus microplus. Next base: position 34,877 of record NW_023613871.1, read on the forward strand.
TGTCATCCCAAGAGCTCTTCACAGCGAAGAATATTAAGACTGAATGATCATGTCAAATTGTGTAAAAAAAAAGATGTACCGATGTACCGACACACTAACGTTTTATTAAAATTGTTTTTGGCCTCGTACCGGGCACGAGAAACGGACGCGGCCCAGGTTTTAGAACCTTCGTTTCCGAAAATGTCCTTCCGCTATCAAGCGGGGGCGAAGTGCCCAACCAACGTCGTGTCCAAAGACAGACTCAACTGATCCGACAATGTTCTAAGCAAGTAATCTTTCACATCATCCGCAGCTAAAGGTTAAATGAGTTTGTGTTTTCTGCACTGAGAAGGGGGCAATGACGCCTCATTGGACCGCATAACTACACTGGTTATTACAAATGGCAATAGTGAATGGTATAGTGCAGTGACCTAGAATACTAGTTAAGAGTTCCACATAGAGCAGAGCACGAACCTAGAATACTATTGGTCCCGTAATCGTGTCTTGGCGCTGTTTAGGATTCTACTTGCGCAAAAAAAAAAGAAAGAAACTACATGCGCAACCACATCCTGTTGTAAGTTCTCTGGCACGCGTGGAGGACATACCTAACTAATGTGGCGCAAACACATTAAATCCAAGTCTTGTTGCCGTCCGTCCTATTCACGTAGCCAAGATATGTGGATGATTGACGATGTACGTGTATTAAATTAAGAAGTGCACAATAAGTGTCTACGAAAATGCATGGCTAAGGTAGAAGGTAATTGGGGCTACGTCATCAGGCCCTTGTCCTTTCACGGGCCCCGGGCCCTCGTGACTATAGTTGAAATATGGTTGCTGAGCGTGTCTGCACAATGCACCACATTGGAGCCGAAAAAGCACGGCCGATGCCCTCACTTCTCCATCTATTCGGAAGCCTGTGTGGTGTGCCCATGCAGCACTTCTATTAATTGTGAATTTGATATGATCTGATACTTACCACTTACGTGTGGGCGCGTAAGTCAATAAAAATTAATAATATTACGTAAAAATGTTAACAAATTGGTTGCCGAAACTTATAAATGTCACGTACTTTTTACTGATCACTGAGCTTAACATACGGACTTCGACAATTCGCTGGTACTCTGTTTTCAAGCTCTAAAAATTTGTCGTCTTAAACCAGTAATATCCATGAACTTATGGTAAGTGATCTTTTTTTCCCCACACAACCAGGTCTTATGTGCAATGAAGATTCTACGGAAAGATGAAATCTGGGAGGAAGAACCAGAATTCAAGGTGGGTATACATGATTTGCCTCAGTTATGAGACAATGATACACGAAAGCACGCGGTTTAAAATTCGTTTGTCGGAATCGTGTATATATGAATGTTATTTACATAATATCGACGCGAGTAGATTGAGTCCATGCGCGTTCAAGCCGAGTCACCATTCGAGTGGACGAGTCCAACCCGACGGCGTTCATATGGGACCGGCCGCATAGCTTTACTACGGGAAGTTCCCACTGACCAGTGAAAAAAATACTGCGCATTTCTCTTCCGAGTTTGCACATTTTATTTCCTGCCTCGTAATATTTTCAGCCCCTCGGTCACCGCTGAAAGGAGGTGCTGTAGGTAGGCAGTGCTCACCGACCAAGTAACCTTTTGCTCGAAACTGTGCTGCATTAAGTGAATGAAGGAACGATTTCCTCACTGTGCTAGCGATTATGTAGGTGATTGATTCTTCTTTACTTGCAATTGCGAATGGGTGGAGCTAAGTGCAGCAAAAGGGGCTAGCTATTACTTGGCTCTCTCGACAGAAAATGCTTCAAGTGAAGAATTCTAAGCTCATCATAAGCAGGCAACTCATGATTTAACTGTAAACTGCATCTACATCACATTGCAATACCAGTGTCTTGACGATGGCACAACCAATAGTTGCAGTTTCCTACAGGGTGTTTTTCGAATGTGATGTCAGCTTTTGGGACGCGACTGGTACGCTTATGCGAGGACCTGATAGGTCCTTCTCTTGGAAATAAACATTCAAAATTAAAACGACATGAGAGAGGGTTCGAAATCTCTATATACTCCCTGTCTGGATCAACCCTTGGAGTCAATACGCTTATTGGGGTGTAGTAGGAAGCAAAACAGGGTATCAAACAGACAGATTGTCTATACGTTATTTTTACGGTTTATAACCGCAATTTTAAGCGAACAAAGGCTGCTTTCAAATTTATCATCCGTGGCAATGTCAAAGAGCCGCCCACTTGGCGATTACGTATATACTCGAACTCACGGGGCACTGTTTTTCGCATGTTCCAGGGTGTGAAGGCGCGGCCATTCGAGATGTCCTTCTTGGAGTGGCATCCCCCTCACGTGCTCCTTGTCGGGTCTACGGGAGCCTTCGCCGCATCCAGCGTTGCTTGTGTGGTGGGCTACTGCGTATGGAAGGCAGTCACCGCCATGCGGAGCTCATAGACCATCCAGCTGAGAAGCATTCTCAAATGCGTACGGGTTCTTCCTCAGAAGGGCCTTATCCACAGATGGCGAATTCACCGCTGAATATGCACTACCGCAGAGCATTAGACCTCATCAATATACGCACGTACCCGCAGTGGTCTATGAATAAGGCTCTCAAGAGTACTCTCTTGTTCGAGCCAGATTTGCGATGCCACTCTGACGTCAGAGGCGCATGATGGATACCAGGTGACGTCTAACGTGTGACGGGTCTGACGTAGCTTCTCATGCTGCTGAAATTTTGAGGTACCGGTAAAAGAGTTCTTCGACGTGGTTGCTGGTACCGCTGTTGGCGTACCAGACCTAGTGCAGCGTCGCCCCGCGTGAAAGAGAAGGCTTGCCCACACTTGCTGGTTTACTACCCTACGCAATGACGCCACTGACAAAATCGCAAAGCTGCTTCCAAAAGACGCCACGATCTTTGTGGAACAGAGGGTACGAAAATTTGGCTTTGCTAGCACCACGGAGCTAACGCGGAGCCATTTTCTCCTGGAGCGCTGCGAACCGGTTGTGTGCAAAGTGGTGGTGCCAGTAGAGTAGGCATCGCTTTGGCATTCCATGTCCGACCATGCTATAATTTTTAATAATATTGTATTTCATACGCTAATTGCACATTAAGGGGCACGTCATGTTGCACTCACGACCGTTTTAAGTGTGAATACACTTTATAAGCGATTCCAAACCATCCACCGCCGTCGGCGGCGTCCGCAGTCTTCTCTCTATCTTTAAAAGAAAAGACTTGGCGGGCCGCAGCGCGACGCTCTACCGAATAAGCCACCGACGCGACGCTGATATCCCCCTTCGCTCGCTCCTCCGCTCTCCCCGCTCGCTGCAGCGGCGCGCGCAACCTCTCTCTCGCGTGCCCGCCTTCTCTCTCAGTCTCCCGACGAGAGCGGGTCTTGCGAAGGATGTCCCGGAGGCAACGCTACCATCAACAACGAATGCAGTACAACCGAATGCCAGCACTGCACCCGTCGTTGGAGGTGACGGTACCGTGGTGGTTTCGCCGACGTTGGAAGACAAGGCGGCACTACGAAGGGCTCGTGCGACCGAACGTAAGCGGGCGAAGCGTGCAGCGCATGCCGAAGTGCGTGCTCGCGAGGCCGAGGACGAGCGGGCGAACCGTGCAGCGGATGGTGAATTGCGCGCTCGCGAGGCCGAGATGAGCGTCAGCATCGAGCCGCGAACGCGGCCCAAAAAGCGGAACGACAACGCAATCGTCAGGCGGAGAAGGGCGATGAAGGCCGGCGTCAAGACGCCGCTCGCAATCGTCAACGTCGAGTGGACGTTCCGAAGCCGTTCGAGCCAGTGAACGTGCCGCGCGGGAGGGGGTGCGAGCCCTGGACTTTCCTCGTCCGGGGCTCGCATGCTATGAAAGTTAAAATTCGTTGGCATTCGCCCGTAAGTTAACGTAAACTCCCCCGTGTGATCGAATTACGATTCCCAGGAACCATTACACCATAAAGGCACCATAGTGTGAATAATAAATATAATAGTGCGAATTAATAAAACCCCTCATAGCATCACCCCATGCATTCGCACTTAACCATGTTCAGCCTCGGAGAAATGCTTGGGAGTTCTTGCTAGCTTCACATATGCCGAATTCGGTGTTACGTGACGTCAATGAATGATGAAATATGACTCGTGCAAACATGATAACACGCGTGTCATGTAAGAACATGACAACATACCACGCTCATAGCGTGCTCGCGGCTGTTTTGCTAGCTCCACATATACTAAGCGTGGTATCACGTGACGATTAGATGACGAAGGTAAGCGACACATTCAAACATGATAATTATTACACGGAATTCATGTACGGCATCATTTACCCCCACCTCGTAACGTTGTGCTGATTTTAAAGTGACATATCACATTTCTCATTCGTGCTTCGCATATCATCGGTCCCACTGTACGTGAGATCTGCCAATTTTTCTTGACCTACTTTCCGAATGGGTGGTGGTCACTGAATTGAAGAAGCGCAAACCTTATGATATTAATATTTAGCATTTTATTGGCTCTTTGATTCACAATCCGAAGTATTGAAATGTTATAATATGCAGAGTACCTGCTCAACCCCCCCCCCCTCTCCCGCTCACCGATGATATTGGTGAAATTTCACGCCCCCGCCCCCAGAAATCCAGATGATGCTATGTAGGTTTCGATGACGCAATAGCCGTGCTTGGCCAAACACAGCCATGCCTAGGAATCCGGGTGCGCTAGCAGCATAATTGTTATAATTGGGCACTATACTATTATAGTTGCAGTGAACTTTTGCTTTACAAAACGTGGGAATCCAATCATTGGCAGAATTGCAGGGGAAATGGAGGTTGAAGAGATTCAGAAATTGTGAGCACGGGGCCGACATTTCGACCAACGGACTCATTTTCGTCAAAGCAGCAATGCCTCTTGTTTCCTCTTAAAAAGAACCTGAAACACTGCTTCAAGTAACCGTGGAATGAATTCATTTTAAGAGCTTATTGCCTCACGAATTCAACTAGGAGATAAAATTAACAAGTGTTGTTTGGAAAGAAGAAAAGGGTTATTCCGAGATCAGGATCTAGCGAGTGTGTTCTGTGTCATTTCTTTTATAGTCAAGAAACAAATGATACAGAATAGTTGCACTGTCTCCAAAAGAGCCGCTTTCGGAAGAAACGCACACAGTCACACCGTATAGAGCAAGAACACGTGTATATTTATTAACAATTTATGTCATGGCGCGAGCTCTTCAGCTGAATCCAATTAATAACTTGTACCCAATATAATGTCGGTATTATACCCAAAGATCATAACCACACAAAACAATGCAACACGTATACGGTATACTGCGAAGACGGTGTCGCCGACTCACTCCGGGGGCCGTGGTTACGAGCCGCAGCTTCGCACCCACGGGCACTCGCTGGAGCCGATCGTCACCGACCACGCCAAGCCGCAAAAGACTTATTGTGATAACCCTCATTAAGGTGGTGACGCCAAGGGGCGGCTTTCAGCTCTCCCATAGTAGAGTACCGAGTACTCTGAATTGTTAAGCACTTTTTCCAAACACACAGGGCTCTTCCTCACGAACTCCGCTCCTGCCAGGCGGCGCTTATGACACCACCGCACGAGCACAGTACCACCTCTTTCTCAGCGGCTTTTAAGCTAAATAATCCTACAGCTACACTAACTAATAATGCGCTGTGTTCTTTTTAAATGCGAAGCATTTCTTAGCGAATTTTGGTGACTTTGAGCGTATCTATCTATCTATCTATCTATCTATCGATCTATCTATCTATCTATCTATCTATCTATCTATCTATCTATCTATATCTATCTATCTATCTATCTATTATCTATCTATCTATCTATCTATCATCTATCTATCTATCTATCTATCTATCTATCTATCTATCTATCTATCTATCTACTCTATCTATCTATCTATCTATCTATCTACTATCTATCTATCTATCTATCTATCTATCTATACGCCTACGACTTTCAGCTCTCCTGGCCGTTTCGATAATGGTATCAATACCAAACTTGTATATGGCATAACATGACTGCATGAAGAACATATTTGAATAGTCATAACATGAATGTCATGATTTACATTTCATGGTCCTGCAGCCCTTGCGGTGGTATCGTTCACATGACATGTTGCAAAGCTGGTATGGTATAGCATGATTGCACGGCGAACGCAAGCGACAGACCCTAACATGAAAATCATGACATGCGTGTCATGTAAGTACATGACTACATGCTACGCTCATGATGCGCTCGCAGCCGTTTCGCTAGCTTCACTTATACCAAAGTCGGTATTAAGGGACGTGAATAGATGACGAAGGTATGATACTGGTGCAAACATCGAAACATGAGATGCGTGTCATGTAACAACATGACTACATCCTAAGCTCATGATGCGCTCGAGGCCGTTTCGCTAGCTTCACATATACCAAATTGGTATTACGTAACGCCAATGAATGAAGAGGTATATGACTGGCGCAAACAGAGAATCATGAGATGCGTGTCATGTGAGAACATGACTACATGCCACAGTCAAGGCGCCCATACATTTTGACGTAACGCGGTGCGCGAGCTCACCGGTGTTGCCACGTCAGGCACCGGTCCTCTCGCAGGCGCGCGCTGCGAGTCGTTGCTTGGACGCACGCGCGTTTCAACGCATCCGGCGTCCCTCCGTCACAAAAAGGGGAGACGCAGTTTCGTCTAGGCAGCGCCTGTCTAGGTAATGCATCGGCGCGAAAAGGAGCATGTCGCATTTCGCGCCGGTTGCCGTCGGGCCACGCCGAGCGCTAGTCGTCAGATTATAGAGTGATCGCGTTTTCCTAACGTAGCCTCGCTGTGCCCAGCCTGCTGCGCGTCACGCTACATTGGAGTATTCATTGGGCCCGTCATGATGCACTCACGACCGTTTTAAGTGTGAATACACTTTATAAGCGATTCCAAACCATCCACCGCCGTCGGCGGCGTCCGCAGTCTTCTCTCTATCTTTAAAAGAAAAGACTTGGCGGGCCGCAGCGCGACGCTCTACCGAATAAGCCACCGACGCGACGCTGATATCCCCCTTCGCTCGCTCCTCCGCTCTCCCCGCTCGCTGCAGCGGCGCGCGCAACCTCTCTCTCGCGTGCCCGCCTTCTCTCTCAGTCTCCCGACGAGAGCGGGTCTTGCGAAGGATGTCCCGGAGGCAACGCTACCATCAACCGAATGCAGTACAACCGAATGCCAGCACTGCACCCGTCGTTGGAGGTGACGGTACCGTGGTGGTTTCGCCGACGTTGGAAGACAAGGCGGCACTACGAAGGGCTCGTGCGACCGAACGTAAGCGGGCGAAGCGTGCAGCGCATGCCGAAGTGCGTGCTCGCGAGGCCGAGGACGAGCGGGCGAACCGTGCAGCGGATGGTGAATTGCGCGCTCGCGAGGCCGAGATGAGGCGTCAGCATCGAGCCGCGAACGCGGCCCAAAAAGCGGAACGACAACGCAATCGTCAGGCGGAGAAGGGCGATGAAGGCCGGCGTCAAGACGCCGCTCGCAATCGTCAACGTCGAGTGGACGTTCCGAAGCCGTTCGAGCCAGTGAACGTGCCGCGCGGGAGGGGGTGCGAGCCCTGGACTTTCCTCGTCGGGCTCGCATGCTATGAAAGTTAAAATCGTTGGCATTCGCCCGTAAGTTAACGTAAACTCCCCCGTGTGATCGAATTACGATTCCCAGGAACCATTACACCATAAAGGCACCATAGTGTGAATAAAATATAATAGTCGAATTAATAAATACCCCTCATAGCATACCCCATGCATTCGCACTTAACCTGTTCAGCCTCGGAGAAATGCTTGGGAGTTCTTGCTAGCTTCACATATGCCGAATTCGGTGTTACGTGACGTCAATGAATGATGAAATATATGACTCGTGCAAACATGATAACACCGTGTCAGTAAGAACATGACAACATACCACGCTCATAGCGGCTCCCGGCTGTTTTGCTAGCTCCACATATACTAAGCGTGGTACCGTGACGATTAGATGACGAAGGTAAGCGACACATTCAAACATGATAATTATTCACGGAATTCATGTACGGCATCATTTACCCCACCTCGTAACGTTGTGCTGATTTTAAAGTGACATATCACA
>NW_023613872.1:0-51913 GCF_013339725.1 Rhipicephalus microplus
TGTCAGGAGGAAGAAACAATAAGTATATTAAGGTCAGTAATAAATAACATACTAGAAGTAATTCAAAATACTAGTACAGGCTTTCCTAGTTGAAGTGTGAAAATTGTAAAGATCAACATTCATAAGTTAGAACATCTAAATATACATCACTTACACAGTCACTCATACAGTCATATCATACTTAGAGGTATAAGGATACAATCATATTCATACATATTCAAGAGTTATCAAAACAAAAGGTTACACATTCTAGTGCGATTTTGTGAAACCTATGCAGATTTTTTTTCTTTCTCAACGTGGCAGGAAACTGTCACGACCCTCTTGATGACATTGCTATGTTGAAGATGCCATAATATGACAGCCATTGTTAAGCACCATTTAATTCTGGAAGGAAAGATTCCATTGTCAAGATCTTTGGTAATTTGTTGAAAAAAACCTTGGTATATCGATTTATTGAAATACTCTCTCTGAATTCAGATATCTAATAAGATAGTTTTGAAATTCGATTTATATTTAATTTATCCATGCACCAATTAATCCATGCAACAACACACTTACACATTGGTTTGCACAAAGGTCTGCCAAAACGAGCAAGTTCAAAATTTATTCTGAAAATTCACTGGCTGGACTAGCAACTGGAAAGTGCTGGGTGCACGAGAAGCAATTTTAATATACCAAAATCGACCATCCAAAGCGTCGATCACTGCTGATTGATTTGAATAGGTTTGGTAACGAAGGAGTTAAACTGCGAGTCCGAGTGAATGATACCTTGATAAGCTTGAGGCTGGATGAGATTTTAGTGAGTAGGAGTCCGAGGGAGGGCTAAGCGCAAATTATAACTCGTGACTGAGTTTGTGAGTTCCGCATTTCACTGTTGGCCTCTGGTGATAAGCACTCAGGTTTATCTGTAGTATGAGCCTTATGTCGGCTAGCATTTATAATTACGCTGACTCGCACATACTTGAGTGCACTAGCATTCATGCACCAGGTCAGTATTCATTGACCAGAAGCGTGAGTTACGGATGGCCGACGTACCTTGACCTTTCTCCCGCAATCTCCTTGGCAGGATGGTATTATCGTTGAGTGTAAATCATATTATTTAATGTATATGTCGTTACTGGATTGTAACCATAGACAACTTGTTTCTAAAGTTACAAGACCAAATCTGTCGTGTAAAATACCGATTATGCGAGGTAATGTTAAAGAGAATTGTCTCAGTTGAAAAACTTGTGTATATTAATGAACTCACAAGTCGACACACTCATACTGAGCCTTGAGTCTGGGGTAGTATTGTTATGGTGAGCTTGATTCCGAGTGAGTTCGGTTGAAATGAAGAAGTTTTAAAATTTTGTGAGCCTGAGTCTGAAGGAGTCACCTGGAGGAAAATTTTGGTGTGTCTGAGTGCTAATGAGGCTTTAAAGCAAAATTTTAGAGGCTGATTTTGAGTCAGCTTTGCAGTTTTTGCCGATCTATGGCCACATTATCTAAATTTTTCAAAAGAGTTAGTGTGCAAGAATATCTTTCACTTACAATAGTCATAGCATAGAGGGTACTTTCCTTGTTCCTTAGAGTATGATAAGTTGCTTAAAGTAGCTGATGTGATGTAGTATTTATGGAGATGTTGATACTGTCTGGCATTGATGTTCAACTATACGTGCACCTCTTCTCCACCAAGTTTCTGACACAGTGTGTCTAGCCAACGAGACCTGTTCTTTCTCTTCCCTTCTGCTCGTGCCACAAGGGCTAGTGCAGGGAAGTATAAAGTGTGCGAAACCGTCCTTCTTCCAGTGCTGGCGGTTTAACGCTTTCGACGCTGCTTTGTCGTCTCTTCGTAGGTGTTCGGACACTTCATCACAGCTGACATATTTGAGTATCAGGAAAAAAGAAGTTGTGTTGGTATGGTCCAATGCACTGCAGCTTCTTGGTTTCATTTAACATCACATTCATTCCACTGACGCTTGGCACTGTGTAATAATACATTTTTTTGCATTATGTGTTTCAGAGAAGACGCAATCATTCTAGAGGGGGCTGAGTTCTGCTGAAGAACTGCCTTTATTTGTATCTAAAGGAAGACTTTCGTTATCTGGCTTCACGTGTATTCCGTCTTTTCCATTCTATGTTACTTTACCTTTTCTGACTTCATTCTTCGAACTCTACATGTTTTTACGGAGCAGGTCTCTTGTAGATGTTCACCACTATTGCTGTAGTAGTTGGCAGAGTGCCTGGAAGTCCTTTTTTAAGTCTGGATTTACAAACCTACCTTGTCCTCGCTTCTTGTTGTCCTTATTATTTCCGTGTTTGCCGGAGTGGTGTAGCAGTTAGGGTGCTCGGCTGCTGAGCCGAAGGTGGTTGGTTCGATCCCGGCCGTGGTGGTCGCATTTCAATGGAGGCTCAAGTCTAGAAGCTTGTATGCTATATGTTTAAGAGCACGAGATGGTTGAAATTTCTGGAGTCCTCCACTACGGCATCTCTCGTAATCATAATGTAGATTTGGGACATTAAACCGAAGGTATTATTATTATTATTATTATTATTAGTAGTAGTAGTAGTATTATTACTACTTTTGTGCCCCTCGCATATTTCAAGAACAAATATGAAGCTAGTATTAAGAAATCATTCTCAGTTATCTATTCCCCTTCTTGTTTTTATTTTTTATGCACTGTAGCTTGAAAGTTGGTGCAGTGGGTGCATTTGCAGCTTCTCAAACCTCTAGCAGTTTGTCTATTTCAATGCGAGAGAATTGCCGCAAAGCTGTCCCGTGGTTCAGTTTGAATGAAAGCTGCAGTCAAATATGAGCCAAGGTCACATCAAGAGTTTCTTAAGCCTGCATGGCACATCCTCCCATGAAAGCTTGCCCCTGCGGACATTACTGCCACTCTGTACCTATAAGCAGTTTCTCCACAAGAAATATAAGATTCTCCAAGAAAAAAAAAGAGAGAAAGAAAAAAAAATCATCAGGCCTGCGCAGCACAGTCACCAGTCACAGCGGCATGTCGAGAGCCTGTTTGTTTGTTTGTATCCTCTAATCCATGGCTCATACCCACTCTGGGGGATTGGTCAAGAGAACATATAGTCTCATATGGACGATAACTGCATTATTGCTTACAACGAAAAAAAAGGGGGGGGGGGGGGTTGAGGAGTTGTATAGTGAAGACAGTATGTTAAAAAAAAAAGAAACCAAAAATTTAGATAGTGAGAAAAAAGAATCAACAACAAAGTAGACACTAATAGCTACAACTTGATTTTAGGAGCCGACCAGACAGCTGGTTTTGCCAAACCAGATTAATTTGGCATGTCACGCATTTATCCAGAATTGAAAATTACTTTTCGACCCGTTTTTTTTTGGGGGGGGGGGGGGGGGGGCGGGTATCTGTTAACGTGGGCTTTATGTTGAAAAACGTTTAGAGTCTTGAATAAAATTACACACCGCATCGAATGCATCTCTGTGGCAATTTCTCAAACAGAGGCACCAAAACTTAGAACATTTTCTGTGGTTAAATTTAAACCTAGCTTCGCAAATGGAATATCTAAAAGTCGTTTCCTAATTAATGCATAGTTACGACATGAGCCAAAATAATGTTCAATAGTTTCTGATTCTTCGCAGAACGGACAAAGGGGGGAAAGTGTCAGACCAGCTCTGTGTAAATAAATATTTAACGGGTGGACACGGCACCAGAATCTGGAGATTATAATTTCAAGTTTTTTTTGATGGACTCCACTGGGCTTTCCATGGGAATTTGAGGTGCTGATAATCTGTTCATTGTGTGATATTTTCTAAACTATCTGTAAAATAGCGAATTTCCTATATCTAACCCCTGATAAGTATTCTAACTATGGAAGTACTGAAATTACTGGTCCATCGAGTGATGCTCGTGCCAAAGCATCTGCCAATTCATTTAATTTTAATCCGCAGTGACCTGGGACCCACACTAATTTGAGGAGTTTTAAATGCGGCAGTGCTAATGTGTGGAACGCTGCTAGGGCAGAATATTGTTCAGATGTTGTCAGAGCTGCACACACCGAAAGTGAGTCGGTTAGGATGATTGCACTGGTCTCGGTCGTAGGAATTTTACGAAGAGCTAAAATAATAGCTACTAGCTCGGCTTCAAATATAGGAGTGAAATCTGGAAGCCTTACTGAAAAAGACCAGCCGAGGAAATCAGACGCAATTCCGACGCCTGCCTTTTCATTGTCGACAGAAGCATCTGTAGCTATTACATTTTTTGTTTCTGCATGTACCAAGTAATCGTTTAATGTAGTGGTAAAAAATTTAAGAGATTGCAACTTGGCTTGTGGGGGGAAGATTCATCGTACTCTATTCTAATATTGATGGTTGAGGAATTAGTTTCAATTACTGTGCTAATGTCTACATTTATGCAATCCAGTTTCTTTTTAATGAAAATTATCTGAGGGTATGAAATCCAGGCCAATGTGCAAAAAAGAAAGAGTCAGGGTCACTGATGAATGCGTACTCTGATCTTTGCACCGGTAAACTGTAGAACTTAAAAAGGTTTGAACCGTTAGAATGCGGAATCGACAGAGGAGCTGACGATGGTAGATCTCGAATAACTTTTGATGCTTCAGACAGCGTTACGTTTTGAAGTCAGTGCTTATGCTAGACTTTTGCCAGTTGAAAGCCATAATCGAAGAAATCTAATTTCTAGACCTGTCTGCCAAATTAACTCTAAAGAGTTCTCGTTTCTTCCTATGATAGTTTTTCATAATCAGTATTTAATGTAGACGGCAGGATTTTGCGAGATCGCATATATTGAAATAAAGCTTTCTTATTTTTGGATTTCGAGAGAAAATCGAAAGTCTTTTATCATAATTCTTTAGCTGGGCCACCGTGTGTTTAATACAGCGCAAGAAATTTATAATCTGACCAGTTCTTAGGGGACTGCTATGTATAGCTTCTTCCAAGCTGCCTGTCTTCGTCTGTGATCTCGTGAACAGTTGGAATTCCACCAGGGGCTATAGGATATTCTCTTCGCCGATTTAACAATAAATTCAGCATTTTTGTATGCCCTTTACTTACTGCGCTTATTTTCATAGCTTTAGTGTCATCTCCATCCTGAGAAGGAGCGTCTAAAGCAGTTTTTTAGGTCGTGTTGAAATTTTGCATAATTTATATAGGCTCGGGGCATGGAAGCATGATGGTTTGACGGGGCAAGCGATCTCGAACATTATTGGAAGTGGTCACTGTTGGAGGGGAGGCGCAATCAAGGGCTGTCCACGATTACTAGCAATGGCCGAGCTTACAAAGCTTAAATCTAAGGCGGAGCGTGAATGACCTCGAAAAAATGTGGCAGCTCTAGCGTTAAGGCACAATAAGTTGTTGTCTACCGACCAGTCCCACAGCCGTTGTCCACACTGATCTGTTCTAAAACCCCAGCAGTATGGTGAGATTTGAAGTCACCAACTATGATTTTTTCTTTACAGCCTGAATTAGCAGCCATATCTAACAGTCTCGTGTCTTGAATGCCTACAGGAAGTAGACGTTTATTAGCGAGAAAGGCAAGTATCCTGGCAAGGTAATATCTAACGCGAAAATTTCGCAGTCAGAAGACATACATTTGTATAAGTTTTTGACTTTTAAACTAATTTTATTGTTTATAACCTCCACCTTTGGATGGACGATCTAGACGAAAGGTTTTGGAAGTTGGGGTAGGTGAAATACATGATGTGTGGATAGCCAAGTTTTTTGTAATGCAATAATAGCGGATCGAATTTGGAAGACAGGTATAACAGATCTGTTATGGCTGAGTGAAAGATCGGCAATTCCAATGTATAATTGTAAAAGACCCTATGATTTCGTTAAAATGGTTTCGGCAATCACCTTATCTAAAATACTTTCTTTTAGAAAATCGGTTTTGGAAAGGTTGTCTTTCTGGTATTCTTGCTTTTTACATGTTTCGGCGAGCTAGGTTTTTTCGATGCAGGGGATCTAGAACGCTTTAGGCATTTCAGATCTATGTCCATATCTGTATGTCCTGAGAAGCTTCCTGTTCACCCTCGCTTTGCCTCTGAACGCCTTCTCCGGAGGGCTCTGCAGACTGTGCATCTGGTGGAGTTATCTCAGATTCTGCCTCACTTGTCGGGTGTGCAGACTCAGCATTTTTACAGCCGTACTTATATCTATCTGTGCTCCATTGACTTGTGCGATTTGGTTATTCACAATGTGCGACAGCGACTCGCATAGGGTGGTAGCAAGGCGTTGCATAGCCTTATCCACAGCTTTCTCGATCATGTCCGCAATTGATAGGGAAAGGATGCTTCCACTGCTAGGTTATGGCGGGCAGCTGTTCCGGCATATCCTTGAGTTCGGGCTTGGATTTCAGCAATGGCATCTTTTCGGGAGCATCGCCTTCTGTCTACAATTTCAAGTATTTGGATTTTACGTGCCTTGGCTGAGCAGTTTGGGTTATCAGTGCAGTGTGCTTCATGGCAAAGACAGCACTTTTCTTCATTAATTTACAGTCGTTTGAGTTGTGCGTCTCACAACAAATTCTGCATTTAGGTACTGACCTGCACCCTTTCACTGTGTGCCCATAATGCCAACACTTAATACACTGTAGGGGACGAGGTGATAGTGGCTCCACTCTGTATATTAAAGACCACACTTTATTCGATTGGGCGATTCGACCCGGCAAATGTAGCAATCACGAACTCCGTGGGAGCTTGTTCTTGTCCACAACTCGACTACATCTATAGATAGCTATCACACCTGCTTCTGAAAACATATCTAATATCTCAGTTGGGGTCAAGTGACATCGACACCCCGAACGAGGCCTTTGACACAAGCTAGGTGAGGGGGAATGAATGCGCTCACCGGGTTGGTAGCGAATACCGAGCATTTTAGTAGGTCTCGAACACAGAGCTGGTCAGACGAGAAGCAAAGACTTGCCACCCTTGCCGAACTGCCTGACCTCTCTGATGCTTTGGTAGTGAGTTGTAGCAGCTCTCAACTCCGTCTGAATCATTTTGGATTCTTCATCCGTATGATACCATCGTTGCTTGGGACCAATGCCACAGGAACGGATGAGATGCCATTGCGTAAAAACAAGTCCACTGGCAATTCCTGCGAAGGAAGAGAAGCAGACCAGAGGAAAGCCCCTGGTCCAGGTAAGGAAAACGGCATCTGCCTGGTCGTACTATCTGAAAATACACTCGCTAATCAATAAGGACACTATAAAAACGCTAATGAAAAAAAAGAATAAATAAATCAATCACAACTATTGAATTCTTGGCCAAACCCTCAGAGCAGGCAAACGTCAGTCGCTGTTGTCAGAGCCTGTTGTAGACTTTCTTCTTCTTCTTCACCTCTTTCATGGCTCTTACTCAATGCCGCGGATTAGCCGAGTGTTAGGTGAATTTTTTTTTTCAGTGTTTCTTCAAAATACTTCTTGTTTAATTTGGAATAGTTAATAGAACAAACTTAGTTATAGCATGTTAGTTTCTTGGGGCAACTAATACAGGTACACATGCAGGGCACCCACTATGCCAACGTTAGGGTCAGGAGGTAGGTAAGCACCCAATGTACCACAAGTTGCTATTATGAGGTTTAGCCAGGTACCCATTACACAAATGTAAGGCATAATGCATATTGGAACGCGACAGCAAACTTTTGTATACTTTTCTTGTGCTGTCGCTTACGACGATGAAGAATTAGTGCCTAGTCTTTCATTACGGGTGCAAAGCGTTCAGTGTCTCACCCGGTGCGAAATTCGTGTTGTGTGATGCCTGGTTGCCATTTTCCTCTTTGAAAATGTTATATTACATAGGTTAAGGGGAAATGAGAGGCGGAAAACTGAAGTTTTTTCCAAAGTCACATATTTCTGTTATTTGCTTTCTTGAATTTAGCTTCTCTACTTTCTATACAAAAATAACTCAAAATTATAATTAAGCTCAAAGTAGGTTGAAATCATTTTGAAAGAGCCCAAGGGGGATTCTAGAAAACTAAGAAAGGCTCATTGTCTACAGTACCTGAAAGTTGTTACCTAGCTGTTTGCCATTACATTTGGATGAGGAGTTAACTAAAGCTGCATGCTCAAAAATAACAATGATTGCCAAGCCCTCATGATGTAAAGCATCCTATTAAAATAATATTTTTCCCACATAAATGACCTTTCACTTACACCTTCAAAATGAATTTTTCTCAAACCTATTTTTGGACATTTACTTGAGTTTCGAAATCATGTTTCTGGCACTTCTGACAGCCCGACTAGGATGAAACTTGGCCTACGTATTTTGTAACATGTGAAGGACACAAGTACCTGCTTTAAAACTTCATATTGCCTGCAGAATTATTACAAACATTCATGGTGAGCGTATCATTCTCGCAGACTGGGTGCCTTCTGGTAGTATATGAGGGATTATTGGTCAGCTGCCATCTCGTATCAAGTTCGTGTGCGACGTGATGCCGAACAGGCTGATGAACAGTGTGCCACACTCGCCGCCGTGACTACTAACAGCGAGTGTGGCACATTTAATGGGCACATTTAATTCACATATATACCAAATGAAGTGAATGGGGGGATGGCCGCTGTTGTAGCTCATTTGGTAGAGCATCGGACACTTCATTTGAAGGCGGCAGGTTTGGTTCCTTTCCACGGCAAGTTTCCTTTTCGTACACCTCTTTTTCTCACACCTATATTACGATTATTTCATATAATATTTCCTCCACTCTTCCTGGGCATGATTGTCTGTTAGATCTGCTTAATATTGTATATAACAAAAAAATAAAAGGAACCTTTAATTGTATACTTCTTTTCTTCGAACCTTAAGTAATTTAGAATGAACTGAGGATTCTACCAATTCTCACATTACAATTTTTTTGTTCAGTAAAATTTTTATACGCATTTTCTTGATAATTATTTGAATTCTACAGCTAAGGTAAAGCAATATGAGCCATTAATGGCTCATAACCATAAAAGTTTATTAGCAGAAAATGTGTGTTCAAAAAAAGCTGAAATTTACACATTGTCATGGCTTAAAATGAATATTGTGAAACATATTGTACAACTTCTTACGTATCTTTAATTGGCATAAAAATCTGTGTATACCGCAAAAATTTCATTGCCCTAGGCTACAAATTAATGCAATTTTTTTGTTCGAATCTTATCTACTCTTAACACAGGTTTCGTGCCCAATATGACACCTGTATAGTGTTGTGAAAAGTTTTAAGGACCGGCGTGTCTGGCATGTTCTGATTGAATGTATACAAATATAGATACAGTGTAAACCCCCACTTTGCCAATAGTTATAGAAGACACATCCCACTTCATCTATCACTTTTTATGTTATCTGACAGCTTCCTGTTTCATGGGGCCATTCTTAAGCAGCAGCCACTTTAGTGCCTGTTCTTGAGACACTAGTGTCAGCCTTACCCTTGTAGCTGAGGATAAGTAACGCTTGTATTTTCATGCTATCAACTTTTTAGTACCTAAAAACCACGAGGCCACTTAATGAGTAGCCACATCGTTCTTTAGTAGCCCATGTTTTACTGTGGTTCTATATGCCTTCCTTCTTTTTAATTATGTATTCTACCATCACTGCTGACCACATGCCCACTGCCATTACATGAAAGCTTAGTTGATAGTAAGCATTAAGATAGCAAATAATTTCTATCAAGGTGTTCAAATGATCACTGTTTTTTATGAAAACATTCTTGGTATCTGTGCTCATAGTAAATGTATCTTGATAGGACATGTTTGCCGTTCATGTTCACACAGGGATCAAGAATGGGCAAGAAAGACAGACATTGCACCATTTATTGCATCAATGCGATTTTATTATTTTTAGGTGTGCAGGTTTTACAGTCAGGATTTTACGCCCTTTTAAAGTCACATTACGTTTGGCCATAGTCATTGATCACACCAATGCATATACATTTTACTCTATCTTTGTGCTCTATTCACTTTGTTGCCTTTACTCCATTAAACCTGAATACTAAGAAAAACCAGTGGAATGTCATAGATTGCCTTTATATTTTTGTCGCTAACCTTTATATTTCAGCACTCAACACTATCTGGCCCTGCTCTCTCTTTGGATCCTCTGCAACGCTGCTTGTCCTTTTAACTTTCACTTATATTTGTTTTTCAACATTTCGGCTGATCATTCCTTCTTTCAGGCGTGCAAACACCAGTAATGACACTGAATACTCATTCATGTTTCTGTAGTAAGAGGCACAGTGTTGTACGAAAATATAGTGGCATGAAATTGCATTTACTCACTGGCTGAAGTCTCACATGTGTGTTTTTTTCAAAGTGCAAGCACTTCATTATCTACTACGACCCTAGTAAGACACATTCTAAATGCACCACAATGTTAAAAAGTAACTCCTCTACACGTTAGATTTTCTGGCATCGACATATAATGCACGTGATCATTATTTAACCAACAGGGCCTCTGTTTATTAAAGTCTACCCACAATTGTGCGCTACGATAAGGGCAATGGACTCAATAGCTCATTGGTTTGGTTTGCAGCACATTAAATCTTCCATATCTTGTATGCACCTGCAACGCACCGCAGCTCTAGTTCAATACGAGATTTACCTTCCAATTCAGTGCTCAAATTTGTATTGCACTATGTATAGAGGTTGTCTTTTCAAAAAATAGGTAGCTAATCAAATAAGGTACTGAAGAAACGTAGTCACCAAATTACAATACTAAAAAAGTTTCATGAAGCCTAGCTGATATTGAAATGTATTGTGTTGTTTATGCTGGCTTAACAGTTGTCTGTGTGCTTTTGCAGATGTGTCCATTCATTTATGAGGAACGAAGTTTCGATGCTTTGGATATTGCCAGCAAGGCTATCGCATCAGTGTCCTCCTGGAAGTCATTTACCATTTCGCGATTGTGCCTGCTGCTTAATATTCCTGTGAACAGTGGGATTGTGGTGGTGACGTGGCAATGTCTGTGGACTGCTCCAAAGAAGGATTTATTGAAAACAAGTAAAACCGACTATTGAGTTTCCTTGCATTGTTTTGTCAGTTGATATTTGAAAGAAGTGTATGACGGATTTCCTTGCAGTGTTTATGTATCATGAGCGTAAAGGCAGTATTGCACGTCTTTCAAAGCACTGGTTGATGTTAGGCATTTATTCATGCACTTATTTACACATCCGCATGTGCCGAGAGAAAGAAATTTGCATCTTAATAAGGGCAACACTTAATAGTGACACTTTGATTTTACACTGTTGAATGTAAGCATACAGTGGGAACTAGGTGTTACATTATAATGCATTTTTCTCTCTCAAACATTTATGCATGTGTTTGTGTGTATTGTGTTTTCCTGTCAACAAAATGTTTGATATGGACACATAAACTAATTTTTTTACAGTTTCACTCACTGAGCTACAATCATTTATATTTGCTTAAACCTTTCTCATTCTCATCTATCATCAAACATTGCACCATTCCTGATTTGATCATTCATATGTTTCTTTGCCTTTCTCTTAGCGATGCCTTAAAATGGAAGCAGTGCATTGAGTTGATTGCACTGTTTTCTAACATATCCAAAAAAGTGTGACCATACTGGGATATAAGGACAGTCGCAGTCATAATTATAAGTGTAATAGTCATTGTCTGCATTCAATGTACAGTAAAAGTTATAATTCGAACATGTTAGTTGTTCGAGGCCTGAATCTGTGGTGTTCTAATGGCACGAAGCTCTTGTAATTCGCTCATATTCGGTCTCAACCCGGATACTTTTTTGGTGATTGTGGAGTGCTGAACGCAAAGTGCCAGCCATTTTACCTCCAGAATAGACGTGTGCACTTGGTATAGGTAATGGCAGAGGCTGTAGGTAGGGGTATGGTGCAGAACACCTTCAGGCTTATTAAAGATGGGGGGTGTTGAGCTTGGCCACATTGTGAACAAAGTTACAGGATTAAAAAACTTGCGACTCTTTCTCCTATTTTTTGCGAAATAAGTAGAAGATCTACAAAATTTATGAAGAAAAAAATGTGTATATGCTAAAACCTATTAGGCTTTTTTTTCATATTATCGGGAGTTTTGACATTTGGGTCAACACAGATTTTGTCTGAGCTAAGCGAAATTTTTTCACGGTTAAGTGATAAACAGAATTCGTGCTGATATGTCTCTTCGGTTAAGTGTCTGAATTGCATAGCTTGCTTATGTCATATACATCATTATGCAGTCACTGATGTACTAGTTTTAGAGACATTTAATGGGACTGTGTAAACTGTGCGAGTACGCATAACCTATTTATTGTGAATTCCACATAAGATTGCCAGCAGCATTTCTAACCACCAAAACTGTGATGCCATTTCTATCGCTTCTGAATGATTTGTTTTCCTCTTCTTTATATTTTTTGAAGTTTGTTTTACATAAACTTTGTACACTCATATTTTAATTCTTATGTTTCATCATTGAGTTATGAAGTTCTTTGATTGCTATGCAGTATTTTATGAATATTTTTTATGGGGAAAGGAAGAAAATACAATAAACGTTTACTGGCTGGTGCATAATCATTTAGCATATTAGAAATAAACTTGTCATTGGGGTATAGTATCAGAATAACATCTGAATTGCATTCCTGTGCATTCACTGGAGGTTTTTGCATGTACTTAGACATAATATTCATTGAGAGGTAGAAAGTGCTCGTAACCATGTCATTGTAACACGGTTATTACTCCAGTCGCATGTAGCTCGCATATGCAAAGATGATTGTCTACTTCATCTACAAGTACAAAAATCTTTCTTCATTTCCTCATGCCGTAGTGCAGTTGCAGACAATGCTTGTCCATGGTTTCATTGGCCTTCCTCTTGTCTCTGTGCTTTTGCAGGTTCCTTGTCTTCAGCGTCCCGTGAGGCGTACCATTCACTCGTGTCCATACATGGCAGACTGCATTCGTGTCATGCAGCTATGTGACCAAAGACAAAGGAAACATGAAAAAGCACATTCACAGACACACAGGCGAGCGCCCCTTCCAGTGCCACCTGTGCCCAGCTGCATTTTTTCGGGACAGTGATATCACAAGGCACCTTCGCACGCACACAGGAGAGCGTCCCTTTTCCTATAACCAATGCGGTGCATCGTTCTCACAGCAAGGTGGCCTCATGGGTCACATGCTCACACACACTGGGGAGCGTCCATTTTCCTGTGACCACTGCAGTGCAGTCGTTTTCAAGAAGGCGAACCTCATTAGGCACAAGCGTCGCCACACAGGAGAGCGTCCATTCTCCTGTGGTCACTGCAATGCATCCTTTACGCACAAGAGACCACCTTGTAAACCACGTGCACCGTTATCATACAAGATAGTTGACATAAAAAGTGAGTAGTCCTACAGGAGCTTTCTTTCAAGGGGAGATTCAACTCACTATCTTTTTTCACTCTGTTGACAGTCCAATGAAATTTCGCTCATTACATAACCTTTTATGCTGATTCAAGTATTTATTGGTTTTAAAGTAATTTGCATAGCCTTGTTTTGTACCACGACTATGTTTAAGATATAAACGTTGTAGTGTATACATATCCCGAAGGATTACGGCCAGTAGCGTTGGTCCACTCTTAGCGAGCCGCAGGGCACGCGTTAACCGTCGTCGTGAGAACACGATACTGCTCAAGGTTGCACCACTTTAGTGTCTGCGGCAACACCAAAACGAGTACAGATCCCATTGCAAATTTAGAAGTGTGGCAGCTTGGGCTAGTTGTTATGGCATGACGATAGTTATAGCGCGAGAACAAAACGACAACACCGAGACAAGAAGGACACCAAGGACACGACCGCTCGTGTCCTTCGTGTCCTTCTTGTCTCTGTGTCGTCGTTTTGTACTCGCGCTATAACTATCGTCATCCCATTGCAAAGGTGCGGCGGGAAAGCAAATGGGCTTATCCATGCCACGGGCGAGAAGTACTACACAGGTGTGCAACGAGCACGTCTCCGTTGTAAAAGTTATTCTGGAGACACCGGAACAAAGGCTCAGTTGCTTGAGCAAGGGCAAAGGCGCTCGCATTGGCTTCAGAGAGATACGGGTCGGCGCAACCTGGCCACGCACTAGGACACCGCACTGCTCTTCAGCCTAGCGCTCGGAAGGAATGACAAAAGACAAGCGTTTGCTGCGTGTGCAAGGTGCCGTTAGCGAAGTCGGAACGAGCCATGCTAAACAGGAGGATGGAGATGGGCACCATTCGTGATTTTCTGCGTTTTTTTATCTCTTTCCTCCTCTGTTTACACTTCTTTCTAACTTTGACCTTTTTCTCACTTTATTTCTATTGATCTTTAGTATATATTTCTACTTTTTCTAATTTTTTTCTATGAGACTTTCCCTTTTTTTTTCTATTTCTCACTTTCTTCGTCTTTGGTTTTACCGGCACTGTATGCAAAGCAACGATAGCAAACACCCACCCAGGCCCCTGAAGGGCTCCGAACTCCATATCCTCGAGGCGCACGAAGAGCAAGAGGAAGAATACCTTTCCGTGGCGCGAGTGTACACTCACTGTGCCACGGATGTCTACGCTATACGGGATTTTACTAACGTCATGCCAATCTGCATAAGGTGACTATAGAACATGACACATCCGGGCCCCTAAAGCGTTTCGCACCTAATATTGCTGCGTTTACTCGTTCCGAAAAGACGATATAGTTATGAGAAAAACCGCAGTGGAGCGGTCTGCGAATTTCTAGCACTTTACTTTCATCTAAATGCTAGCTCACGGAATCGAACCCATGAGTTAGCAGTTAAGCATAGCAACCACTGCGCCGCGATGGTCGCTCGCGTAACCACTTTAGAAGCACGCGTTTCCTGCATCCCCGTAGGAACGGACCCGTATATAGGATCAGTCTTGTTCACAATTGGTTTGGTGTTTTGGGGGTTGATATATACGGAGCAAGACACCTGTGGGAATACGCCGAGATTGGTTTGCAGACCAGCCGAATGCTCGTTGTAGAAGAACGGCAATTTTCTTAACGAGCCTCGTCACCAAATTGCTGCTCCGTGCCGACATTCGACACTGTGTTCTTCACGTATACTCCCGCACATACCACGGCAATTACGTGTATACGACTGCATGCGAACGTTTGTGCAATCGCTGATTCAATTAGCGCGAATGCAGCGGGCAACCCTACCGCAATTAGTGCAAAGCTGCGTTATTGCGTGAAATCCGATTCCGCCGTACGGAGAGGAAGACGGAGCTTATCGCACAGCCATGTACATGAATCTATAAGGCTCGCTTTCAGGGAGTTTGTAAATGAGGCTGAAAATGAAGATTCAATCTTCTCGCCATTACGTTTCTGAATATGCAGTTGCGCCAGTTCATCAGGGCATTGTAACAGAACGTAAAGCTAGTGAACATCTGCCAGGCTCGTTCGGGTGGTGTTTATTGTGTGTAACGACTTTATTTTGAACTCTGACAAATTTGTGGCCTGGGCTTGGGCCTTTAGCTGAGTAAAACCCGTCGTCTCAATGCATTAAAATATGAAGTGACGTTGTATTGTATAAACACTAAGGCTTTAACAAGCTGACACACAATAAAGGAAGATGATTGGGCATCAATTTTTCTGTGTTCATATCTATAGCATTCTTTCGCTGTTTTTTATTATTCTTATTTGTTTTAAGCCACACCTTTAGTCTCACGTTCTACCTGTTTGCCATTATCCCACACAAGACTGCATTTCTGGGAGGTAAATGAAAGTATCAGTGCACAGACAGGTTCAACTTACTGACAGTGTACAGCATAGAAAGGAGAGTTTGTCCTTACTCAATAAATTTAGCAGAGAAGAGCCAAACATTGTTGGGGCTAGTACAAATAGTTTTAAACTGGGGTTTACTCATAGAAGCAAAATCGAACACAGATCGCGTTTGCGAAAATGGAAGCGTGTGTTACGGCATACTCCAGCCCTCGAGTCCACAAAAAAATTCTGAAATATGATGGGCGAAATATAAAGCTCCACATAGATTCATGCGCTAAACCTTGAAGCACGGTAGTCTTAGTTTATTTTTTTATGCCATCCCGTTCTCGACTTCCAGCGCCATGCGTCGAAAGTTGTTTTGTATACTCTTGCCTAGAGAGGCTCTCAAACACAAAGATGGTTGTAAACTTCCAACACTGCTTGGATGAAGACCGA
The DNA here is from genome assembly GCF_013339725.1 of Rhipicephalus microplus. Lineage (NCBI taxonomy): Eukaryota > Metazoa > Arthropoda > Arachnida > Ixodida > Ixodidae > Rhipicephalus > Rhipicephalus microplus. The sequence continues at coordinate 16,091 of NW_023613872.1, forward strand.
GTTCGGTTCAGCATTCCGGGCATTACGTTCATCGCTCCTAAATGCGAGATCACTTGTTTTGAAAAGGACGAGCCGCAGTACAGAGGCTTCCAGAGGATACAAGTACAGACGTCATTGCACGTAAAAAGAGCAAATATACGTTGTTTTGCTGCTCTAGGAGGGCGAGGCTTCAAAGCGGGCATTTATCACCATTGCATTCACTTCTCGTCTGTAGGGATGCGGCATACAACAAAAGGAAACGCCACAGTTTCTTAGCACAGCATGCACTAGAAGCCAGTGTTACTATATTTCGCAACGTTACTGAATCTAGTAACGTTGCTTGTAGCTCTGTAGGTGAAAAAACCACCACGCCTGCACGGAACGCGCAGCACTGTCACAGCAAAAGTGGGAAGAGCGGCCATTCAGGGCCCTTTTTAACACTCTTAGGGTATACCTGCTGCAGGCCCACTTGCAGGGTACCCACTACGTCATACATCATTGCGTAGTTGGCAAGCATTCACTATGCCATCCTTCACCATTCCTCGGAGAAGCGTGGTACCCGCTGCATACCTGCAAAGAAATTTGAGCATTTTTTTTGTGCTGTCACTGACGATGGTGAAGACTTATAGAAGCTTTTTGTGATCTCCACAATCCTTCTCAGTCGGTATCAACCACGGTTAATAGACAAGATCAAGCACTCGTTGTGCAATTCACATTACGTGACACCTGGTTGTTTTTTTTCTGTTCTAAAGCGTTTTATTACTCCTAATAACGCAATTTTTTTTGGACATCAAGCCTGCCAAAGGCCCACTTGCGAGAGAGTTCCGAGCACCAGCGTGGCTCACACGTGGGCTCACTGGTACCATGCTGGCTGGCACGCAGGGTGACCCGTGTTTGAATCCCATTGTGTCCTTGGTATTTTTATTTACAAAGTTTTTCTTTTGTATTTCGTGCGATAGTGGTTACGAACACCGGTGGCGGAAAACTATGGCGCGCACGTGACCCGCGTCGTGATTTCATAGCAGCTTTCGCTGTGAAATAACTACGTATACAGCCCAATTTCTACAATATATGAAGCACAAAATTAAGGGGTAGAACATCATAGCTGTGCAAATGCACACATTAAGTCGCTAAGCGTACATGTGCGTACACAGGCTGTATATGGTTTCCATTGTGAGTCATTCATATGGCCTTATTCATTAAGGTGAAAATATCAAGTGCCTGACGACTCCCCGGCATCTACAGCAGTGGAACTAGCTGCTTTGCGCACTGCACTTTGTGTGGTCAATCGGGAACCACCGCAACAATGGTCGATTTTCAGCGACTCGAGGGCTGCCCTACAATCTGTGCTCTCAGCGCTGTGTCGCTGGTCGTACGAACAGCTTGTTTTCAAAATTCGATGCCTTCTCCACACTTCACACGAGAAAGGGCATCATGTGACGTTCCAGTGGCTGCTAAGTCACTGCGGCGTCATAAGGAACGAACATGCCGATACTGCCGTGCGGGCAGCCCTTGAAGGAACACGAGAAGAAGCCATACCACTTTCGCGGACCGATGCACCCAGTAATCTTTGACGACTTGCGCGTGAAATCACGTTTTCACTATTGTGCCCCCCAAGCAACGAGACGAATCGTCAACACCACCTCTCCTCTCTGATGGCTCTCCGCATGCCCACTGGGCTCGACCGAAGAGAAGCCACCGTTCTTCATCGCTTATGGCTAGGAGTGGCATTTACAAAATTGTATTCCTTTGTCATAGGAATGGCCGAAAACGCTCTCTGCGATGCCTGTCATTGCGAAGAGACGCTACACCACATCATGTGCGACTGTCAGTTGTATGACAACTAGAGACAGTCACTGGCATCCATTCTTGTGCGCATCGACAACAACCAACTGTCTGTGGACACTATTCTGTCAAGTGCCTGAGAGAAGACAATGCAACAGAAGGCGACAAAAGCTCTGCTGAAATTCCTACGCGACACGGACTTGAACAAGAGGCCGTAACAGCAATGTCACACACCGCGAAAGATAAGACTAGACAATGACTGAGTGTGCGTGCGTGTGCTGCCGAATGTGCTGTGTTTGTCTCTCTTCCCTCTCTGCTCTCTATCTTTCATCTCCCCCATCCCCCTCCGGTGCGCAGGGTAGCCAACCGGCTGCCTATAGGCTGGTTAACCTCCCTGCCGTTCTTTTCCTCCTATTTTTCCTTCCTTCATTCAAAGTTCTTGATAAAAACGAGAAAGTGCACTTACTGCAGCTGCGAAGAAACCATCGCGCACCTTCTGTGTGAGTTTACCCAGTTCAACACGCAAAGACAAGAACTCCCTGCAGCTCTGGATTGACTGGACGATCAGCCTTTGTCGGGACAAAGGACTCTGGGTCATTGGCCGAGCCCATCCTCAGCCTAGAAGGCTTTGAATGCTTTGCTGCGCTTTTTGCGGACAACTGGCCTCAGAGACAGACTTTAGTGTCTTATACTCTTTGATGATGCCTTTCCTCTGTCGCAGTTTTTTTGTGATTTCTTTCTCTCTCTTCGCAACATCTTTTTTAACATCTTTTATTCCTCTCACCTCTTTCTCCAGCACAGGGTAGCCAGGCAGTCTAAGAACTGGTTAACCTCCCTGTCTTTCCACTTAAACTTTCTTCCTCTTCCTCCGAGAAAATGACTAGCGTCCTTCGTGGGTGGCATCAACACGAGTGATGAAAAAAACCACCGCGGGAAGGGGTTCAACATATGACGTCATATATTGTCAGCATATCTGATGTCAAAACGTCCTTATTGCGACATTGCATATCGTTAAATCACATGGTGACTTCATCACACGACAACGTTACTTGGTGAAAAATTGGCTTACAATGCTTCCAATCCTGCAGTTGCTCAGAAACCACTTTAGTTGGAGAAACCTTTTGAAGTGGTGCGCGGTAGGTTCAGTACATCGGCATAGAAGAAAAAAAAAAGAAGGTGCTTTTACCTTTTAGCCCTCAGAGACGAATTCATAAGGGATATTGTGGGTTTCCGACTTAAGAATACATCAAATGCCAAGTGTGGGTTATCTCGTGAGAGATGCGCGTGCTAATAGTTCATAGCTGTTCGAATGAATTGCTTGAAAGGCATGGGCCCGAATTGCCTTGCGGCTTCGACGAGACCAATATCAGGCTTTGGAAGCTCAGCGCTAGTTTTTGTTATAGGTAACATGTGTGTTCATAGCGGCTGCTGGCATCCTAAAATCTTCTTAGCGTAGTGAAGTCAACGTAGATGTTGGAATTTATTGTCTTATACCTATTTTACAAATAAAGCATTTTTATGGAACTCTAAAGAACTCATCCACTCGTTATTTGTCTTTTTTATGCTTTGTTTCGGGAATCTTGAATCGGGCGAAGCGCGGGAACATTTCTGCCTCCGCTACCCCTTCCACTTGCTCAGCGATATCGCATGCTGTATCGCATTCGGTTGTCTCACTCGGTTAGCGTGCCAAGTACGAACGCGGCAAAGATATGGCGTGACATGAACTGAAGCCCCAGCAGGCCTCGTGAATTAGGTCAACCAAGCAATAAGCGAAAAAAGCTCACTCGGGGCATCACATGTTTGGCGCGACTCAGCAGTGTGTTAACCCAGACATTTTCAGTTCGGCGACAGTCTTCGAGGTTTCCTAGTGACTACATGAGAGCACAAGCATTCGGGTCTGTTATTTGAGCAGGTGGCCCCGCCGCGGTGGTCTAGTGGCTAAGGTACTCGGCTGCTGACCCGCAGGTCGCGGGTTCGAATCCCGGCTGCGGCGGCTGCATTTCCGATGGAGGCGGAAATGGTGTAGGCCCGTGTGCTCAGATTTGGGTGCACGTTAAAGAACCCCAGGTGGTCAAAATTTCCAGAGCCCTCCACTACGGCGTCTCTCATAATCATATAGTGGTTTTGGGACGTTAAACCCCACATATCAATTATTTGAGCAGGTGTTCTATTGACATATGTGTGTGAGCAAATTCAGCTGTCTACAAGCCTGACCGGACTAGCATGAGCGAAGTGTGGCTAGACTATTGATAACGAGAGCATGTCAGGTGCTCATAGAATGTTTCAAGAAAGGCTTAAGTTCACGTTTACTTGGCTACAGAGTTTGTTCATCCTTTACTTTTGGCCTGTACTTCAAGCGATGTGAAGCAATCGTAGCCTTCTTCCTGTTCAAGGAAATGTATATAGCGAGTTAGAAGCTTGATGGGTTTTTGCTTCTGATACTGTCAATGAAATACATTCATTGGATTTACTGATGCTTTGAGAAATAGTTGATCAAGGAATGTCACTGGCGCCATCGTTCTGACAAGCGACATTTCTTGCTCAAGGCAATGCCTTGATGAAAAGAAATCACCTATCCGAAACACATTCTCCAGTGGCATTCTCTGTTAAAAGATTCCTCATCGCTTCACGCCGCTATTTTCTCTTTAACTGCTGTCTTGCTCAGTATCTCAATATCTGAAGAAAAATATTTTAGCTGTCATGATAAATGTGATTCAGTCAAGTACGACGCCACCTGCTTGTGAATGTTGACCACTTTTCTGTGAATTTGGATATTCTTGAATGATAGTTTGTTCACTATGTCCGTACTTCAGTTGTGAAATAAAGCTAATGACTCTTGAAATTACGTGTATGTCTTCGCTTTTAGTGCGCCGCGTGTGATTAAAAGAAAGATAAACTTGTTTTATTGTTTTATTATTAGCCTTGTGTTATTGAGAAATCGATCATGTTTTGTTTGCTAACATGCACAACACGCAGACAACATTTCAAAATGGGTAACTAAATTTAACGGCTGGCCGCGTTGCCCGAGCGGCCAGAGGACGTGCAAGAGAGCAAGAACAGATTCCGCTTGCATGCGAAGTGGGAAAGGAATGCTTTCGTGGCAACTCTCCTCCCAATGGTTCGCGTCCTTTCCTTCTATTTGCTGACCTCATCAGTGACGTCATGGAGGAAATGTTTTATTTACGAATTATTTACGGTAGGATACCCCGCAGCCGCCAGGGGTGGAAGCAGCGCTGTCATGGCGAATCACCATGCGAGTGCGCGTTTCATAAAAGGTACAGGCAGATTTCACCCCCGAAAGTATTGTCACACCCTAAAAATATTCCAAGCCATCGCTGTTATTTTGATAAGCGAAATGCTGCAGAGAACTACGGGACAATAAAGAGCCCTTTGGTGGTTTTTACGGCAATCAGTGCGATGAGCAGGCTTGACTTCGGTGTGTGATAGAGCCGTGACCATTTGAGTGTCAGTAGAGAAAGTTACCCAGACACGAGGATTAACTAGCATTAGCAAGAAACCATAAATATAGTCTTGGCACGAAATGAACTGTACCAGTCTTTCCCAAAGTGCATTCTGCAGAGAGAGCCAAGGTTTTGCGGTAAGGGACTCTCGAACAAGTTACGTGAGTGCCCTTGCGTTTATTGCTTACTTTTTTGTTTGTTCAGCTTGCTTGCATAAGTGATCACCACTGCTGATGCAGGCATCACCGGAAGGTATTTTATTTCCTTCGGATCGTGTCTGCGAAAGGCAACCGCTGTTACAGCAAGCCTTTCGGGTATAACAGCACGAGGGTGTCCCCCATATAGCGGTCGACAGCTGCGGTAACCCGACCTCGCGGCCGATAAGAGCGACGTCTCTGCTCTGGCAGCCGCACCCGTCCATGTGAAAAGCCTAGTGAAGAAACTTGCACGGGCGGGCCGTCTTCTTGCTTTACTGAGGAGGAACCACAGAGCGCAGACGGCTGTTCCTAGTGCGATCTGTCGGTGTCATTTGCTGAAGAGAAGCAAGATCGTCCCTATTCGTTTCTCCAGCGTACTGCTCGGCGAGAAGAGTACTTTTAGCGAAGCAAAGTCTCTCTCATAGTATCTATCTATCTATTCATCCATCCATCCATCTATCTAATCTATTCCTCCATCCATCCATCTATCTAATCTATTCATCCATCCATCCATCTATCTAATCTATCCATCCATCCATCCCTATCTAATCTAGTCATCGCATCCATCCATCCATCCATCCATCCACTCCATCCAGCCTATCCATCCATCTAATCCATCCATCCATCGCCATCCATACCAATCCGCCATCCATCCATCCATCCATGCCATGCCATCCATCCATCCATCATCTAATTCCTCTAATCCATCCATCCATCCATCCATCCAGCCATCCATCCATCCATCCATCATCCATCCATCCATCCATCCATCTATCTATCTATCTATCTATTGCATCTATCTTATCTATCTATCTATATCTATCTATCGATCTATCTATCTATCATCTATCTATCTATCTATCTATCTATCTATCTATCTATCTATCTATCTATCTATCTATCTATCTATCTATCTATCTATCTATCTATCTATCTATCTATCTATCTATCTATCTACTATCTATCTATCTATCTATCTATCTATCTATCTATCTATCTATCTATCTATCTATCTATCTATCTATCTATACTATCTATCTATCTATCTATCTATCTACAGCTATCTACTATCTATCTATCTATCTATCTATCTATCATCTATCCGAGGCATTTGACAGCATCAATACATCGACATGCTCATTACATTTACTTAGAAGACAAATAGGATGGATGTCTTCTTCGTCGGGCAATCTTGGGAGAAAGCATAAAGGAACCTATTGGTTTTTGGAAAATAAGTTTAATCGCTGACACTATAAACTCTGTATAACTTCAAGTTTAGGCAAATGCGCTCTTTCATATCAGATTTCGCATGCTATGATGTGGTTAAACTTTTCTCTCTTGTAGCAGTACTTTCTAGGTAACAACGTCCACGAACACTCTGACTTGGCGCCCTGTATCGGAGGTTTCATTCAACAATAAAGTTTTCAAGGTTGAACAAATAAAATTACGTTGTTTCTCCCTCTCCGCACCAATTAAGCCTCATAATTACTTGGACAGCTTTAAGCTAGCAGCTTTCTGATTTCGAAATTCCATCGCTGACGATGTTCGGGGGCCGCGATCGAAAATCAAATTCTTGCTAGGGCCGCGTGAAAACAATAATCTGGGTGATATTCGGACGTTAGTGACATCCAGAGATACATTCCGTGTATGTTTTCAAACAAGCCTGGTGTTTGCGATCGTCCAAGCATATGGACACCTGCTTTCAGGATCTGTCCTCAGTACTTCACCATTAGTACATCTTCTGTACCTGTATATATTCTAGTCAACCCCCAGTCAAAGGCACTGAACTGAACACAACTCAGACAAGCCGTTTCGTAAACGCTTCCACTTCTCAGAGACAGATGGTGCTGCAAAGAGCGTCGCGTATCACGGCGTCAAAACTCCCGGACCCGTTCGCTCTTCCATGACGACTGTAGTGTTCCCTCACTAAGCCAGCCTAATATGCCACAGCGACGCTGCACCCAAAGAGCAAACGCAGCCGACACATGCACGGCAAGATGCATCCGGCATGGTCGCTATTGCAATTTGTGTGTGTAGCGTGCCTACTGCGCATCTTCACTGCTGCGTCGGCTGCTCCATGTCCGCAAGGATGCCTCTGTGTCGGAACGACCGTTCGATGCATGTTCCTCAATTTGGACCACGTTCCCAGGGTTCCAGAGAACACAACCGTTCTGTAAGTTTTTATGCGACCCTGATTCAAGATCATAAAGCATATTTTCGATGCGGCACGAAGGCTGCAAGTTCCACCAAAGGCGACTGTGTCATTTTCATTGTTATTATCATTAAACTAATCGCGAGCTTCTTACTTGTTTCTCTGCAGATATAAGTTGCAAGTATAAAAACAAAATTCTTTTTCATGCCTAAACTTATTTTCACTGTTTCGTTTAACGTACGATTTTGGTTTAACAGAACCCCCAAAAGAAACAGCGACTTGGTTTAGATAGATGAATTAGACTCTGAGACCACTAATTCAATATTTTTCACACATAAGTTACCTATTAGCTGAGAAAATCAAGGATGAAATTTCATTTTAATTTTCGCGCTGGAATCTCCGCGCACGACGTCAAAAATTTTTCACAGCGTATTTTTTGTATTTTCGAGGACAGCGTCATAATGAAATTATCTTAAATTCATATGCTAGACAATTTACCTAATCTCCAGGGCTTAGACGCTGCTTAAGACCCAAGCGCCACCTTAAAAATCTATGACGTCACGATGTTCTGGGGGGAAACTAAAGGTGGCGTTTACACCCTTATATTCTTTTGTGCCTTTCTTGGCTTACCAAGCATTGTGTCGCGGCAAGAGTAGCGTTTTCGGCATTGTGAAATTGTACCTTATTGATACGTGAACATCATCTTTCTATCTCGTGTCTCTTTATTCCCACTCGATAAAGATATCTAATTCAGTTACGAAGAAATGCGTAATGTTTTGGCGCCCTTGTTTTTTAGAAGGTATAGTTAAATCATGCGCAAGGGTTCCCAAATATGTAGTAAGGCCTCACCGTGCAAGTTCTTTTCCAATAAATAGCATAAACTATCAGGTGCTGCTTAGAAAATCGGTTATTTGCTCAGTGTAAAAATACCATGGCTATATAACCATCATCAAGATTGGCATATATGTTTTTATCGATACATACGTTGGTTTTCCTGAAACAGCGCGAGCCTTATGTGGCAGCCTGAAATTTTTATGAATCAACCGCAACTATACTTCCTAAGGCGTGAGTAATGTTTATACGTACAATATAATGAACGCTGTTCAGAAAACTTCAGTCTAGTGAATGTTCGAGAAAACAGTCATTGTGAAGATAATTTTCTAGAGTCCACAAATAATTATAAGCAATTTTTCTCCTTCATCGAATATTGCAATACATCATTAAGCTCCTCCTACTGGCGAATCTCGCCAGCTAATGTCGTCACGACTTCAAATTCAGGTTTGGTTAAAATAGGCCAACAACCGCGAGCGAAAGAGCGTTCCCTTTAGAGCAATGAAACCGAGCTTCTGGAGTGGGCCCTTCTTTTACTTGTAGCACGTGTGGATACAGCATTTGGTAGTCTGGGAGAACCTTGCGGTAACGATAAGATGCGCTGGCACGCAACTTTCGAGTTACATACACTTACGCGAGTAATGTGAATCACTCTGCACAGCCTCACGCGAACGCGTGCTGCGCTGACCGATAAGATGGTCCGACTGCCAAGGCGGAGCTGTTACACCGCGTTCAGTGAAGAACAGTTTCGCATTACGCAGTAGTAACTCAGCACGTGTCCCTACATACGTCATCATGCGACGTTTTTGATGACACTCTTCAATGCTCAAACAAGAACGCTAGCGAGAGAAAGTGACAAGTTTTGGTTGGGCCGTTAGCATGTGAACGGTGACTTGAACCGTCCTGCTCTTCAAAATACTCGTTTCGCCACTCGCAGAGATGTGCAAGTGCTTATCGTGGGTAACCGTATATACTTATACATCAATATATGCACTAATGCGTTCGGTTGTAATGATCACGTTATTAGGCTAGCCGTATATGCAATTACTAGTACGTATATTTGACTCGTGACTGAGGACATTTTCTACTATTATATATATTTACGGGAGATTTAATTACCACTCTGAAACGGCAATGAAACATGATACAGCCCTAAAAGCAGCGCCATTCTATTCTTTTAGCATTTAGGAACTCTTTGCGTTTACTTTCCAAGCTCTGAAATCACCCGCGACGTGTACACTCAACGTAACAATCACATAGAAGTAACCGTTTAACTCACAAAAGCAGAGCGTGCAACTTCTCAGTTGACAGAAAACGCCAAAGTAGGTGTGCTATCCGTCGAAATCATCAAAACTCTTACAGTGTGGACATTCGGAAGCCAACAATACTAACTTCAAGCAAGGCAGAAAGAAGTTACGGCAGAATAAACGCATCCGAAAGAGGATGCGTTTATTCTGAATCACAAGTTCAAAGCCGCACCAGTTTTTTGTTTTTATATGCAAATATGAAGTTTTAAACAGGTAATAAAAGGCCAGGTCATGTGAAGTTATAAAGTGATAGGCGGCCAGGTGGTATTTGACAGTGCTAACAAAGTGCAGCAGAACCCCCTAAATAGAGAGAGCGCAGCAGCCTAGCATGCAATGACAAAATTTGATTCGAATATAAATTTTGGACCATTCCCAATAGTATATTTACTTAAAACACGTAAGTAAAGAATCGCTAGAAAATAAAAAAAATAAAAGAAAAGAAAAGGTCTGCGGTGCGGCTTCCCAGGCGACCACCTTCCGGTATTTCACTCCCAAGTCAGAGCAGGATTGGCCACCCTGGCGCAGTACTTGGCCTCTACTTCACATTAATACAGCAATTAACCCTTGGCCCCATTCTCCAGCGGCTGCGAAGCAACTGTTCAATGCGGCGATCAAACCTGTGACTTAGCGGAGGGTGCTAAAAATCTCTGGGTCTGGACAGGCTGCCACTGGAATCTGAACTAGGCTATAGTTCAACGCTAGAACGCTATTTAGTGAGGCTAGCCTAGCTGTGCTATTCTAGAAATTATGGGGTGTTAAATGGAATGTAATAGGGCTCAACGAAGTTAAGAAGACACGTGAGGCTTATATATATATATATATATATTATATATATATATATATATATATATATATATATATATATATATATATATATATACAGTGCTGAAGAACGGACACGTCCAAAGCTACCGTGAATTATTAAACAGAAAAGAACTAGGGGCGTGGTTTCTCACAGAGAAAACTATCGCTGGCAACACATAAGAATAATATTTCATCAGTAAGAGAGTTGAAAGTATCGTAATTATGTTAAACAAAAAGGTGCAAGATGGGGCTGGTACAGGCCTACGCACCTACATTGAGCCGTGGTGACCATTTAGTTCCACGCTTCTACAAAGACGTAGAGTCAGCAATTAAGGAAGACACGATACATTATTGTGACGGGCGACTTTAATACCAAAGTAGGCGAGCAACAGGCCGGATATCATTAAGTGGGGGAATATGGCATTGCTTCTGGAAATGTTAAAGGGGAGTTATTAGTAGAGTTCACGGAACGTAAGAATTTACAGATCTTCAATACCTTCTTCAAAAAACGGCCTACTCCTAAGTGGACTTGGCGAAGTTTTAATGTTGAAGCTAAAACATAAATATACTTCATTCTGTCTACACAACCAGGCATTGTATAGAATGTAGAATTATTTCTACATTTTATGTAGAATAGTAAGAGTTGATAGAATAGTAAGAGCCATAGAATAGTAAGAGTTGATATTCACGTAGATTTAAAAAGCAAATGCACGAACTGGTACGGAAGAAGCCATTTGATGAGCTAGCGGTGGGAGGGAAAGTAGAGTAATTCAGGGTTTTGCTTCAGAATAGATTCGCGGCTCTAAATGACTTAACCGACGTTAGCGTTGACACAACAAATGATAATTTTACTAGTATCATCAAAGAATCTACAATGAAAGTCTGAGGTACCGTTACTAGACAGGACACATGCAAACTATCTCAGAAAAAAAATCCATTGAAAGACTACAAACAATGAAAGCCTCAAATTCAACCGCCGAAATTGAGCTAGTGGAGCTTTTGAAGTTAGTCAATAGGCGTATGGTAGCCGACATCAGAAAGTATATACCAGAGAGAATCGAGCAGGCTGTAAAAACTGGCAAAAGCCTAAAAGCTGCGATGGCAAACTTGTTCATAAGCAAAAAAAAAAATCAGATGTATGCATTACAAACAAGAAAGGCAATGTCATAACCAATATGAATAGGATAGCTGAGTTGATGAAGGCGTTTTACAGAGAGCTGTATTGAAGCCGAAACAAGCAGGATGATATCGTAAGAAGCAACAGCAGGCCAGAGGAATCCGACATACTATCAGTAACGACAGGGGAAGTAAGAAAAGATTTAGAAGGAATGCAAAGAGGCAAAGCCGCTGGTGAGAGTAGGTAACAACGAACCTAACGAAAGATGACGAAGAAGTTGTATTAAAAAAAGTGTCCAGCTTAATACGAAATGTCTCTTGACGGGAAAGGTACCAGAATCTTGGAAAAACGCCAACATCATCCTAATTCCTACGAAAGAAGACATCAAGGACTAGCAGAATTACAGGCTGATCAGCTTACTGCCCGTTCTCTACACATCATTCACGAAAATACTAGCTAATAAAATTAAGGCGACTTTAGAGTTCGATCAACCAAAGGACCAAGCAGGATTTTGTACAGGTTACTCCCCAATAGTCCATATTCATACTATCAATCACGTGATAGAAATATGCGCGGAACACAACCAACCCTAATACACAGCCTTCATTGACTACGAAAAGGCGTTCGGCTCAGTCGAGACATCAGCAGTGACGCAGGCACTACAGAATCAAAGACAAACTTGGTATGAAGAAAGGCAGGGGGGTTAACAGGAAAGCAAGTATCTGGTTTGCTGCCCTGGTATTGATGAACCCTATGCATGAACATACCGGAACCGTCAGACACTCAGGATAACCAAGCGTCTACACCTTTCACCTCGGCAAAGCCAAAGGCACAACAGCAACGTGCACCGAAAACAAGTGATGTGGATATGGTTATGTCGATGCTCTTCCTTGCTTTGAAGGCTATCCTGCGTGCATTTCCACAGGCCAATGACCTACCAGAGTGAGCGCAGTCCTTTCATTACAGCCTCTAGCTGTACAACAAAAAATTGTTGTACAGCAAAATGGCTCTACAAATGAACAACTGTTTCCGCAACACAGCTGTGTTTCAGTGGAATGTCAATGGCCTTAGGTCCAAAAGCGCAGACTTTAGGAATCTGGTTGCTCAGTATAACTTCCCCGTTCTGTGTCTAAATGAAACTGACGTTGGCCTTGACTTTAGGATTTCTAACTATGTCACATATGCATCAAGAAGAAATCCAGGCTGGAGCAGGGCAATGTTATCCGTACGGCGCGACATACCCTTTTTTGTTTTATACTCGTCGGACTCGGACGTGCCAGAATTTGTAGGGTGCAAAATTCAATTCCAGAAACTTACCATCACCGTAATTTGTGTTTATTTGCAACCATCGACATGCATCTCCGAATCATCTCTGGTTCATTGATTGGGTGAAACCCAGGGACCTGCCCTCATCTGTGGGCATTCCAATGCGTACAATACCACGTGGGGCAGTACTCATACCGATTCCCGTGGGAGAACACTCGAAAAAGCAATTGATCGATGTGGTCTTGTTTAACTGAATGATGGATCACTAACGTTTTTAAGAGGTTATAATTATGCCAGCTGTCTAGATTTGGCTATAGCCTCTCCTGACATTGCACGAGATATGAACTGGTGTACAGACCTCGAAACATGAGGGAGTGATGATTACCCAGTTCTTATGAAACACCCAAGAATGCAAGTGCAAACGACCACATTGATTTCAAAGCTAACTGACTGGAAACTATTTCGTGAACATACTGGACGTGACTTTATGGGAGTCAATGAATTGGATACATTTATGTCCTGCATTAAAAGCAGTTACTCCCGTGCGACAAGGTTTACAACTGCTCCAGCAGGCCATTCCAGTGTAGATGAAGACTATGAGCGCCTACGAGCTATTCAAGGCGAGCAGAACGTCGCTATCGCCGCACTGGTAGGCTTGAAGATTATAAGAAGAGTCAGGCCACACACATCCAATCTAACCGACACATGGAAAAGTTAGGTCGGAAAAAATGGCATGATTTCTGCAATTCATTGACCCCATTTACTTCACTTCCGAAAATCTGGCAAACAATCACTGCTCTAAGTCAGCCAGTATCCCAGCGAAACCCATTCAGAGCATTGGCCATATCTCTTGGATTATCCGAACGTAATGTTTCTAATAAGTTTTGCACAATGCTGACTGGAACTGGGCAATTGGTTCACAACACTACTGCACTGCCTAGTTCTGTAGAGCAGCAAAATCCAAGATGCATACATTTTATCATATGCTCAACTGGATAACACGTATTCTCTACTAGAGTTGCGTACTGCTCTATCACTAACCCGCGTAAGAACGGCAACCGGTCCCGACAACGTATCGTACAGCGTTGTGAAAAATCTAGGACCCAACGGCATGCCAGTTTTTCTACGGATATATAATGACATGTGGACGAAGGCGTACGTTCCAATGTGTTGGAAGCTCACGAGAATTGTTCCACCACTGAAATCCGGTAAATCACCACTTTCGCTTGACTCATTCCGACCAGTCAGCCTCACTAGCTGTGTATCTAAAGTAATGGAAAAAATGGTTGACAGAAGATTAGAATGGTGGATTGAAGCTAACAACTCTCTTCAAGAACAGATGGCTGGCTTCAGACGATGGCGATGCACCATGGACTGCGTCTTCGACCTCGTTACATTTGTAGAACATGAGATAGCTGTGGAAACATGGCTGTTGCGGCGTTCATAGATATTAAGAAGGCGTTCGACTCTGTGAGCCACCTTTCTGTACTGCACGGGCTTACCTCACTATAGGGGTTCATGGTCGTATCCTTCAATGGATCGCCAGATTCCTATGTAACAGACGAATATGCATTTTAACCAATAATGGAGACACTGATCACTTCAACATGAGCAGAGGCGTACCCCAAGGCAGCGTTCTAAGTCCGCTTCTTTTCAATGCTGCAATGGCAGGTTTTCCGAAAGTACTGCCCAAAGCCTTGAACATATCTATGTATGCAGACGACATATGCATATGGACGTCTCACAAATCACTGGAAGTGATCGAACATCGGCTTCAACAAGGACTAAACGCAATAAGTGATTACCTCAAAGAGTGAGGCATGCGGATTTCTCACGCCAGATCTGTAATTCTGCCATTCACGAGATAAAGAGTGAAAAACTTGAAGCTTTTTGTGGATGGACAAAGAATCGAAATCGCACGAAAGCATCGCTTCCTTAGCGTTACCTTAGATAGCCAACTCAGATGGAGTCAGCATATTGCTGATCTAGAAAATCAAGTGAACAGCACCATTAATGTTATACGTCACATCGCGGGAACAAAATAAGACGGTACATCAGCGTCTCTCCTCCACGTCCATTGTACACTAATCCGACAGAAAATTGCCTACTCTGCGCCAGTTCTCCAGACGTCGCTACACCGACTTCAGCTGTTACAAGCACGAAGCTTACGCATATGTCTGGGGGTTCCACGGGCAACATCAAGTTCTTTGTCACTGGCAGAGGCAAGAGAACCCAACTTTATAGTAATTAGAAAGGTGGAGACATGTCGGCACCTCTTTCGTCTAGTCACGCAACACCCTTCCTATCTGCTCAGATCCAACATCGGGAACCGTGCTGGAGCGCAAATACGCCATGTGTACACAGTACATTTCCCGGCTTCCTGTGTCGACACATTGGCCACTAGACCAAGACTACCCTCCATGGCTGCTTGAGCTACCAACTATTGAAACGTCAATAGAAGGACTTCGCAGCACACATGAAGTGTTAACCGTAGCCGCTCAGCCGTTGGCATCACATCATCTGTTTGACAGGTACCAAGGATACACTCACGTGTACACTGACGGCTCCGTCACCAAAGAGACAGCGACATCAGCATTCATAGTTTCGGAATTGCACGAAGAATATGCATGTCGGTTGGGCTACCTCTCTTCTTCAACAACGTCGGAGCTCGTAGCGATTTTGCTAGCCATAAGCTTTATTAAACTGTCAACGACACCAAGAAAATGGGTGGTAATTACAGACTCTCTGGCAGCACTGGCATGTGTGGAAAGTGCCACTTCAAGACACATTGATGTGCGTATAGTATACGCTATATTAAAAGAGCTCTCAGAAGCTACGAAGTCGAATCATGGAGTGGCATTTCAGTGGGTTCCCAGTAACTGCGGAATTAAGGGAAATGAAATGACGGATGAGTTGGCGAATACCGCTCATAATTCTACGCAAACGTGCCTCATTCTGGTATCTCAATATGATGTAAATAGAATTTTAAGAACAGCAAAATGTGAATTATGCCTGTCTACCTGGTTCACAGACAAAACAAAGGAATCGATTCTATATTCTGTTGATCCTAATCTTGAATACCAATTAGACCGTGACCTCCCAAGACGTATCGACACACTCATTGATCGCCTACGACTCGGAACTGCTTACAAAAAGCATTTCCTACTTCGTATTCATCGTGCAACATCATCGGCCACGACAACGAGGATATCTGTCACCTCTTGCTCGACTGTCCGAAACACGACGCACACCGAAGGCGACTAGAACAAGAACTGAATAGGTTAGATCCTGAGCGACCATTCGGGTTGAATAAAATACTAGGTCCATGGCCATCCAAAACAAACGGCAAAACAATGAAGGTGGTGCAACAGTTCTTCGAAGAAACGAAGATTTGTGACGAATACTGAGCGGACAAAAGTTAAAAGTGAGCGTGTCGTCTACGTGTTTGTTCTGCCCATATAGGAGAACTTTTGCTCTCACCCATGTAGGACTGTATATATGTATATATGCTATTGTTTTTTTATATTTTTATTTCTACCAATTAAGTGGAAAAGGGTAGCCGTCGCCAAGTAACGGTGACAAAAACTCCTTCGTTTATTTGCTATTTCAATAAAAAAAACATACCGGAAAAAATCTACAGCTGATTCACAGCCATCATAGTTCTCCATAAAGAAGGCGGCAAAATTCCCATAAAGAAGGGCGTAAGGCAGGATGACATGATCTCACAAATGCTATTCACCGCGTGTTGACAGGAAGATTTTAGGGCCCTATTGGGAAGAGATAGGGATAAGGGTTACTGGAGAGTACCTTAGTAAGCTGTGGTTCGCTAATGATATTGCCTTGATGAGTAACTCAGGGGATAAATTACAGGTCATGATTACTGAACTGAACATGCAAAGCAGAGGAGTAGGTCCGAAAATTATTGTGCATAAAAGTAAAGCAATGTGCAACAGTCTTGGCAGGAAAAAGAACTTTGTGATAGGTTGAGAGACGCCAGAAGTTGAACAGGAATATGTCTACTTAAGAGAGGTAGTTACCGCGGTGCCAAACCATTAAAGGGAAAAAATTTTAAGAACAAAGATAAAGTGGACCGCATTCGGCCAGTGTGCTGAAGTATTGAAAGGTAATC
Source organism: Rhipicephalus microplus (assembly GCF_013339725.1). Taxonomy (NCBI): domain Eukaryota; kingdom Metazoa; phylum Arthropoda; class Arachnida; order Ixodida; family Ixodidae; genus Rhipicephalus; species Rhipicephalus microplus. The sequence goes on from NW_023613872.1 coordinate 33,119, forward strand.
TACCACTAACCCTCAAGAGGAAGGTATATAACAGCTGTATCTTGCCGGTACGTACCTACAGAGCAGAAACCTTGAAGCTTACAAAGAGGGTTCCCCTTAAATTGAGGACGACGAAGTGAGTGATGGAAAGAAAAATGATAGGTGTTACTGCAAGGGACAAGAAGAGTGCAGTGTGGGTCAGGGAAGAAACAGGGGCTAAGGGTGTCATAGTTGAAATCAAGAAGAAAAAATGAACATGGGCCGGGCACGCAGCACGTAGGCAGGATGACCGCTAGACATTGAGGGTAACTGACTTGATTTCGTGAAAAGGCACGAAGGGGAGACAGAAGGTTAGGTGGGCCGATGAGATTATCTCCACTGAGTGGATGATGGTGAGGTGGGTGAAGCTGTGGAGGTTTTTCGATGATACCATGAGCCCTCCGAGAAGCAGCATCCTGGTCCACCCGGCGCCGCGCACGTTTCACCACCGCTTCTCGCTTTCGCACACCGGGGTCCGTTGCTCATTGAGCCCGTTTCGCAGCTGGTTCCTTGGCGTGCACTGTATCGGGATCTGCCCGGCGCCGCGCTCGCTTGACGGCAGCCTCTCGAGCCACCATGCAAGATCCAACACGTACGGCGACGATCAGAGAACGAGAGATAATGGGCACTCCGGCACTGCCCCGCGCATCCCGCACAACAGCCAATTGGAAAGCAGCAGCACATGCATTGCCATCTAGTGTCTATCGACCTAACCACCAATTGCACACATCTCTATGAGACTGCGTCATCTATAAAACTAGACGAGAAATGGTTATGACGGCATAGAATGCGAACAGCGCCATCTAGAATATCATCACCCGACTGTTCGGCATGCATTTCGATGGGACAGTGTCATCTATTGTATGGTAACAGAAACGCTACTGGGTACGCTGGAGTAACGAAGGATTGTCCTAGACAATAAGGAACTTCACCCCTTAAAGATCGCGGGGATGCTGCCGCCACCGCTGCTGCTGCCGCTGCTGCTGCCGCCGCTGCCGCCGCTGCTGCTGCTGATGATGATCTGTTCTTTTCTGTAATTATTTATTGCTGTGGGAGTACTGGGGTATATTATATAGCACATTGGCTGCTTCTTTTTTATATTGTGTGCAGCAAGAACTATGGCTACCTTAAAACAGGTCTAGAAATCAAATAGCCAACTAAAACAATGAAGTGAAACAAGACTGCAATAGACATAACTGAAATAGACACTTCCTTTTCTTTACTGTGAATGTTATTACAACTGAAGTCAATGTTTGTGAAGTCGCCAGTAAACAATGAACTATGCACAGTTGACTCGACTGTTATGTTGGTACATTGTTTGCGTTTTCTCATTTTTATTTATATTGTATGACTTTTAGATGTGAAGCGCCTTAGGGTCGAGTTGAATCGGGTGTGTGGCGTGACCACCCTTAGAGCGCATGCTCCCCTTCCCCTGCTACGCTTCCCCCTCTCTTCTGAGTCACTGGTGAAGGCAACGAACTGCCTCCTTTCCAGTGCGGCGTCCACACCTCCACTACGCATGTGCATACCACTGCCCCCCTCTCTCCTGTCCTACGCTCCCCGCTCCTACACTTACCGTGGAAACGCGTTCCACTTTTTCTTGAGACAGAACCTGTCTGCTTCGTTAGTAGCCGTTGAATGTCAGCCCCCTCTCACGTGAGCGCAAGGAAAAGGAAGGGCAAGTGACCACCCTTACAGCGCTTATGCGCACCCTGCTCCCGCTCTTGCTCCTCTCATACGTTCACTCCTCTCTTCTGAGTCGCCGGAGAAGGCAACGAAACACCTCAGCAGCTCCGCATCCACACCTCTACTGCGCATGTACATCCACTTGCCCCCCCCCCCCCTCTCTCTCTCTCTCCTCTTCGTTCCCCCCTCCTAAGTTCCCCGTGGAACGCGGTTCACGTTTTGGTGAGACAGAGCGCGTCTGCTTTGTTTGTATTTACTGCGTAGCCGTTGGTAGCCCTCATTCGCGCGGTGTGCACCAATCGTGCAACTTTGCTTTCAGTCATGGGCTCCTTGAGCGGGAAATGGGGTAATTTTTGGTTACTTATTAACGTAATCATTATTTTATCATGTGGACATGACACGGTGTAATAGTGTCACTGGAATACTTTTCCATTAGTCTTTCCGAAATACGCTTGTATAACAGTACACAAAAGAATATGCGCTACATGAATATCGAATTTCTGCCTAATATCTCTTTATTCATTATCATGACATAATTTTCCCAGTTTAGGGCTTTTAAAAGCTATTACTGTAAATAATGGCATTTCGGCCGTAATTTTTGTACATTTGGCAGTGGATGAACTAGCATGATAGTATACGTGTGACGAAGTTTTTTTTTTTTTGCGCTTTGCTGTAGGTTGATATTCTAATTATTCCAAGGGAGCCATGTTTTCAAATTGCTGATTTTTTACGCACGCATGCAGCTGCCGCTCCGAAAGGGTAATTGCAGAAGCCGTTTCTAAGCGGCGGAGGCACACAAACTTGACCGAGACCTTGTGTACAGCTTTTCGAAATCAAGACGAGCCAATCCTTGACATTGAAACGACCAGGCCACGAAGAAGTGCGCCGACCATTATCGTTCAGCTATAAACAGGCAAAACGAGACAAAAACGCGCTGAGAAATAATCTAAGGCCTTGGAAGTAGCATCTCGACTAATGGCAACAGGGAGCGTTGGGTGTTTCAGCAGCGACGACACACAATCTAGTCGCCTTCAAGAAGTCATCGCAATGAAAAAATGAAAATAATCGCCTCTATATAGCGTCGCGTGTACGGCAGCTTGTGCCAGAGTTTCAAAAAGAGCGAGGTCTGTAATTGCTAGAGGTGAGTCACCCGTATCAACACAAAGCACGTGACGTCGACAGCCTTGATTGGATGTTGCAAGTTTGCTACGCAGTGTGTTTTGTTTCTATTCCCTGGCTTAACAGTTGAGCGACTTCAATTCAAAGTGTATTTTGACGACAGTCATAAGGAGATTTCTACGAGTAGGATACTGAAAATTTAGCAAGCCATCCTTTAGGTGCTATTTAATATTTGCAATATTATATACAATGTAAATATTTATTAGTTTACGTATTTATTGACAAGATAAAGCGAAATGTGTGATTCGTAACATTTGACAAAGATTACAGATACAAACAAAATGCACTTTTGACATATGTTAGACCGAATAAGCTCAGTGCATGATAGTTTTATGGAGGTGTGTCTGTTCTATATGCCCTTATAGGTGTGGAAATGGAATGCTCAAAGCGCATAGAATGGATTGCGCACCCCGTACACTTTATGGGCGCATCGCATTTAGCTGATCTCTAAGAATAAATTTTCGTGCTCATTGCGTTTGAAGGTAAACTGCTGGGTGCAAACGAAGATAAGGACACAAAAAAACGTGAGACAGGGACGAGTGCAAACTTTTAACTGAACTTCATAATCGTCACTCTTCGAACGTATACTCACGGAAACGACATAGGCCCGTATTCACAAACCTATCTCATCCTTTCCTCGAGTTTTCCTTTTCGGTTTCAAGCCTTTATTGCACATGATGAAAAAAATGGGGCAGTATTCGTGAACCAGTCATGTCCCTATCTCACACCTTGTTACCATTTTCGTGCCTTCATGACGTATGCAGAGAGTACAGGAAGTTGAGGTAAACGTGAGGTAAAGCCGAGGTTGCTTTTTGAACACAGGCCATAGTCACGTCCTCAAAAGGTCAAAACCAAACAGCTTATACAAAGACACGCAAAACATCACGCTCAGTATCAAATAAAGAAACAGACGTGTCGCTAACACAAGCATTGCCTCTTGCAAATATATAACAGCTATCAGTTCGCGGGTGTTCTGTGAAGGGCAATGCAAGAAAACACGAGCTTTCACTTGTAAATAACGGGAACGTGCATTTGCCCGCACGTTGCCAAGCTCGCATGTGCTCACGGATTTTCTGAGAGGTTGAGATTTTGGGTAGGAGAGGTAATACCGCAGCCCGCGAACTGATGGAAGCCTTTCATATATCTGCAAGAGCCAATGCTTGTGTTAGCGACACTTATGTTTCTCCATGTGATAGTCAGCGTAATTTTTTCGTGCCTTCTTGCGTGACTATGTGGCTTTTGTAGTTTACTAAGTATGTAGCAACTTGCCCAAAAAGCAACTTCCATGTAAGCTGTTTGGCTTTGACCATGTGAGCAATTGGCTGTCTTTTCCGTGAGTATATATTTGAAGGGCGTCAATTAATAAAATTCAGTTGTAGCTAGCGCTTGTTCTTCTCCCATCTCTTAGGTGTCCTCCTGTTTGCTAGCGAACACCAGTTTACCTTGAAATTTGAACCTACTCGCCCAGCTACAAGTTTTTCAGAATCACCAATTGCGTTTGTATTGACTTTTTCGCATCTTTTTTTCATAAATGCTCGTCTCGTAAACAACCAAGTGACCTGCGCTTCAACCAAATACAGCGCATACCGGCGAACGCATTTCAAGACCTACCCAACCTGGACACCCTGTAAGTATCGGCAGCATGTCCTACCCATCACTACGTGATTGGCCCTTCCTAACTGTGCATGAATGACCTCATAAATATGGATTCATATCTACATAAAATAGAACGCACTTTTCACCCCGCCTCTTCTGACAAAATGTATACGCACAAATAATTAAATTGTGTTAGCGATATTCGATGCCTGTCATGAACACTTATTTTGTCTTTAGTAAGGTATACTACAGTATTCCGTTATTGGCCCATAAGTACATAAACCCGGGATGTAAACTAATAAAGCACGTGCCCATTACGATGGAAACGCCATCAGCGAGCTATTTCTCCTCACAACAAGTGGCAGAGCTAGAGCTACTGTATATATTCTGTATTTCTTGTTTTTCTTGTAGTATTTATATTTCTATTTCTCGCATGCCTTTCCTTGACTTTGCAATAGTTTTTTTTTTAGATTTTACTTTCGTGCTTTTCTCACGTTTTTAGATATCCCTTTTTTGTACATCTTACTTTGACGCAACACTTTGTAACAGTTTCCAGATTTTTCACTCGCTGCATTATATTCCTGCGGAGTTATGCTTCACTTATGCTGCACAGTTTACCATTGTTGCCTGTAACCTACTCCTCTCAGTAATGCCCTGTTTGACCCTGAGGGTACAATGATTGAAATAAAATGAAATATGTTGAATTATTATATGTTGAACAACACTACAATGTGTACCTAGTGCATAATTCCAATGTCTGAACTAGTTTCGTGTGTTGTGTCACGAACTGTGTGAGATGTTCTTTCTTGCGTCGTATACCGCACGCCTGTAATAACCCAAACGTGTGCAAATGTGCATGACTCATGTGCAGGATGCTGGACAGCAACCAGTTGCAGATTGTTGAAAACCAGGCCTTCGAGAAGCTCAGGAACTTGAGACACTTGTGAGTATCTATAATAATAATAATAAAAATATATGGGTTATTTGAATACCATTTTCAATGCGTTTGCAAGCAAGTACCAATGAACCAATGTGGAGGTGAAATTTCCCTCTTCTAGCCCACGTGTAAGACAATCTAGTACTCTTGATCACTGTTGTGAAAATTCCGGAATAGATTCTCCTTGTGCTCCCGGCGCCACCTATGCCTAGCGAGTGCAACTACACTGCGAGGCTCTTTGCCCGTAACGATCAGCGACCGCGGTGTGGCGGCACTTTCGGATGCATAAGTGTTGCGTTAAGTATCGATCGAGGGCGCCACAAGTACAAGCCAATGAAGGCTCCCCTAAAATGAAACTAGATTCAATGAATTGAAACTTAGCAATGACGACAAGCTACCCAGCATTTGCAATATGTTCACATCCCCCCAAGCACTTGTGTTAAATATTCAAACACGTCAATTCTCTCAGCTTTGCTCAATTCTTCGGACTATATTCCTACAAATACCTCACAGTTGTCGGATGGAGCGATGCCAAATTACGATACGAAACCTTGCTGTATATTTGCTTGGCGTCGATTGTTCTCTTTAAGCTGCTTACGTTCTCAGTGAGTTCATTTTCAGCAAAGCATGTCTCCTAAACCGCCATAGGAATTGAACGCCATTGCAATTTAGTCGAGGAACCACATACGTCTGCACACCGATGTTCACGTGTAAACACACACGACACCGTCTAGCTGTTGATTTCAACGTGCCTCTGTAACAACTGCGTCCATGACATTTTTCCGAGACTAAACAAATTAAATATTTATATACAAACTTCGATTTGTTCGCAACATGTCAAGAAGCTCGAGTATAAACCTTTGCTTTCGTCACTCAGCTATGACGTCATGTAACTGTTGTGAAAGTTTCAAAAAAAGCTTTCCCTACAATGCCCCTACATTCTCCTTTAGAGTTACTGTATATGGCGCACCAAAGGGAGTCATATAAGGAGCCATATACAGTAACTATATCCTCCTTGGGCTTCCCGCGCCACCTGAACGTAGCGAGTGAAACTACACAGCGGGGCTCCTTGGCCGCAGTGATCAGTGACCCGTGTGGCCGTTACACTGTCGGATGCCAAAAGATGTCGCGTTGAACACTGATAGAGGGCGCCACAAGTACACCTTGATCGACGCGTCTTAATACAGACACAGGCCCACGGAGGAAGGAAAACGTGCACAGGCCCAAGCATTGTATAGGCGTTGGTGTGAAACAGGGGCATAGCCCGGTGTGTGTACAGGAAGGAGCGGAGGGGGATAACCATACTCTCTGTCGGATCAGATGTGCGTTGTTATGTGAGCGTCGCTACGCGGAATCGAAACTTTTCGGAGGGCCGGAAGGCGGGCAGTATAACAACGCAAAACCCCTTTGCTAGGCCTACAGCGTGCATGATGTTGCACTATACACAGCGTTTTGCAGATGGCGCTTCTTTCTTTTTTGCGCATGAGAAGAAGCAGATAAAACTTCGCGCATGAGAAGATGCGAACAACAACGAAGGAAAGAAAAAAAAAAGAACAACAAAAAAACAAACAAAAAAGCCTGTTGAGACGTAACAAATACTTTGAACTAAAGCAAAAAAAAAAAGATCTAACTTCGTTTGATGAAGACGTAGAGATAGGACGTTCAATGAAAGAATAAGGAATAACTTCACCACACGAATATAATAATATATGGCACCAAGAGATATATCAATGAACAGGAGTAAAGCTGAAGGCTACGGTGTTAGAAGCGATCAGGTAAATCATTAAGGCCCCCTCCGCACATCTGACACTCTCCATACCTTGCACAAATGAGCAACAATGAAAAACCAACATCCATAAACTCAGCTAGAGGTGCTTCGGATGTCTTCTTGCTTGCCGTTCTCGTGCTGTTCAAGGAAATTAAAAACAGGAAGCACACGAAAAATAAAACAGAGATAAAAAAGGGGCGCATAGAATGTTGAATTGAATAGAAACGAATAGAAGATAAAAAAGAGAAAAAAAAATTGAGGAGGCGAGAAGGAGAAAGCTGAAGAGAAACAAAAAATGCTGTCCGAATCCAGAGTTTCTTCAGGTTTAGCACCACAATTGGAAAGCTGCCCTAATTTTTCATTTAAATTCTGCTGAAAGCTTCAGTGCCTTCGATCTGCACCTAAGCAGCATGAAAAAGGAAATTTTGATGAAAGCGCCCTCTGAACACGCTGTGTATACTCCACGCTAAAAAGGCGACGAAATCGCAGAGAGCAAGACGCCACAACACCGAACAGATCACCGAAGTCCTGGCCTTGACTTTCTTTGTCACACATCGCAATCGGAAGATGCAAAACAACTCTCACTCGTGCTCTAAGAAGACTCAGGAACAGTCAAGGTGTAACTTGACAGCTCAAAACAAATATTAAAACAGAAATTAAACGAAAGGGTGACCGCCATATCTGTGCCACTATATCCCCTGCTAATAAATAAGCTTAAGTCTTAACAGGCACAGTGACGGGAGGAGGAGGAAGTATCCCATGGTCGCAACAAACAGTCGAAGCAACGTATAAGTTGCCTGCCTCCTTTCGATGTCCCCAAAGCTAACCACGAAAGGACTCACTTGTCGTGAGTTCGTTCGCTATGGGTTCCCACATGAAAACCCTAAGCTGTAGCTCCGGTCTTTATCCGCACTTCATCGACGCGAAGCTTCGCTTCGTTGCCGGTATTGTTTCAGGGTTGCCTTCAGAGAGGCATACTCAACATTTATATTTCTGACAAGTCTCCGCGATACGACATTATGCTCTATAGGTACGCGCGATCACATAAAATGCTACCAATTTTATTTATTACTTTTACCTGAAGCAGGGAAGACGCTAGAGCCTGCCTATGTCTTATGATTAGAAACTTACTTCTTAGTTCAACGTACACTTACACTACTTTCTCCTAAGCGCTGTTCTACTTGACCCGTCACTGATGCTCTTTTTTGTAACTTTTTATTAAACGTTATATGAATGAAAATCAAGCATACTGATAAGAAACAAAAGGCCGGCATTGCAAAACTTGCTTTCCCCCCGTGACTGTTTAAGATTTACTTCATTGCTAACACCGCCACACACACACACACACACACACACACACACACACACACACACACACACACACACACAACACACACACACACCACATATATATTATATATATATATATATATATATATATAGATATATTATATATATATATATATATATATATATATTATATATATAATATATACTGATGTCGTACTGATGTCGTACTGATGTCGCTATAACGATAAGAGGTGACCACTGTGTCCATGTTACTTTACGCATTGCATCTTCACACTAAATGTATTTTGCCTTTTTGTATAATCATGTCGAACCACTTCCGATTGCTATTGCGCATGTCCCAAAACTGTTTTAGAAATGTATATAATGGCTACGAAAGCTGCATTACATGAAGGCTGGCCCACCAGCCGAAACGTATGTGATTAATAAAAGTGTTTCCCTCGTTAGTCGTGCTTTTTCGCTTCCGTATATATACATATATATATATTGAAGATAATGATGTATGTTGCTTATTACGCTGAAAAGCGTCTTCAGGATACGAGCACTACCGGTACTCTAACCCTTTCTTTCAACTGCGTTACTTTCACTTCAGGTTCCTCTCGAAGAACAGAATCAGGCGCATCGAAGATGACGCGTTTTCAGGACTGCAACAGCTTGAACAATTGTAAGTTACCTGGACTTTTCGTTCAGTTGAAATGTCTTTTTTTCCCTTACAAATTGTGCAGAATTATGAGAAAGAGCCTGTGTGTTTAGAAAAGGGGGTTATTTATTCAGAGTACCTCTGTTTAGAACAAAAGTTTTCGTACTGAACTGTGGGAGAGCAATGAGCCATTTATTCCTTAACCAGGAAATAACACCACAGACCTGCGGAGATGGCGTCAAGAAAATGTTTTTAACCATCTAAAGTACGTGGTACTCGACTATCAAAGAGCGGTAAGCCGTTCCATTGATGTGAATGAAGCAAGGAATTCTGTATAGAAAAAGCGCTTAATAATTTAGAGTACTTAGCACTCTACTATGGTGGAGCAAATGCCTTCGCACGATATCCACAGACTTTAGACATGAAGAAGGCCGTCACTAAGTTGAGCTCAAGTTGTTTAGAAAAAAAGTGGCAACAATTTAGAGTACTTGGTACTCTATTATTGGGGAGGGCCCGCCAAGTATTATCGAAGCCTTGCGATACAATTATGAGGAAGTAGGAAGGCGGCAGAACAAAATTTACAACTTGATGAAACCCAATGTTCAACATCAAGCGGTCGTAAATCAGCTGTTGAAGGCTTCAGAAAGGAAGCAGAAAATTTGAGTTCTAGTGAGGTATCGAAGGGGATCGAAAGTAATTTGGGAGCAGATAAACCTAGAGCCTAGCTTAAGTGAAGGAGGACCTGAGAAAGAGGACCTGAGAAAGATTGGTTCCGAGTTTGAAGACGTGTTTTCGGACCGCCCCGGAAACATGAGGGTGATCGAACACGATATCGAGCTAAGCGGTGAGGAGTCAATCAGTAGCAAGCCGTATCGTTGTTCCCCTGTGCAACGTCGCAAGTGTGAGCCGCTCTTGGTGCCGCATAGGTATCGTCGCCTAAAAGTGGCCGGTTACTGAGTGGAGCATGTTGCTCCACAGCGCAACTTTGACGTTCGCTAAAAAAAAAAAAGGAAAGGTAAACGCTAATGCAGGTGCATTGAGCAGTGCGTTCCAGCTAGTAACTTCTCAACCTTTCGGTTTCTCGCTGGCGATTCGGGGCAAAATTTTGACCTCATCACGACCTGGGCTGAGCGCTCTCGTTCAGAGTGATCTCAAGGGGCCAACTTTGTGGTATTCTAATTCGTTACGTTGTTGTACGTGGAAAAAAAATTGAGTTGTCATTTTAAGAGTCTTTGTCCCACATGTGCCTCTTGATGTAGAGGGAACAAAATTCCGATAGACACGTAGATAGGTATATGTTGTACTATACTTTGTCTGGTGTTCTGTCGGGTGACCGAGGGCACTTGCTTGTGTCGTGTGTTGTCTGTTGTCGAACCGTTCTTAGCAAGTTGCAGAACCATCGACAAGTGCTGAAACCGAAGATGGTCAGAAGAGACGAGCGAAGTGGTCAGCAAGTTGTGGCGACAAGCCAGTGGAGCTGGGATCCGTCGTCAAAATGGGATGTGTTCCCGGAACAGTCTGGAGCTGTATTCCCCCATGGCCCTGGAGGCGAACCTGGAGGGACCTGGCGAACGAGCGCACCTGACATCCGAGCCCCGTGGAAGCAGCTCGTCTTTCCGGTGCATTGTCTGGCGGCGGGGGCTGTTATGCCAGCGAGTCCTCGTCAAACGACCGTGCCTCTGAAAAAGGCAATCTGGGTCAAGGCCAGCCCGCCGTCTGCCCGACGCGAACATCTCAACGGCGTGAACACGCGCGGCTCCTCTGGCCCACGTGCAGTGAGTCATCGGCGCACGTGACAGCGAGCCGGCGTTCTCGTGCCTGGTGGTCTGACGCATGGCGCGGCGACCCCCATTGGCGGAATCTGCCCACGACCAGCGGCGCTTCTGATTGGACATTTGGTTGGACCCGGTGTAAATAAAAGAAGCCCTGCGGCGCGTCGCGATCGGCGGTCCTATGTGAGAGGCGTCCCCGTGTCGGAGTGCCGACATGTGTGTGAGTCAGCGGTCTTAGGCGAAAGGCTGACCTATGTGTTAGAGAGAGAGCTCGGCTCTTCGAGTCTCTGTCGGCCCCAGTGCCGAAATTGTAACGCCTCTGTATATATGCTGTACATAAACCTTGTTTAACTCACCGTCGTCTCGTCCGCTCGTCTTATCAGCTCTGCGCAGAAGCAGTCGCGAGCTGATAACATACGCTACCAAACGGCTGGTGACCTTCCCGGCGGAGTTGAAAGCAGTGGCGCCTCGGGCCGTGTTGGCGTCGCCGTCTTTCGCAACAGTGGTGGCTTCGGCGGATCGGTCCGCCGTTTCTCAACAACGCCAATGAGGCTCCCCTAAAATAAACTAGATTCAAGAATTGAAACTTAGCAATGAGGACCAACCTACCCCTATTTGCAATATGTTCACATCCCCCAAACACTTGTGTTAATATTCAAACATGTCAATTCTCTCGCCTTGCTCAATTCTTCGGACTATATTCCTACAAATACATCACAGTTGTCGGAAGGAGCGATGCCAAATTACGACACGGAACCTTGCTGTATATTTGCTTGGCGTCGATTGTTCTCTTTAAGCCACTTACGTTCTCAGTGAGTTCATTTTCAGCAAAGCATGTCTCCTAAACCGCACTAGGAATTCAACGCCAATGCAATTTAGTCAAGGAACCACATACGTCTGCGCACCGATGTTCACGTGTGAACACACACGACACCGTCTAGCTGTTGATTTCAACGTGCTTCTGTAACAACTGCGTTCATGGCATTTTTCCGAGACTAAACAAATTAAATATTTATATACAAATGTCGATTTGTTCGCAACATGTCAAGAAGCTCGAGTATATATATCTTTGCTTTCGTCACTCAGCTATGACGGCATGTAACTGTAGTGAAAGTTTCAAAAAAAGCTTTCCCAACAATGACCCTACATTCTCCTTTAGAGTTACTGTATATGGCGCACCAAAGGGAGTCATATAAGGAGCCATATACAGTAACTGTATCCTCTTAGGGCTTCCCGCGCCACCTGAGCGTAGCGAGTGAAACTAAACAGCCAGGCTCCTTGGCCGCAGTGATCAGTGACCCGTGTGGCCGTTACACTGTCGGATGCCAAAAGATGTCGCGTTGAACACTGATAGAGGGCGCCAGAAGTACACCTTGATCGACGAGTCTTAATACAGACACAGGCCCAAGCATTGTATAGGCGTTGGTGTGAAGCAGGGCCATAGCCCGGTGTGTGTACAAAGCAAGGGGGATAAACATACTCTTTGCCAGATCAGCTGTGAGTTGTTATGTTTGCGTCGCTACGCGAAATCGAAACTTTTTGGAGGGCCGGAAAGGGGGCAGTATAACAACGCAAAACCCCTTTGCTAGGCCTACAGCGTGCATGATGTTGCACTATACACAGCGTTTTGCAGATGGCGCTTCTTTCTTTTTTGCGCATGAGAAGAAACAGATAAAACTTCGCGCATGAGAAGAAGCGAACAACAGCGAAGGAAAGAAAAAAAAAAGAACAACAAAAAAACAAACAAAAAAGCCTGTTGAGACGTAACAATACTTTGAACTAAAGCAAAAAAAAAGATCTAACTTCGTTGATGAAGACGTAGAGATAGGACGTTCAATGAAAGAATAAGGAATAACTTCACCACACGAATATAATAATATATGGCACCAAGAGATATATCAATGAACAGGAGTAAAGCTGAAGGCTACTGTGTTAGAAGCGATCAGGTAAATCATTAAGGCCCCCTCCGCACATCTGACACTCTCCATACCTTGCACAAATGAGCAACAATGAAAAACCAACATCCATAAACTCAGCTAGAGGTGCTTCGGATGTCTTCTGCTTGCCGTTCTCGTGCTGTTCAAGGAAATTAAAAACAGGAAGCACACGAAAATAAAACAGAGATAAAAAAGGGGCGCATAGAAATGTTGAATTGAATAGAAACGAATAGAAGAAAAAAAGAGAAAAAAAATTGAGGAGGCGAGAAGAAGAAAGCTGAAGAGAAACAAAAAATGCTGTCCGAATCCAGAGTTTCTTCAGGTTTAGCACCACAATTGGAAAGCTGCCCTAATTTTTCATTTAAATTCTGCTGAAAGCTTCAGTGCCTTCGATCTGCACCTAAGCAGCATGAAAAAGGAAATTTTGATGAAAGCGCCCTCTGAAACACGCTGTGTATACTCCACGCTAAAAAGGCGACGAAATCGCAGAGAGCAAGACGCCACAACACCGAACAGATCACCGAAGTCCTGGCCTTGACTTTCTTTTGTCACACATCGCAATCGGAAAGATGCAAAACAACCTCACTCGTGCTCTAAGAAGACTCAGGAACAGTCAAGGTGTAACTTGACAGCTCAAAACAAATATTAAAACGAAATTAAACGAAAGGGTGACCGCCATATCTGTGCCACTATATCCCCTGCTAATAAATAAGCTTAAGTCTTAACAGGCACAGTGACGGGAGGAGGAGGAAGTATCCCATGGTCGCAACAAACAGTCGAAGCAACGTATAAGTTGCCTGCCTCCTTTCGATGTCCCCAAAGCTAACCACGAAAGGACTCACTTGTCGTGAGTTCGTTCGCTATGGGTTCCCACATGAAAACCCTAAGCTGTAGCTCCGGTCTTTATCCGCACTTCATCGACGCGAAGCTTCGCTTCGTTGCCGGTATTGTTTCAGGGTTGCCTTCAGAGAGGCATACTCAACATTTATATTTCTGACAAGTCTCCGCGATACGACATTATGCTCTATAGGTACGCGCGATCACATAAATGCTACCAATTTTATTTATTACTTTTACCTGAAGCAGGGAAGACGCTAGAGCCTGCCTATGTCTTATGATTAGAAACTTACTTCTTAGTTCAACGTACACTTACACTACTTTCTCCTAAGTGCTGTTCTACTTGACCCGTCACTCATGCTCTTTTGTAACTTTTTATTAAACGTTATATGAATGAAAATAAAGCATACTGATAAAAAACAAAAGGCCGACATTGCGAAACTTGCTTTCCCCCCGTGACTGTTTAAGATTTACTTCATTGCTAACACCGCCACACACACACACACACACACCACACACACACACCCACACACACACACACACACACACACACACACACACACACACATATAATATTATAATATATAGATATATATATATATATATTATATTATATATATATATATATATATTATATTAATATTATATATACTGATGTCGTACTGATGTCGTATGATGTCGCTATAACGATAAGAGGTGACCACTGTGTCCATGTTACTTTACGCATTGCATCTTCACACTAAATGTATTTTGCCTTTTTGTATAATCATGTCGAACCACTTCCGATTGCTATTGCGCATGTCCCAAAACTGTTTTAGAAATGTATATAATGGCTACGAAAGCTGCATTACATGAAGGCTGGCCCACCAGCCGAAACGTATGTGATTAATAAAAGGTTTCCTCGTTAGTCGTGCTTTTTCGCTTCCGTATATACTATATATATATTGAAGATAATGATGTATGTTGCTTATTACGCTGAAAAGCGTCTTCAGGATACGAGCACTACCGGTACTCTAACCCTTTCTTTCAACTGCGTTACTTTCACTTCAGGTTCCTCTCGAAGAACAGAATCAGGCGCATCGAAGATGACGCGTTTTCAGGACTGCACAGCTTGAACAATTGTAAGTTACCTGGACTTTTCGTTCAGTTGAAAATGTCTTTTTTCCCTTACAAATTGTGCAGAATTATGAGAAAGAGCCTGTGTGTTTAGAAAAGGGGGTTATTTATTCAGAGTACCTCTGTTTAGACAAAAGTTTTCGTACTGAACTGGGAGAGCAATGAGCCATTTATTCCTTAACAAGGAAATAACACCACATACCTGCGGAGATGGCGTCAAGAAAATGTTTTTAACCATCTAAAGTACGTGGTACTCGACTATCAAAGAGCGGTAAGCCGTTCCATTGATGTGAATGAAGCAAGGAATTCTGTATAGAAAAAGCGCTTAATAATTTAGAGTACTTAGCACTCTACTATGGTGGAGCAAATGCCTTCGCACGATATCCACAGACTTTAGACAATGAAGAGGCCGTCACATTTGAGCTCAAGTTGTTTAGAAAAAAAGTGGCAACAATTTAGAGTACTTGGTACTCATTATTGGGGAGGAAATGCCGTCCCACGATATACATAGACTCTGAAGAATCAAGAAGGCAGTCTCTAATCGGAGCTCAAGTTGTTTAGAATAAGTGGTAAGGATTTAGAGTACTTAGTACTCCACTATGAGATAGCAAATGCCATCCCAGGATAACACAGAGTTTAGGGAATGAAGAAGGCAGTCACTAATCCAAGCTGTTTAGAAAAAGTGGTAACGATTTAGAGTACTATATAGGTATTCAAATAAGGAAGAGCATAGAGCCGTCCATCTCACCCTTCATGAGGCCTACACATGATTGATACATCACGCGTACTTTATTCAGCCGTCATAATGAACATCAAATTGCAGCACTGTACATGTCAAAACCACGATATTATCATGAGTAGCCATAGTACTTCACAGTGAAAAAATGGTTACAAGCAGCGGTTTATTGAGAGAAACATAAGCTTATGCACACAAAATCTCTTGGGTACTTAGCCTTTATTGAAACACGGCTAGCCGAACTCACGTCCTCCGGCAGAACAACGCATAACTATACCTGATTAGGTACAAAGAAGGCCTAGAATCTTTCCACGACCGAGTCCAAAAAAAATGGCAGCATATCCACGGGGTGAATGATGAAGAGAGGGGCGAAGCATTCGTCCATCCATTCGTTCTTGCTTCCGTCCGTCTATGCGGTCTGTGTGACCGTCCGTACGTCCATCCACTCGTCCGTGCATGCGTCTGTTCGTGCATCCGCACGTCCATCCATGCGTCCGTCCCTGCGTTCCTCCATCCATCCGCCCCTGCGTCCATTCATGCGTCCGTCCGTCAGTGCAGCCATCATGCGTCCGTCCATGCATCGTTCTGTGTGCCGTTCGCATCTAGTCAACACTCCAAGTACCACCATGTCGCATCTTTTCATCATATATTCCGCACATAGAAGCACCGCCATCCAGTGGACATTTCAAGGACTAAACGAGATGTGGCACACGCACACTTTCTTAGAGCTCGTGCTTCGTGTCTATTTCCCACCTTTAACCACCTCGAGTTCATGGGATAATTCCTGTAGTGCAATTGAATGTATATTAAGATATATTAGCAATGTCTTGAGAACGAACAATGTAACGCATAAATGTCTTCTCTGTATGTATATTTTTCTAGAAATAGAATTCTCTTAAACATCTCGCGCTTAGGACTGCTCAAACCCTACTCATCAATTTTCCTCAACCGGATTCAATCGGACTGAGGCTCCGACAATTTCCCTCAACCAGACTCACTCAAGAACTTCTCCAGAAAAGCTTGTGGCGGGGTAGTACAAGGCATCCCCTTACGGGATGCAAGCCTATTAATAACTGTTGAAATGGTTTATGAACAACACTGTTTTAAACTTCTTGTGAGACGTGAGTACAAACAAAAATCCAGGTAAGGCCCATGGTAATGCTGAAGATGAGTAGATAAGTTGGCAACCTCATTGAAACTCACTCATACTTACTCAAGAAATATACCTTGCTCTCTGGACTCACTAAGACTCAGACTGGCCATTTTTTCGTCTTTTGTGTCGGATTCACTGCGACTCGGACTCCCTAAAATTCTTTTCAACCTGACTTGCTCGGAGTCAAGCTCTACTCACTAGGAATCACTCAGACTCAGACTCACAGCCAAATCTGAGTCTGATTGATTCTGTGTGAGTTGACTCATGACTGAGTTCACTGACCCATGCTCACGATTGCCATCCGTGAATGACTCTTCCGCAGGTCTCTCCAGGAGAACGAGCTCGGGGAGATAGCGGAGGCGCCGTTTCGGATTCTGCTGTCTTTGGAGAGGCTGTGAGCTCTTGTCGCGCGTTCGTGCGCCATCCGCGGCTGAGCATTGAAATGTCGCCGTACTAGTTTGCGAGCCTGTCAGTATGCTATACCCTCCAACGTCACTGGCGCCCTCTTTTGCAGGCACCTCAATGACAACCATATACGCACGGTCCAGAAGGGAGCCCTGCAGAACCTCAGGCAGCTGAGACGTCTGTAAGAGCGATGTGCGATTTTATGCGGCACACTTTCTTATGATTTCATAGTGCGTTATGACAATCCTGTGCTTGAGTGAGCGTGTGTTTTTTTGTTTCATTTTTTTATCCTGTTAATAATTAGCATAGATTTTCCAGATCACCTAGCTTCATAATGCGTCTATTCCTAAAGAAGACAAAAAATACCTGAAAACAAGATGGAAGTTAGGCTCCTCTTGGGTCCGGTTTAGGTAATTTTTTTTCATATTCGGGCGTCAACACGCCCAGCTAGCTTATTTACAGCAACCCATACTCGTATGCAGATGAATGTGGATTGCGAGTTGCGTATATTGTTGTATAAGTAGAGGTCTTCAAGGATTAGTTCATTCAATTAAGGATCAGTAAATGCGGGGGTGAATCAAGATACAGGACACGCGCAAAAAAAGAGACAGCTGCTGTGATTACCCTATCACAGTCTACTATACTGCGATAGGTCGTCTAGTATGGCTTGTTTTTTTTCATGGGTGCGTGCGTTGTCTACCTCTGTATTTCTATTTAAGAATTAGGCAATTAGTTCAGTTCAGTTCAGTTTATTATCTATTCAAAATACAAAAATTCGTAAAGTGTATGCAGACGAGGGTCCCAAAGTCAAGCGAGCCGGGGGACCCTCGGTTAAATAACAATAAAATGATTAATTAAAACAGCACGTAAAATACGCAACACAAAAGAAAAATAACAGTGAACTTACATAAAATAACATCAAGTAAACAAACAGGCAGTAGAATGCGACACAAAGAACAATATTAATAGATTATATAGTAAAACATAACGCCAAAAGCAATAACGTAAATTTGCAAAGACTTTCCATTCATGCCCGGATACCAAGAATCGTTTAGTAATCATCGTTGTCAACCTAGTTATGCAAGATGAAGTTTTTAGATCACGTTGAATGATGAAAGATGATGATGATTTTAGGTATAGGGCAGGTTATTCCACAATTGATGAAGCGAAGGCGGACGTCATTTTGCCATAATTGGGTTACATTTAGGTAAAAGGAGTTGTGAGTGGGGCGAATCTAGGCTATTGGGGTTAGTGAGTGTAAAACTAGCTCGATTAAATCAAACAAAAGCTGTTGGTAAGTTGTTTATTAAACAATGTGATTAAGTGAAATTTAAATAAGCCAGACACAGTAAGAATACGTTAGCCTGAAAGAGTGGGGTAGCTTAGAATAAGATGAACTGTTGGAATAATGCGCTGGCCTGTTCTGAAATGTGCTGTACAGACGAATATGAATGTTATAGGATTTCCCCATGATGTAATGCCATAGGTGTGATGTGAACTATGTATGAAGGCAAAGTATAAGACAATAAGGCTTCAAGTGAAAAAAAAGGACGATTTGAGAGTGATCGTATCCAAATGCTGTTTTTGGTTTAACGTAAAGAATATGATTGGGGAACTTTAAATGAGGGTCCAATTTTATGCCCAGAAAAACACACACAGTTAGACGCAGGAATGAAATGATTGTAATGAACACTTGTGGAATGAAAG